>CM038794.1:287752990-287839996 GCA_021764765.1 Vicia sativa
ATCTCTAGAAATTAGCGAATCTGGCCTAGTTTGTACTAGCTTACTCAAGTTCATCTGCATTTATGCAGAAACGACTTTTCAAGAAATTAAACTCAATTTTCTTACCTAGAATTGTAAACTCATAAGGATTCTACTAAGTTAACTTATAAGTTTAACTCCAAGGCTATCCTCTTGTGGTATGCTTGACTTATTGATTACAGATTCCACACCAACACTGTACTAGTAAATGATAATATTAATAATGTGCTGTATAACATGTCATTTTGGTGTTTATAATGGCTCTGAGTTTCCAGTTTTATATTTTATTTAACTTGATATTATTTTGCCTCGTATATCAAATAATAACAACAAGAATGTGCATGCTTTAAATGATTACTTTTTATGATTTCATCCATTTTCTTTCTGTCAAATTATGATCCCTGATTTCTTTAAACGGAAATAAACCTCGTAGCCTTCAATGCTTATCCCCAATTGTGTTTTTGTTTATTTAGCTGTGCAAATTGTTATGTTAATATCTCATCCCTGTTTCATGTGTTTTCTGAAGTGTACATTCATGTTTGTTTATCATGATAGACTCATACCTGAATGAATGTAAACTTTAAACGTCAACTCTTAGAAAATATTTTATGCGACAGTTTTACATAGTTCTTTATGATTAACTGATTACAAGTGCAAATTTTAAGATTATAAGTGCACTGGAGCATATTTTCTCTGAATATCCTATTGTAAGGTCTTACTTTAACTGAGAAAGTGTTATACTGTGAATTAGGGACCCCATTCTGATTGGCCAAACTGGAAGCACAGCTTGTGTGGCTGTCATCCGAGGAAACAAACTTGTTGTTGCAAATGCTGGTGATTCTAGATGTGTGTTATCAAGGAAAGGCCAGGTACACCCATGTCCTCTTTCAGTTTTGACGCCTCTAATTTTAGCAGGAATGCAATATAGACCTATCTACTATAGACATCAAGCAGCTGGTAATGAGTGTGCAGTTACATGATGTTAAAGGGTGCAACTTCATTCTCCAGTGTTTTATTATGATAAATATAATTCAGTTTGGATAAACTTATATATATGATTCAGTATGCAATGTACATGCACTTTGCACATACTTGATTTATATATGCTCACGTTATGGCACTATAGCACCACAGGGGAGCAACATGTGGGTGATTATATCCATACGCGGGTGCAGCGCAGGAAGTAAGTCGAGAAGCTTTTTGTGCAGATAGCGTCCCACTAGACCCACTCTGGATTAAAGGAGGAAAACAAGAAGCCACCATAAAAAAACACAGTACTTATAATAAATACACGGGACTGGGCTTTAGAAAAAAATTAGTTGTTATTTATAATAATCAGATAACTTCCTAAAAAATAATAAAATAACATAGAAACATAACTAAATAAAGATATTTGCAGGATTTGTTTGCATTCCTATTTAATGAAGTTATATTTGCAGGCACACAACTTGTCTAAGGATCACAAGCCTGACCTTGAACTTGAGAAAGACAGGATTCTGAAAGCTGGTGGTTTCATCCAAGTTGGACGAGTCAATGGAAGTTTGAACTTGGCAAGAGCAATTGGTAATTTTTTTTGGCAATATAATTCTTATAGCAAAGGAAAGTGTCTTGAGTTTGGTGTTCTCCCGAAATATTTATAGTCGAAAGTGTTTGTGTTGTGATGTAGTTCTCTTTCTGTCACAGGTGATATGGAGTTTAAGCAGAACAAGTATTTGCCTGCTGAAAAGCAGGTTGTGACTGCTGATCCGGACGTAACTTCGGTAAGTATTGCTTTGTATATCATGCTATTTAAAGAAGACCAAACTTGTTTACTTTTCTTGCCTTTTTTTTTATTGTGTTATACTGTAAAAATCTTTGCACAAATTATTACTTTATTTCTTATATTGTTTGTGCATAGTTTAAGTTCTCATGCTCTTTGATAGAGACGTTCTTTATTTTCTTTGCTCAATTACTTTATTTACTTATTTATATTATATATGCCTTATGTATAGGTTGAGCTTTGGTGATGATGAGTTTCTTGTGATAGCATGTGATGGGATATGGTAGGTTACTCAGATCTCTAAAACTGTACTGCTGTTAGCTGCATATAGATAGCAATATTTCTTTTCTATTCTGAATTCTCACTTTAATTATATTAACTATGATATAACCTCCTATGTGTATAGGGATTGCATGTCCAGCCAGCAACTTGTGGACTATATACATGGCCAGTTAAAGGCAGTAAGTTTTCTATCGTACCTTGGTTTACTTTATAGCTAGAAATAACTTGAATATAGCATTCTCTTGGCTGCAATTGCCAAATTTTGCTGTTACTTTTATATGAAATATTAAATCATGACTATGCAGGAGGATAAACTTTCTGCGGTTTGTGAGAAAGTATTTGATAGGTGCTTGGCACCAACAGCTGGTGGTGAGGATGTGATAACATGACCATGATCTTGATTCAGTTCAAAAACTCTCCCGCTCAGATGCTTCTGTCCTAGACCAACCTCAACCATCTGCACAACTGCTCCAAGTCCTCCAGCTTCAGATGCATCTGCTCAACCGACTCCAAATCCTCCAGCTTCAGATGCATCTGCTCAACCGACTCCAAATCCTCCAGCTTCAGATGCTTCTGCACAACCGCCTGAAGCCGATAGAAAGAGAAAGTTGAATTGAAGCAAGAATTTCAGATTCAAGCAGATGGCCATCAATTTCTGACATGTTGAAGCACTGGTAAGGGAAGGTTCTCGGGTACTAGTTTTATATCCAGATTCCGGACGTAATCCTCAGTAGAGGATTGTAAATTGTGACAAACTGCTAGTTCATGGGTTTATTGATTTTGTACATAAAACGTGGGTTACTAGAATATGAAGGGGTATAAACGTTCAACAAGAATATACTGGCGTTGACATAGTTACATGGATGTTTGAAATTACAGTATCTTTTTGGAATCACACCAATGACAATGTTTGAAATTACAGTATCTTTTTGGAATCACACCAATGACAACATGATTGGCAACAGAAGAGCGTTAAATACATGTCTGAATTCAGTGTATGTTATGAAAATCACATGTGATTTCTTTTGTTTGTGCTAGTAAAGACCCCTGTGAGTTTGTTGATGCACATGTGATTACTTTTATTTTCTATACTTCTTGTTAATTTACGTGACTCTATTCAACTGAATAACTCTTTTTTCTTGTCGTTTTTTCCTCCCTTATCCTAAAAATACTGAAATGACTGAGGTCCGAATAGAAGTAAAAAGTAGTAGGAGCAATGACAAAGTAACAACTAAACAAAATAATCTTGCATGTATGAAATGACTTTGGATTTGTTTATAATCTAGCAAAATTTGAAAATTTCTGATTCTTTTTGTAGTATTGTCTCTAGTGGATTTGTAAGAAATAATGACCGGATGGTTTTAAAAAAATTGTAGCCAAGAATGTGATTATAGTATTGTTTTATTGTTGTGCAATGAGAAAATGTATTTATGAAAAAGATCATCAATTTTGCCTTAGGTGTTGGAACATAACTTGACCTCCTTGAATCATTTATCAAACTCATGCATTATGCATTTCAAGATAGTAATGCTTTACGGATCTGTTTAAATCAAGAGGTGTAGAATCAAGGCTCATACATCATACTTAAAAACAAAAATATATACAATTTTGTAAAATAATACTCTCTCGGTTCTTTTAAATTGTCATTTTGATTCTTTTACATATACCAATAAAGTTAATCATACATATTTAAACTATAAATTTTCTTTGGTACAATACCTTTAATTTTTAATCATTTCAATATTTTTTTCCTTTCATAGTAATAAATAGATATGCGGGTAATTTTATCAATACCATAATATTACATTGAAATTTGAAAAAGTAATTTAAATTGAAATAAATATTTTCACAAAATGTCACGATAATAAGAAAATTTTACCCTATACCCTATACTTATTCGATAATTCTACATTTTTTCTAATATTCCAATTTTATCATTTTATTTTTTATTTTTCTATGGAATTTTTATTATTTTCACCATTTTCCTAAAGCGACGGAAAAGACTAGCGGAACCAAGAATTTAAGAACCTGGATAACCCAAATGGAGAAATCATACGTATTTTACACGAACCTGGATAATTTGGCAAAGCTAAACTGGAATATTTTTCCTGAAACCAAGCCATGTTATCCGTTATTATTAACAAACCTATAACCTTTAATGTGTTCCATTAGAAGAGATCACAACCTGACAACATGTCAGGTAAGGTCCGTTCGGTTTTTTTTTATTATAACTTTTTTAATTTTGTTAAACAGGTGTTATTCCTGATATATAAAAATCGAGATACCACCGATCCGCTTACATCTCTGAGTAACATTTTATCATAAGAGAAGAGGCGATAAGATGGGGTTAGGAGGTCGAATCGTGGAATAAAGGGACTGCTATAATAACATGTCGATACCAAAACAGCAAGAGGAAGAAGTGATAAAGTAATGGTTGTGATAAAGGTGGAAAATAAAGAAGGAGAAAGTAAGCCAAAAGTTAGTAAGAAATGTGGTCAGTCTGTTCAAAATTAGATCCAACAATCAAAAGATGGTTTCGATGAAAGATTGATAAATGTGAGTTCACAATCATGGGTTACATGACATTCAAGGGCATCCGCCTAAGTCGACTCTATCGCAAGAACAACAACATATTGTTGATTTGACAAAACGCTTATGTTCCACCAAGACACATACTTTTGTTGTTGCGAGAGATCCGTAAAATGTCACTCGGATCACGCAAAATATATAAGCACAAGAGTAAATATGTAAAGATATAAGGGGGCCTAGAAATGCAACATTTGTTTGTCGGTAGAGAATCGGGATTATGTATAATTGGCGTGAAAAAATGATTCAGAAGTCATGAGGATATTTTTCACCATCCGTAATTATTAGTTGTTGTTGAATATGTTTCGCCAGGTTGACTATGGATAGCACATACAAGACAATAAGTAGACAACCTCCTCGCTTGAAAGAAGTTGGTGACATCCATCGAGTTGACATTTGCTATTGCATTTGCATATATGGAATCGAAAGCAAACCAAATTTTGTTGGGTTTTGGATAAGTTGAAACAATTATTTACTAAGGATCGTCGGCTACATGGTGTTGATCGAGAGATCTTGCCTTGATGAAAGCAATTGAAATGCAGATTTCCTAAAACAACCAATTTGCTTTGTCGATTTCATCAACAAAAAATGTGAAAGCCAAGTGTAGGAATATGTCAGGATGACAGGGAGTCGATAGAGAAAATGTGGTATGAACTTGGCACAGTGATTGGTGGAGTATTAACAACGGTCATAAACAACTTGAGTACGTATGTGTTGACTTTACAACATTTATTGATGTGAAAGATACATGGTTGTCTCCTCGTGAGACATAGATTCACGAAGCATGGATTAATCATGTTGCAATGGGAAACAATTACGACCAATAGGCATGCATGCTAATATATCTTGATTTTAGTCAATGTTTTTATATTAATTTATTACGACTTACTTTTATTAATTTATTTAAAGGGTCAATCCGCATTGGAAATTGAAGCAAATATTGGAGAATATTTAGGTGATATGTGCAAATGGGAGGCTATGAATGGCAATCAAGATACAATTGGGAAACATAGCTTCATTTCCTAGAGTTTTTTTTATGGTTGAACATGCACATTCAGCCCATTGTTGTACGTACATCCAAAAGTGTGTACTCATAGAAAAGTATACGGGTTACACTGTGCTTGTGAGTTGGATATAACGAGGTGATCCAATACCAATGAGGCTATTCACACCAACCGAGAAAGCTAAGTATGAAAGGCAAACAAGAGGTGTGATGATGATGGATCGAGGTGACATGACTCATGCAATGGAGGAAATTTGAAAAGCAAGGCGTTGATGTTATCGAAAGAGCATTAAAGAGTGTGTGTGTGAAATTATTATCCCACTACATAAAAAATGTTGCCACCGCTGAAAAATAAAACCAAGGAGTGAGCAAAGAACGGGAAGAGACTTCACGGATATGATGTTTATCGTGATCCTCTATCACGAGTATGTTGACTGAGCTCACCGAGCTCCCAAAGTCCCAAAGAAGGTATGCTCATAGTTATCCCAAACCTCCCGAGAAGAAACCATGTAGTAATAACATTACACAATTTCCAGCATTATCGTAACTATTTATTGATGACATTGTTGTTGTGATGAAGGATGGAAATTGGATTTAGAGTCATTGCATTGTTTCATGGTTATGGATTATGGATGGTCATTGTTCTGCCGTGATTTGATAATGAACTTAAAGGTCCTGAAGTGTCGTATGAAAAGTTATTTGACCTGCTGATAGTGAGAGATTCATCGATGATATCAAAGTTAGTCCTCAACCACTAGAGAAATGGATGACAGTAAATATTATGTAATAGCTAATCGGTATAATGTCATTGTTGCCTCTTTGGTTTTCCTTCTTTAACGCTATTTCCTATGACGACTTCACATTCACCTAACGTGTCCATTTATCGCATTCGATTTGTTGATGGAAATCATTGCTGTGTAATTTTTTTTAAGTTACGCTTATACTTATTTTTGCCATATATACTTATTTTACTTATTTGTTTTATTATTTATATACTTATTTGTTCAATTACTTATAACTGTGTAAATGATAACTAGGATTTCGTTATCACCCGTCACATCATTGGAAACAATTCCACAAAAAGAGTTTACTTGATGAGGATTCAATGATGATCATAAATTGTACTACATGTAGTAGCGCCCACATATTATTAAACTATAATTGTTATGTCTTGTTTTGTTTTGTATTCATTTGACATTTTCATTTCAACGCTAGATTTTGGATTCATGTCTTTGTTTTGTTTATATTCATTTGACATATGACTTTCATGCTAGATTTGGATTGTTATTATATATCTTTCATGCTATATTTTAGATTTTATTTAATTTTTATATTTAGGATTGTGGAAAGTAGAAATATTAAAAGATGCACAAACAATAGATAAGTCTCGATGTACATAAATTGTAGGATAACATGTCACAAAATACAATATAAGTCTAAAAAAATAAACAAGGCAAATCATGGAGACGGATAAGGTATCTGGCTCTAGGTAAGGTCCACCCTCAAGCTACACGTGTAATGATCGAAAATCTCAATGAACCTATTGTCCTCCATTTGCACAAAGGATTACGCAAGAAGGAGAAGCCACTCGATAAGGGCTGCCAACTTTCCGTCCTCAAAGAGCAAACAGTAATCGGGATCTCTCACCTTATTTTGTGCATACCAATCGAGGATAGGATACCATAATACCAACCCGTATACTCATCAACTACATCATATGGCTGGACAAACAAAACCGCATCACGAATAACATCCAAAAACCCCGAATATAGCTAACTCAACACATCCACATCAAGAGACTCAAAAGGTGGATAGTAGGGTATGTACGGTTTGTAATCCAACCGATACAAACATCTCGTTTATAGATATAATATTATTACCATACCATTTCGCATCCACCCTTGTATAGACATATATCATCAAATGGACGATATGTCTGTGATCCTAAAAGGACGCCAAATGACATCATCTCGTGTCAATGCATCTAAATGCACCCTGTCCGCCGAATTTTGTAGGATTGCCTATAACACCACTTCATCGCCCCTGGTGGACTACCTACACCCAAATCCCGATAGACTCCTTCCCAATGGAGGAAAATACTGTGGATCCAAAGAAGATCATATAATACCATGAATAATAAATAAAATTATAAATAATTAAAGATAAATATATATATATATATATATATATATATATATATATATATATATATATATATATATATATATATATATTCAAAGATATATATATTTTGTACCACATAATAGAGGCATATCCACCCAACTGTTTGCAAGAATAGTAACACTTAAGAAGATTAACCAAGGCCGAACCCCCAACAATATCTACCACATCCATCCAAATCCCTAAATATGATAAATATTTTGCCCACCGTAGTAAAGGTCATTTGCCTCCACCGTAGTAAGGTCTTATTTCCACAATTTATAACAACATCATGTATGCTCTAGCAAGACAATCAAACTCATTACTACCGACGCTCAAAAATAATTTTAAACCAATCCAATCAGTAGGGACCACAAAATTGGACCTCATCAATCTCCTCTAACGAAATCTTATAAGATCAATCGCTAATCTATTAGCCATTATCAATAACCCTTATGCTAGGTCAACCAAGTCACCTTAATGCACGGAGGCATGAAACATCGTTTAAAGTAATGGTTATCACCAATGGTATGTGAAATGATTTATGTTTCAGATGCCATCGCCTACAAATGCCGATATCAGATGTTGGTCAATCCCATAAACTGTTTCTTTGAAGAGACGATGATCAAGACCAACCAAGGTTTCATAATAGAGGAAACATGAACCCAACCGATCAATTTTCTCTCAAAGCAACCTTTAACTTTTTTAGATGTCTCTCCGAAAATAATTTATACCAAATATATATAAAATATATAAATTTTAACAATAAAAATTATTCAAAATAAATGATAAATATTAACTTCACTCGCCAAACCAAAGATGACGAAAGCAACGTGACCATCATATCTCGATTAAAGAGAAGTATCGGTGGATCCTCGAAAGGTGGATGCACTTCGATCCTCGCAGTGGTCAAATCCCTCCAGCATCGCTCAGTTGCTTCAAGTGACGTTGTCGCCCTTCTATTCTTTCACGCATTATTGTCACCCGCCTCCTCGCTCCGCGAATCAACACCAAAAAGAAGAAAAAAGTCAAAAACGGATAACCCAATTGGAAATTTTACTAATACGCAAAGAAAACCCAGAGCAACTGGGCATATCCGTGAACGAAGCAAACCGATAACTCGACGTGATCGAGTGTAAAACCTAAATCGATAACCCACTCCATGATTTCCAATTAAAATTTCAAAAATACACCGATACTTAACGTTATCCAGTTTGTAAAATTTCATCAATGCATAAACCAAAAACTTACTCAGGTGTTCTCCGAGTGTAAAATAAAGACCGTATGTAGGCTTCGGGTTCTCCTATTGTCAAAAATTATCTTTTCTCTTTATGAATTTAAATGGTAAAAGTGAAGAAAAAAAATTAAGTGATTAGTATATATACAAGACAATTTCGCTAGATGTCAAAACCAGAGGGGTATAAGAATAAATGTAGAGGTATGTAGTAAAATCTTGAGATAATAATAGTAAACAGTAGGCCCATAAACAAAAGTGGGCCATCTGACATTTTGTTACTATTTATATACAAAGATCTGCGATTTTAACGCTATTAGCATTGCATGAGTGCCATGTGTCGTTATATCATGACATCTTATCTACTTCTGTCATGTTCTTATCCAATCTCTACTGTTTATGACTTGGCATCATTTATTTTCTTACAAATCACAATTTGAGAAATTTTAAACGTTTCATTTCATACACGCGTGTGGTATCAAAACTCAACGCTTAGAAGTTGCCAACTTCACACTCATATAAAATGTGAATTTTTAACTCATGAATTTCTTATTCTATTCTGGTAAAAATTTAAATTGTTCTAAAAATTAAAATATATTTTGATTAATTTTATATTAAAAAATATTGAAAAGGGTTGAGGTAAATCAAAAAGTATTTTCGTTTCAATCTATGTAATTTTTAAGACCTTGAAGGTTCATCAAATATTGAGAAATTATTCACATTTAACTTCACATACACGCTTTATTTATTGATTATATTGTTTAAATAAATACTTGATTTAATAAATTAAATTAAATATTAAGATTTATTTTACCGGATAAAAATTTATGTATGTTTTGGTCTAAAAATCAAGCAATCTCATGATCATAATTACAGCCTTAAATAATTTCTCAATATTTTAAGATTAATTATTGATGCATGATTTTTAGACCAAAACATACGGTAAATTTTTTATCTGTCTAAATCAAATCTTAATGTTTGATTTTATTTTGTTAAATCAAATTGTTTTATTTTACCGATAAAATAAAGCGTGTATGTGAGACTAAATTTGAAATAAAATCTTACTGTTAGATTATTTAGTATTAGATTATTTAGTATGGAACTCGAAATATATTTTCAATTTTCACCAAAATATTTTAAAATGTGATGCATACCGTAACTATATTTTCGATTTCATTCAAAAATTATAATAAATGAAAGGAATCGAAATAAACTTTCAATTTTAAGAAGAATATTTTAAAGATTTCATAAAGTGCTACCACTCTTATGAGATAAGTTAAAAATCCACATTAAAATATCATGATTAGTTTTGAATTTAAGTTTTTGCATATTAAAAGTTTGAATGAAGGTTTCTTTTACTCGATGATTAGATATTTTACTTTAAAAAGTGTTTTAAAATAAAGTTATCAAATATGAAAAAGTATTTTAATAATTAATATATATTTTTATCATTTGTTTTTAAAACTTTTAGTTTATATTTTAAAATAGTTTAAAAATTTATGGATAGCGGTGAAACTTATTCGTTTACATTTTATATTTGTATAAATTTGTAAAATGCTATTATGTAAATTAACTTAATATTGTGAAAAAATTTTAATATCCGCCACAAAAACATTACAAAAATTTATTTATTAAATAACGAAGAAATGCATGCATGAAATAAATTGGTAATTTAGATTAAATACTACTACATGTTAGTATAAATTTTTGTACATTCATCACTATCATTTATTTGACTTATTTTTAAGCATATAGTTCATATGTGAAATAGATATATTAATTGTCAACCAAAATATATAAATGATTTAAAATAAATAAAATCACACTTCTTCGTCATCCAATGTCTTTTACACTTATAATAATAATAATTGATCTCAGTTGTCTATTATCAAACCGAAGAAATCATTAAAAAGTTAATTTTGTCAAGGGGAAAGGAGTATTTCACATGGATGGTGTGTACGTTATTAATAAAATATTTTTTTTGTTTAGAACACTTTTGTGTAGGCTCTATCTAGCACATTTTATTTGAAAATTTATTCTTCTGTGAAGTAGTCTTCATGTGGATCTTGTCAACGAAAAAAGAAAAACCTCCATCGGAATCATATGTGCTTATTTGAAGTATAAAGACAGTGAAGTAGGTGTGTCGTTAGAGGTGAGAAATAATACTAATGATTTTTTTCTCAGTGATTTTTCTCAGACCCTTAAAAACTAAAAAATCTTTCAAATGTATTTATAAATTTATTTTATTTATTGAATTAAAGACTTACGTAAGCCGACCAATGAATTCGTAAATACACTTACGATTTGTCTATAAATTGAGTCTACAACTCATTCCATTCTCCATCACAAACCAAAACTAGAAAAATGACACAAACATATTCACATCTTATGCTTGTATTTCACCGCCACAAAGCCGCGTTCAATTCAGCTCGCAGATACCTTGTTCGACGATCTCATCACGACACCGCATTCTCTCACTGCAGATCCGTATAATCGCAAGGTGGTCAAGCTTGGGTACCATTCACCTTCACTTGATGTCAAGGAAAAGTCAAGTTCACCCGGTTTCAACTGAAAAACGACGAAGACTTAGAGGTTATGTGGGAGACCTTTCAACAGTACTCCACAAAGGGTCCGATTAAGATGGATGCGTCGCTTCGTAGATCAGCAGAAGATGTTATCAAGATGTTGGAACGCCCAACTTCCGCTTATAATATGTAAATTAATTTTCTACATCCACTATGTAATTTCTTTGAATGAATTAAGTTGAATGAATGGTATGAATTGTAAATGTTTATGAATTCCGCTGAAAAAATTCGCAAGTGCACTTACATTCACCCAATAAGGTGAATTCGCATGTACTGCGATCCACCTTATTTTTAGAAAATCTTGATTATTTCGTAAGTGCACTTAAATCAAGGTATTTTTGGTTTCACCTAAGTGGGGAAGAAACCACTAAATGTGTGAAGAAATTCTCTATAATAATTGTATTTTGTTTTAATGATAAATGTATTTCCTAAAAATCAAAATATAAAGAGAAGGAATTTCGACATTTAAAATTATATAAAAATATAAAAAATATAATTAATTTGTTTTCGTGATCCAGAACGGACTAAGCCTTATTTTCACTAAAAATCGAACTCAGATAATACTCTCTCCAATAGAAGTTCTTTTTCCACTAAAATCTAAGTATTTGATTAAAAAACTTGTAATATTGAATAACAAAAACTTCTCATTAACTTTATCATTCTAGAAAACCCAACTATTCCACAAAATAAAAATAAAATTGTTATTAAGTTAGATATATGTCTAATTCTTTTTAAAAAATATAAAAATTTAATGTTTTGACATGACCAATCAATTCATACATCTTTAACTTGTTTTTAAAGAATTGCCATTCGATCATACAAAGGAGACCTACATCACATAATGTCTCAAAAGAGCACGCTTCATTTTATCAATCATTAATTTTTATCCCGAGTCACACTAAAATAGGATCAACTCATACTTATAATATTTCATCTTTATTTCACACTTGAAGGTCATAAAGCAATTTCCTTTGCATGTAGCATATATGATAATTAAAGAAATATCACAACCGCATCAGCTTGTAATGATGACCTTTGTCATCATCGATTAGTCATTCGTTGTTCCGCTTTAAGATAGTGGTGTCTTCGATGGTTGTCTTCGAGCACCCACGTATTAGCACGCTTTGTTTGTACCAATTCTCCCCTAAGATCCTCATCATCTCATCATCACAATGCATTAAGATCACAAACAAGGTTGGGCTCTAATGGTCCTATTCCTAAGTTTGCTCTAAGGAATCACCAAGCACCATGACTGTTCGCATGCATGATTGATCCGCATTTATTTCATCTCGCTAACCTCTCGACTAAAATACAAAAAAATATTACTTTTGTCTTTGTATATTTTTGTCTGTAGGTATCAAGCCAAGACATCGGATGAGTGTAAGTTTTTGTTTTTTTTTCCCAAACTTGATTTAAAACCAATTTTTCAAAAAGAAAAGAAAAGAAAGTAGTATGATCTATTTGCACTTTGAGCAATCGATTGCTCACCCACCAATTTCAGAATTTTTCAATAAATGACTTAGTAATCGCAATCGCCTAATGCTGAAAAATTGGGCAATTTTTAAGTTTGTGGGTTTGGCTCCAATTTAAATTTTTTTTAATATCTAAATTAATTACTACTTGATTCAATTTTGCTCCAAAATTAATTTCAAGCCTAATTCTAATTTTTCAAACCAAACTCCAAACCACCACTCATTCCCAAACCAAAACCTTTTAAAAGAGGTCTCTTTCATTCAAATCTTAATTTGATAGTCAAATACACCTTGCCAAAATTCTTCATTCTCTCATTTTCCCAATTCTCCAAATTCACTCAAAGCTCTTTCTTATTCATAAAGATTAGTGAATTCTTCATTGAAATTCTCAAATTCTTTGAGATAAACCTCCATCCACTCTCTTTTCTTCTTAATTCTTTAGATCTACGCCAGGTTCTGATTTTTAAAGTGAAGTGAAGCAATTTGAAGTTACTCTTGTAAATTTTTCTCAAGATCACAAGTGGTGAGGTGACATTCATCTTCATTATGTGATCTCTTGATAATTGTTGTTGTTTGATTCATTGCTAAACTTGTTTTTAGTTCCATTGATGTTAAATTCTCAAAATTAGTTGGAATTTTCGCTCAATTGAATCAAGGAACAGGTGTTGTGAAAACTTTGAGCAAGAATTCGCCTTTAGAAATGTGATTTTTCTGGTTTTATAGCAGGCAATCGATTTTCACTTTGTTGCAACCGATTTCACGCCATGTTTTAATTTATTTTTGTAATCAGTGTGCAATCTATTTGCATCCCGCCGCAATCGATTGCACAAAGGCATAATTGTGATTTTCACTTGTTTCTTTGACTTGTTTTGGATCTTTACTTTTCTACTCATTCTTTTGATGATTGCCATGGATTGTAGTCTTGTACACCTAATTCTTTAATCTCAATGAACTTTGGGTGTGATGAGGTTGGAGAAATGTATTGGTGATTCAAATCTATCAAAGGATTAATTATACAATTAATTTTGGTGCTTTGAGTCAACAATATATTTTGTGCCTTAATTCACCAAGATGAGTGATGAACTTAAAGATGGAAGAAATTAGAAGATAATCCAAGTTGATCTATCATTTTTTTAATTTTACATATGTTGACAAACATTAGAAGATGATCTACATATCATTCTTCTTGTTTGCTTTTTCAACACATACATCACCATTGGACTGACTGCCAGGTGGTGACTTCATAAGTCACTTGGCGATTGCTTAACATAGCGCTACATTGCTTCTTCTTCATCTTATTTTTCCCACTGAAAAAGGATCAATTGTGGCATGAACTTTAATGTTCTAACATAAGCCCCAAAAGATGACTTAAGCTTTGATCTTGGTTCAACACTTGTGGCGCTTGTCGTGTGGTCGCGTGATTTCTAATCAAGCTTTTGGCAAGTTTTCACTAATTTTCCATTTGAAATTTCTCAATCATTTTGATCATGTGATATGATAATTCCAAACCGTGATATACTTGATAAAAACAATCGAACTTGTCGGTGGTCGCATTGATTCTATCAAGCTTCCGCAGTCTTCATGTAAGTTTCAAGATGGCCTTGTTGCATTAGCAATTAACAATTCAATGATATACTTGACAGGTGTCAATATGGTCATCTTATAAGCATTATTAATTGCCTTTTATTTTCCGCTCTTTACTTTGCTTTTATTTTTATGCTTTTTACTTTTATGCCTTTAATCTTAGTATTTATATTTTGTGCCATTTTTTCTTTGCTCACTTGAGCATTTTATTTTCTTGTCATTTTTCCTTTGCTCACTTGAGAATTTTATTTTTTGTCATTTTGAATTTGCTCACTTGAGCTTTATTTTCTTTTCAAAACACTTAATAATTCAACTTAAACATAAAAACTCTTAATTGGACTTGGTTACTATCCTTGTGCTTGGAGCTTGATCTTTGGACTTAGGATTAGGACCCCTATCTAGCTGAGATTTGTGACCTTGGTGTTATTCTTGCCTTGTCCGGTTATTATCTTTGTATGTGGTTATTCTCGTATATCGATTAAGAGGATTTCTCAAAATACAATCGTTATTCTCCTGCTTTTCTTAAGACAAGAAGTTCACCAAAAGCATTGACTCATCCAAGCTTGTTTTTTTGTCCGATTATTTGTTGTTTATGTGGTTATCCAAAGGATGAGATGGTATTGGCTCTAATGTCAAGTACTAGTCTTCTCACCGTTAGATCTTTCTTTACTCTTACCTTTTACTTATGCATAGGTTAGCCTCTTCATCCTCCATATTCTTTGATTTTCAAAATCTCCCACTTTTTCAAAGGATTTTATTTTCAAACTCGAACCGCTATAAAAACTTGGACTTAGGTCCATGTATTTTCAAACTTATTTTCTTAATAAACTTTCAATTCATTTAATAATACTTTGACTTTTCTTTTCGTAAAACTAAAAAACACCTAACCTCATTCAAATTTTTTGAGCTCTTTGTGGCTTTTCTAAACTAATATTTTCTTAAAATCAACCAACACACAATTTTGGTCTTTCTTAGCCGAACTACTTGGTTTTGATTTCAATATTGCACATTGTTGGTATGTAGGCCTGACTTTCATTGGAAGTTCTATCAAACCAAAAATCATAAAAAATACTTCTTTTCTCCCCCCACCATCCATTTTGTACATACACTTTTTAGCACACATATACAAATTTTCAAAAGGTTCATGGAGACTGTGAGATGCTTTGGGTGTCTAACACCTTCCTTTGCATAACTAACCCCCGGTCCCAAATCTCTGATCTTTTTTGTTAGGATTTTATTCACTCTTTTTCCTAGTCACATGGATAAAATAAAAGTACGATGGCGACTCTTTTATTATTTTTTGAGATAAGTCAATTCGGCTTTACTGCGCTTTTGCCGCTACACTTCCACTTAGTGACGGTGGCCTCCTTTGGTCGCAAGGCAACTCTCATGTGTTGAGGTACACTAGTGTCATCCAACAATCGGATCCCCATGGCATTTACTGAGCTGGGTAAGGTTTTTCGATGCTCAGCGATGAGGATTTTATGATGATGACTGTTTCTACCCTTCCTTTTGTGCCAGCTTCAATAGGATACTCACTGGTATTAAACTCATGAGGCGTGCTCGATTTTATGTAAAAGCGAACCGTTTCATTTTTCCTCACTAGAGTTAAGTCCTCGATGAGGTTTTCATTATTGACTTTGTAATTCCTCTTACCGAGAGGCGACGAGCCGAGAATCTATGAAGATTTTATCGTCAATGTTCTATGTCCTCGTCAGCGTTAATCCGTGACGAAGGCTTCATATCCACTAGTTGTTTGAACTTAGGAATGATAAAGCAACAAAGACCTCGACATGAAACCTTCTTCATTGGAGGTAATGCCGTTCGGCTTCTCGCCGAAATAAGGCCCTGTCCACAAAGATTATTCATTTGTAGGCCGTTGGGGAGGCGATGCGTCATTTCTTCCACGGTCGGCCAGGACTGGGCTTTGATGGCTTCGTTTTTGTATCGATGTCAAACTCGATAGCTCTGCACCTTTTAACATTCTATCAAGCGTCCGGACGATCGAGAAGTTGCCTCACATGATGGTCGGCTCAGACAAGACCGTGTAGAGGAAGTAATGTCTTAGTCTTATCGCCGCATTGATAAGTGGCAACGCAACCTTCTCGATCCTGCTTGCACGATTTCGGCCCTGCAAGTCTTTGCTCGTGAAGTATATTGTTTTTATCGGTCGGCATTTCTCAAACGAGATCGCTACCGACGACTCAATAGAGATAACCAAGTAGATATACAAAGTCTCTTCGCCTTCCAATCCAGAGTACTATGGTTGTAAATTTCATGTTTGAGATGGAAGAGGCTCACACTCTTCGTCCATCGAACGCTACTTCCTTAGCGAGTAGTTTAAAAATGGATGTGCTTGGGAATATTTCGCGACCGCCATGACCTCAACTCGGTTCAACTGCCCTATGATTCTTAAAGGGTGAAGACCCGATATTTTGGGAAGGGGTAGGATGATTTTGTAGTATTCGAGGAACCTTGCCACGCTCTATGGCGTGGTGGAGACATTCCTGAAGAGCATGTGGTAAATACATTGCCCAACGGACACATGGAGGACATGTCCCGACGAGCACGATATGTGACATTCCCCAACATACACATGGGAGAGACGTCTACAAACACTTATGAGAGACGCTTCCAACATGAATGGAGGAGACATCGCTGACGGGAACATGCGAGGATGCCCTCCAACGGTCACAACTCTGGCCCACTATGGTGGACCTTTTCGCAGAGAATTAGGTGGGCCTGCCGACAAATGTACTAAGTGCAAACCTAATCCGTAACACATATGTTAAAATTAAATGAACTTTTAAGTAGACTAACATTTGAGTCACATTCGAAATGTAATACACAAACCTAAAAATAGGTTTTGATAAGCTTTTGACAAACTACGATTAGGCTTAGACTTTAAATTTTTAGTAAGTCATGTTCTAGCTTGACAAAACCTAGCTAATCCCATCTATTATCACCAACGTGTCTTTAAAAGATCATGTTGCACTCTAGAACAAGAATTTGTTCGGAGAGGATGAATGCATAATTTGCCATTGTGGTTGAGAGTTGTCACGTTATAGAGATGAAGTTGATCTACAAGGTTAACACTTCAATTATCAAGTAAGTACAGAGTGAAATAATGGATTTTGAATGAGAAAGGATTTGAATACCAATGAAATGTCTCAATCTCTCATTTTAATAAAGGAATTGGTTAGTGTTTCATATTGAAACCATAAATGATGAATTTCCACTTCCTAATAAGATGGAGGGACCCACCGCAAGGTCAACACTCTAACGCCAAGTAAATATGTGAGAAAATAGTGAATTGAAATTAAATTTAAAACCGAGTAACTCAATTGGCACACTCTCTATATAATTATGAAATAACAAACTGTTTTATTGTTAGACATGTATTGCGAAGAACAATTGGATATACTGAGTTTAAATCCTTTATACTTATATCGCGGAGTGCCTCGTATATAAAAAGGTTTTAGAAGAATTTCGTGCTCTTTTCAATCAATGAGAATCTATATGGTCGGCCAAAGAATAATTAGCGTGTTATGAAGTGTGAGAAACAATTATTATTCAAATCAATCTAAACGATCAAGATAGACTCACATAAATATTAGTTATTTGGTTGAAAATATGAATCCACATGTTCTGCGCCGAGTTCATCGTCATTATTATTAAATTTCTGCACTTTTAAGTCTTATGAATGATCAGATCAAAACAATTCATCCATTTTAATATAATAATGAAAAGAGAATTAGTATTGTTTAATTTTTTCATTTAAATATTGTTTATTTAAAATAGAAAGATTAATTCCAAATAAGGTATATTTTTATTTCTAATATATAATTAAACCAACTAATTTCTATAGTCATCCTCTGCCGGCCATCTATGTCATATTTGGTCAGTTTCAAAATACTTTATTCAAGAGCCTACCTAATTGTTGCAGATTTAAAAAATTACATAAATGTTAAAATGAAAATTTACTTTCTCCTAAATATTATAATCATACATTAATATGAGTTAAAGAGTTTTATGATAGAATTGTCAATATATTATATAGATATTCAATTAAAATATTTTAAAATGTCAAATTATTTATATTTAAAATTTATAATGTATGTGATTTGATTGTTGACATAATTGTTATTAATTGATGGTGTAAAAAAAATTTATATTGTGACTGTATCATTTATCTTCACTTAATATATTCACTTCTAAAATAAATAAAACATAGTAATTATTAAATTGAAAATAATGTGAATTATGTTAATTAGATAATATAAATAAAATAAATAATATTTGAATAACAACAATCATTCATTTGTTTTACTATATCAATCAATTATATTAAAAGTGTTGTTTACCCATCCTCCGGCAACGTTGAATCTCCCACCCTACGGCCAAATCCACGTAATTGTTTTTTTTAGAAGGATGGTTGGGCCACCACAAAAAATATATTAAAAAAACAAAGGTTACAAAGAGAGAGTAGAAAAGGGATGGACCAAACCAAAAAATACCCTCAGTGAATAACTCTATAACAAAGTAAATCAATGGAATTTCTAGCAAAATCCATACGGATATCTCTATGAACGACATCCCATAAAGAAAAATTATTTACATGTAAAATTATGTTAGCTAGTTTATCAGTACAATGATTGTCATCTCTAAATATGCGAGTGACCAAAAAATTAATAGATCTAGAATGATGAACGACATTTTTTTATCTGGTTCTGATAGACTATGGAACAATATGCGGTTTGGATAACGCCATAACCACCAGCTTCTAATATGATTCAAGAATAAGATTGGACCAATTTTTTTGTTTAGCAATCTCAATAGCCAAAATGGCTCCAAAAAGTCCAGCCTTAACAGCATTCCTGGGCCCTAAAATTTTGGAAAAGTTGCCAAAATGATTGCTATTAGGTCTCTAAAGCCTCCAAGCCGCTATAGAATCATTGATGAACCATCGGTGTTGCACTTTACCCAATCCGTAAAAGGAGGGTGCCACAAAATTCCTTAACAAAAAGCCTTAAGAGGTCAAGCTTGACATTAAAATACTTCATGAGTTGAAATCAATCATAGAGTTAGAAGCAAATTCAAGGGTTGAATTTACAGAAGGCAACATGAACCTTGACATGATTTAGAGCAATTTTCCAATTGGACTTTCTATCCTCAATTTTGTGTTGTTCATAGCCTTCCAAATCGTGTCGATGACATTGATAATGGCTACCAAGACTACAAGTCTACCTTAAAGGATTGTTGATAGCGACCAAAAGTCTTGCTGACCGAAAATTCCGCGAGAGAAGAAAGATCTTTCCAAAGATTGTAAGCAAATTGGCAAATCAAGAACAAATGATCTCCGTTTCACAAAATTTGGAACATAGGTGTTAGAATATGTATAATTCAAGATTCGAATTAAGATGTCGAACTAGTGTGTTGAAAGAGTTGTAGTGTTGTGTGTGCTAATCGAATCAAGTACCTAAGTATGCTAGAGTCGAATTCCTTGGGCTTTGTATGTTTTGGGCCTTAGTCTAGTTTACACTATGGCCTAAGAAATGGTCTATATATGAGCATTTCTTTGGAACAAGTTAGAACAATATATTCACAATATACTTTCAATTTCCGCTTCATTCATCTTCTTTCTCAATTCCTTAAACTTCTTCTTCTTCTTCACAAATCTATTTTTCATCTTCTCGCTCCAACAAATTGGTATCAAGGAGCTCGGTTGCGATCTTCGAGAGAATCTAATGGCAAACAGAAAAAAGTCATTGCATTCCGAAGAAATCTACTAGTTTTCAAAGGAGAAAACTATCAACAATGGGTTGCACAGATGAAGGTCATTTTTAGATTTCAAGATGTTGTTGAAATCTTGAATGATGGTGTATTAGAGCTGGAAGCAAATGCGATGGAAGCCTAGAAAGATGCACACAAAGATCGAGGAAGAAAGATTGTAAAGCATTGTTCTTGATTCATCAAAGTGTAGATTCGATGTATTTGAGAAGATAATCAAGAAGAGTCAAGAAAATAAGCTTGGACACGTTAAAGAACTTGTGTATGAGGAGAAAATTGAAGAAGGTGAAGTTACAGACGAGGAAGCAAAAACGAGATGATGCACATGAAGGATGATGAATCGATTCAGATACTTCTCAAAGATTGTGACCGAAACCAAATGAAGGCATGTGGAGAAACCATCACGATCTGCAAAAATAGAAAAGGTATTGAGATCTTTAACAAAGATTTTGACTATATTGTTGTGACAATTGAAGAGGCAAAGACTCATCCGAGATGAAGTTAGAAGAACTTCAAGCTTCATTGAGGCTATGAGATGATATTGAAGCAAAGAAACTCGTAAAGAGAGAAGGTGGTTGAACAAGCATTGCAATCAAGATTCAACAAGAAAGTCAAAAATCGAGTTTAAAGCATCTGCGGATGATGAGAAGTCACAAGAATGTTGATTTGAGAAAGGGTGGGCAACAAGTATTTCGGGAAGAAAGTTGACAAGAAAGATAAGCAATGCTACAATTGTCAAGGCTTTGGTCACTACGCCGATAATCGTCGAAGGAGGAAAGTAAAAGACGAAAGAAAGTGATGAAGCTCAATACATGCAAGAGATAATGATTCGAGATGATGTGATGATGATGGTAAACTCTCACCGAACTCGAGAAAACCAACATGTGGCATCTGAATTCGGATGTAGCAATCATATGATCTGCAACAAAAATTGGTCACCAAGTTAGATGAGTCAAGAAAAGGATGATAAAGTTTCCGATGGAAGACACATCAATTCGGAGGCAAAGGAGATTTCGATTGTCGAAAGGATGGTGGAAAAGCTATTATCAATCGAGGTATTGTATGTACCTCTATGACAAGTAACTTGATGTGTGGGTCAATTACTTGCAAAAGGATTCAAGATGAAGCTTGAAAGGAATGAGATGAAAGTCTATAATGATGGAGGCTAATCATGAAAACACCATTGGCGTAAAACAAGACATTCAAAGTTGAATTCACACATCGATCACAAGTCTCTTGCTTTGACGAAGAAGACAAGAACGGCTATGGCACCTAAGTATGGACATCTAAACTTCGTAAGTTTATGTATGCTCAATCGTAAGATGGTGGTTAGTTTGCCTTATGTGAAGGAACCAAAGCAAGTATGTGATGAATGTTGTAAAGCTAAGCAGAAAGGAAGGCATCAAACATGACTTGCCCATGAAACCCAAGCAGTTGGAGCTAGTTTACTCGATGTGTGTGGACCATTTGAAGTGAAGTCCAATGGAGGCAACATGTATTTCCTTACGCTTGTTGATGAATTCACCGTATATATATGGATTTACATCATTGAAAGGAAAATGAGGTATTCACGCTCAAGAAGTTCAAATTGCACACCGAAGGCAAAGTGGCTGCAAATTAAAGAAGTTAGGAACTGATGGTGGTGGTGAATACACGCCCTGCTGAATTTTCCAAATTCGTAATGGGAAGGTATAGATCATGAGGTTATCACCTTATCCACCTCAACACAATGGCATAGCTGAAAGGAAAAATAAGTATATTGAACATAACAAGAAGTATGTTGAAAGCTAAAGATATGCCTAGAGATTTAACAAGCGACTTGACAAGAGAGTATACATTCTAAAACAGTGTCCAACAAAGAGGATAGTTGGAAAACACCTTACGAGGCTGGATGGATCAAAGCCAAGTGTGAGTCATTTTAGAGTTTTTGAATCAATCGGTTGAGCATGTACCGAACAATTGAGAAGAAATCGGATGATCAAGTGAAGCTATGGTTCTCATAGGCATCATTCGATCGCGTATGTTGTATTCGCCAATCAAAGATAAACTAGTAATTAGCGAGATGTTTGTGTCGATGAAAGCAAAGTTTGGGATTAGGTCAAAGTTCACGGAATCGGACCTTGCCATAACCGTGTTTCAAGAAGATCCACGGATGAGCCCTCAAATAGTCGAGTGAACAAGACGCTCAACTAGTAGAAATGAAGAACCACCTAAACAAAGTGAAAGAAGGTCCACGAGAATAAGAACCAATCAACAAGGCTAGTTGGTATGAAAGATTTCAGATCAAGTGATTGATGATGATGGTGATTTAGTTGAAGAAGCCATGATGATGGTGAAGGAACCAATCAATTTGAATGAAGCAATGGGTAATTCGAATTGGTGTGAAGCCATGAAAGAAAAACTCGAGCTATTGAGAAGAACAAGACTTGGGAGTGTTTAAAGAACGAATAAGAAGCCAATCGATGTAAAGTGATATACAAGGTGAAACGAAGGCCAAATGGAGAAATTGCTAAGTAAAGCAAGGTTGGTGGCTAGAGGTTTTCTACAAAAGCCGTGAATAGACTTGACGAGGTATATGCACCGGCTTAGGGAACAATGAATAGTTGTTTCGGCAAAGAAGATACGGATGGAAGATGCATCACTGGATGTAAAGTCAACATTCTTGAATGGACCATTGGAAGAAGAAGTCTATGTCACCAACCACCAGGATTCAACGCCAAAGGACATGAGTCGAAGGTGTATAGATTACGAAGGCTCTCATGGTTGAAGCAAGCTCCTCGAGCTTGGAATAAGAGAATAGATAGCTTTGATCAAGTAGATTTACAAGTGTGTCTTTGAACATGGAGTGTATGTAAAAGATGTCGATAGTGTCACGAATCATTTTACGCCTATGTAGATGACTTACTTAATCGGAGACGCACAACCGAGATAGTAAAGGTCAAGTCGAAGCTAATGCAAGAATTCAAATGTCTAATTTAGAGAATCTCATATTTCCTAGGGATGAGTTCAAAAATATGAGAAGGAGTATTCTTGCATCGACCAAGTATGCTCAAGATATCAGAAAGATTTAACATGAGCAATCTATGTGAAGTTGTCACTCCGTTAGAGACGGAGAAAAAGTGAAGAAAGAATCGAATGATGATTTTGTAAATCGACATTGTAAAACAAATCATTGGATCCTCGAGATATCTTTGCAATACAAGACCGATATCTTCCAAAGTGTGGGGTCTGAGCAGATTTATGGAGAAACCTCAAGAGTGTCATATCAATGCAAAGAAAGAGAGTGATGAGATACATAAAGGAATCATGAC
The DNA here is from genome assembly GCA_021764765.1 of Vicia sativa. Lineage (NCBI taxonomy): Eukaryota > Viridiplantae > Streptophyta > Magnoliopsida > Fabales > Fabaceae > Vicia > Vicia sativa. The sequence continues at coordinate 287,776,775 of CM038794.1, forward strand.
CATGGGGTGTTGTTGCAAAGAAGTCGAAGAACAACACAAGCGTCAAGTTCATGGATATACCGATTGATTTCAAGTGGAGATCAAGACGGAAAGAAAACAATGCAGGTACATTTTTATGACCGAAGGTGCTCCAATATCTTAGAGCTCTAAGAAACAAAGCATTGTGGCTTTGTCATTGTGTGAAGTTGAATATGTAGCTGCATCATATGCAGCATGTCAAGCAGCATGCATCGAGATGTTACTTGAAGAAATCAAGATAATGGAGCCTAAGAATATAAAGCTATTTGTCGATAATAAATCAGCAATTAATCTGGCGAATCATCCAGTGTGTCATGGTCGAAGTAAACACATTGAAAGAAGGTATCATTTTCTGAGAGATCAAGTCAACAAAGGGAAGATCGAAATAAAGTACTGCAAGACTGAAGTTCAATTAGCTGACATATTCACTAAACCTCTGAAGAAAGTCATATTCGAAGAGCTGAAATGGAGCATCGGGATGAGAAGTCTCGAGAACATGAATTAAGGGGGCGTGTTAGAATATGTATAATTCAAGATTCGAATTAAGATGTCAAACTAGTGTGTTGAAAGAGTTGTGGTGTTGTGTGTGCGAATCGAATCAAGTATCTAAGTATGCTAGAGTCAAATTCCTTGGGCTTTGTATGTTTTGGGCCTTAGTCTAGTTTACACTATTGGGCCTAAGAAATGTGTCTATATAAGGAGAATTTCTTTGTAAACAAGTTAGAACAATATATTCACAATATACTTTCAATTTCAGTTTCACATTCATCTTCTTCTCAATTCCCTTAAACTTCTTCTTCTTCTTCACAAATCTATTTTTCATCTTTTGTTCCAACAATATGCTGCAAATAGAGAGGCCATAAATGCTCAGAACTCTAAGGCCATATGTCGGTTTTTTATGAAGCCTCTAGAAAATCATCGATCTAGAGGAGGAACATTAGCATTCCGATTACTTTACCCCAACTAGTATTTAGAGTATTACTAGCTTTGAAATTATAAGCTTCCTTTAGCGTGAGCAATCCATCCTTCACCGAGTTCCAAATAAAACAGTCTGTTTGTCTTTAGCAGGAAGCAGAATGTTGGACAGAAGCTGAATGAGATTCATAAACGCTTCGTGTACCTCCCGTGGAAGATTCAATCCGTGATTATGAATGTACCACAAATCTTTGTTCTTAAGAAGTCGTTATGCTCAAGAATGTTGAGCGTATCAAGCACCTCCGAACCAATCCAATTATCATACCAGAAATTGATACTGCATCCATTCCCTAAAATCCAACTAGAGTTGAACTTGACCATGGAAAAATAGCCCTTTATACTGCTTCACAAAGAAGAATAAATATGATAAGAAATATGGTTATTTTCGCGAATAACTTTGGCCGGAAGCAAGCAGGTCCACACATTGTTGGAGTGAATTAAATCCCAACAAAGTTTCGTATTCGAGGCCTCATTCAAAGTGAACAACGATCTGATATCCAATTCGCCTTCTTCATAAGGACGACAACAATGATTCCATGCCATTGTAACAAACTTTCTTTTATCAACCTCCCTACTCCAAATAAAATTCATAGCCCATCTTTCAATATTTTTCAGAACCAAAATAGGCCACGGATAAACCAACATACAATGCATTAACATACTTTGAACAATTGATTTAACCAAAGTCATTCTTCCAGCCATAGAGAAGTCGGCTTTCTAAGGCATAACTTATTTCTCACTTTATCAGCAATAAATTAAAAATGCATATGTTTGTTTCCTCAAAGACTGGGCTCTTAATTAAACAAAAGGGGTATGAGCCATCATGAAGCCGAGGTTGATGAATATAGAAGCGAGTGTATGAAATGACAGGGAGCCAACATAAACAATTGACTTTGAATAGGAGGGGTGAGGCGATCCCCTGCCGCACTCCAATCGGTGGAGAAATAGCCTTCTGAACACCTTTGAGCGATAATCGAGATGGATGCATAGTGAAGGATGAAGTCGATCTAATTACAGAATTTATCATTGAATCCATAAGCTTTGAGAACTTTAATTAAGAAAGTCCAACTGAGAGTATCGATTGCCTTAGATATATTGACTCTGATAGCTAAGTTACCAACCTTGCAATTGTTATGAAGAAGGTTTATAGCTTCAAATGTAACACATATACAGTCCTTTATATTCCCTCCCTTGATGAAAGTGTGTTGCTCAAAAGAAATAATAAAAGGCATAATTTTGGATAGCCTATCAGCAATAATTTTGGTAACAATCTTGTGCTTGAAATTGGCTAAGGCAATCGGCCCAAACTACTCAATGGAATTCACATTGGGAACCTTGGGATCAAAACAAGGGGATTTGAATTGTAATTTGGAAAAATCCATCCATCTCTAAAGAATTGTAAGACCACATTGATGACTTCCTCTTTGATTGTCCTGGTACGTTTGAAAGAAAAATCTTCCAAAACCATTCGGACCTGGCGCGCTATTATGCGCTATTCCTTCCTTTTGTAAGAAACAATGTGATCAACCATAATTCTTCGCTAATAACACCGCCATTTACACGCAGGTGAATATTCTCTTGGTTCTTTACTTGATTTTAACCGATCTATAGAAGTATTTTGTATTATTATTCCATCCGTATACCATTTGACACGATAAAAAGCCAACAACATAAAAGAGTCTATAGTAATTTTATATTAAATTAATGTTGACACTTTCAATAAAAATACTAATTAATTTAATAAAATCAAATTATTAAACTTATAAGATAATAAAGCTTAAATTGTAATCCTCTTAAATATTATTTTTAATTTTTTAAAATATTTTCTCTAAAGAACGATTCTTCTATAAGTTCTTATACATATTTTTAATTTTAATATTAACGACAATTTTAAAATAAAAAATTTAAAATTTAAAATATTTCTTTAAAGAACGATTCTCCTATAAGTTCTTATACATATTTTTAATCTTAATATTAACGGCAATTTTAATATAAAAGATCAAAAATATGAATAGAGAGAGTGCGATTGTTTTATGATTAAATTTCTAATCCCGAAAGTATTGTTCTTAGAAATGTTATTGTTGAGATTTTCATAATTTATTTGGCAAGTCATTTAAGTTTTTAGAAATATTTTAAAATTTTATTTTATTTATAATTTTAAAATTATAAAAATAAATACATAAGTGTTAAAAGAAAATATAAGTGAATAGTTATTGTTTGTTACTTTTTATTTTCATGGAATTAAAGATTCACATCTATTAACATGAGAATAAATTTCTTTAAAATTTCATGATGAATAATATAATATATTCTAAAGAATAAATAATACTTAAAAATAATTTTTTAAAACTCCAAAAATATGAGATTCTCAACCTTATATTCTTTGAAATTCTATGTAAATCCATCAAACAAACACGTCAAAAGTTATAAAAAATCATTCTTGTAAACAATATTTACAAAAATTAAAAAACAATTTAAATTATTTAAAAATACAACAAAATTATTTAATAACACCCTAATTTTTAATTTTATCAAATTTACCCTAAATATAACCTTGCACTTAACAGAAAACAAAAACTTATCCACTTTTTTCTCACTAATATATCCAAAAGACAAGTCTCACAATAGAGACCAAGTAAAAGTTTAAAAAAGATAGAACCCAATAACGATTCTTTCCACGTCATGTTTGCATCAATCTATGGATAAGAACCAATTTTAAACAATTAACTTTTTCTTTTTTAGTAAATAAATATTCTCTTTTCCTATAAATACTCTATTCCTTTTGATCCCATAGCATATCCTTTGATTTCATCTATTCTATTTTCTTCTTCAAACCTCTTTTAAATATTATTCAAAAAAAGAAAATCCAAAACCCATTATTATTTAATAGTGTTTGAGTTTGACAGATTCCCCATCAATATCAAAATCAACTTGCCGTGCCCATTGTTCCAATTCTCAAAACAATATCTTCCTTCATTACTATAAAACCACATCAATCTTTGTTTCTTTACAACAAAACCGTCTCTGGGTCATTCTTAATTTGTGTTGGAAACCTTAAAGTTTGGTCCTTTATAACAAAAACTCTTCTGGGTCGTTGTGGATCTGTGTTCAAGATTTCAAAGTTTGAGTCTTTTTAAGGAGATCTTTTCTGGGTCATTGAGATTTGAGGTTTTTGTGATTTTTAAGGATGGCTGCTACTACTGCTGTTGGTGTTTTTGGTGCTAATGGATCTTCATGGATGCAATTTGAAGAAAGTTGAGAAACAGAATAAGATGAACAGACTTAGGGTTTCTTGTTCTTCTTCTCCTGTGATGGATCCTTATAAGACATTGAGGATTCAACCTAATGCTTCTGAAACTGATATTAGAAAGGCTTTCAGACAACTTGCTTTGCAGGTTTGATTCTCTATCCTATGTTTTTGTCCCTAAATTTAGGGTTTTGTTTGAGATTTATGTGTTTTGATTTTGATTGGGTTTTTAGGGGTTTTTTCCCTAAATTTTTTTTTGTTAAAATATTGATTTTTTTTTGGGTTTTTTGTGTTTCAGTATCATCCAGATGTTTGCAAAGGAGAAGATTGTGGTGTGCAGTTTCACCTAATCAATGAGGCTTATGATGTGAGTTATTATCATCCTACAAATCCTTACATATAGTTTATTTATAGTCAATTACTCTATAATCAAATTTGACTTTTTGATACATATATGATCCAATCTATAAAAATCAAATTTGCTTATAAATCGTGACATATTTTTAAGGAGCAACCAAAACATATTTTTCATTTCATCATAATGGAACCATAATTGTTTGCATTAACTAATTGAGATTTTCATTGTTGTTCATATTGGTAATTTCAGATTGCGATGTCAAATTTGATAGAAAAACCAAAAAAGCCAAAAAAGAAGAAGATCTCTTATGATGATGAATTCTTTAGAGGAAAGAATGATCCAAGTTGGCATTATTGGGAAGAATGGATGGGTTGGGAAGGAGCAGGAATTCGTGACTACACTTCTCACATTAATCCTTACATTTGATAAAGTTTATGTTATGTAAATTATTAGTTATCCTTTAATTAATATGTTTATGTGCATTATTATTAGTTAAGATGGGTCTAATCTAGACCTACTACTTGTCTTTGTCCCCATCGGAAAGTGGTTGGTGCTTTGTATATAGTCCATGTTGATGTCAAATTTTTCTCTACATAATTGAAGTTGAGGAGATTATTTGGCTTGTTATTATTGTTAAAAACAAATAAAAAATAGTATTTCACAAACAATAGGGTTGTTGAATAATTTATTCAATAGTTGAATCCTTGAATGAGTAGTGTGAGATTCAAATATAATATTTTGTAAAATCTTATTTTACAAAATTTTAATGATTGTTTGATTATTTGAATTTTAATTGTTACAATAGTGGTGAAATAGAGTGTTGAATTATACTACTATTAAACAAAATCATTGTAGTAAGTAAATATTAAATGAATGTTGAATTATTAGATAGAAGAAAGAAGATGATCATTGTAGTAAGTACATATTAAATGAATGTTGAATTATTAGATAGAAGAAAGAAGAAGATGAAGTGAAGAATAAAAAATGAAAAAAATAGAGTCTTAAGAATAACAAAACTATTAACTTATATTGACTATAATGTCCCTTGATGCTTCCTAAAATAAATGTTACATTTAGATAAAAATGTCTCAAATTTTTTTTGTCATTTTACATTACCAATGTAATTTTGTATGTAATCTTTCAATTATATTCTCTAATAAATATTCTTAATTTATTGTTTTTTCACTAAATATTAATATTAATTTGAATACACAAATAGTTAATCAGAACAATTTGATAAAATCACTATTATCTCTTTTTTTATTTATTACTGTTTCTTGATTTATTTGAAATGTTCAATTGCGATAAATAATTTATTTGAAATGTTCAATTGCGATAAATAATACGAGATGAAGGGATTGTGAGTTGTCATTCTTGCAAACGAAAATTATTGTTCCAATTGTGAATCAATCACTTGAAAAAATGAAAACATTGATTGATCATTTCCTTTGAATTCTTTTAAAGCATAATATAATAATGATCTAGTTGCAGAACAATCGTTGAACCGATAAAGGAAAGAAAAATGAGATAAAGAAAGTGAAAGACAATCGAGGGAAAGAATATAAAGTCATTGTTTTATAACTATTATTTAATTTTTTTTAAATAGTGCTATTTAATTAGTACTTGATACAAGAGAAAATAACGATTATTTCAACGATTATTTTCATTTATCATTGAGTTGTGTACCCAAAAAAAATAACAGAATGAAATATATTTAATATCCATAACAATTTCTAAAGGAAATATTTATTTTGGTGTAGTCTATTTTATTATTATTTTTACTCTTACAATATTTTATAATTTATATAATAACTTCCATTGACACCACTACTATTGTATGCTGTATATTTTCTTAAAACCAAATTTTAATAAAAATTATCGCATATATTTTCTGTAATAGGCATTAGAAAAAGTGGAAACGAGCACGAGATTGCAGGTCTGAATGCTAGTATTAAATAAAGAGAAAAATTATGATCCATTGTAGTCAACCAATACATTACGATGTGTGACAGTCTAAAATTATTTTATTTTTATGTTGTTATATGTAACCTTTAAATAAACTTATTAATATTATGAAATTAAGTTAAAAAAATGAAATATAATTAGATGAAAATTACCTTGATATTGAAAAAATACAAATAATCACATTTTAGAGAAACGTAAACAATAATATTTCGAAAAATGTTACCATGTAGTAAATGGCGCATCTACTTGAAGATTGACCTTAGACACCATTTCATGGCACATGCACTTTTCTCAAGTCATGTGAGATAGCATGCACTATGTTTATGGAGAAGGTGCCATGTGAGATGACTCTTACATGCAAGGTGCTATAAATAAAATAATAAATATATATATATATATATATATATATATATATATATATATATATATATATATATATATATATCCACCATTCTTCACCCTTTCTCCAATTCTCTTCTCATTTTCTCTCTCGATTTTTGCATCATGACATCTCCCATTATTTTCACAAGAGATGGTTACGTTATTTTCTAACCACCAAACCTCCGATGAAAATAAAATTTTGGCACATTCATTCTATGGAGAAATTGAGAGAGTTGATATAATGGTTGAAGGGAATATCGTCGAGGAATAAATTAGAAGCATCCATAGAAAAAGGTCGACCACCTTATTTATAATCGGAAGACTTCAAAGTTGGTTGGAGGAAGTCAAAATAGACAAAGACATAACATTGATGATGCACAGATCTGATGAATTTTATTTTACCTAGAGATGTAACGTTGATGATGCATGGATCTGATCAAAATAGTCAAGTTAGTAGAACTAATGAGACAATTTTACGTAACGTAGAGATGTTGTGTTGTTGATGTTATTTTTATGTGGCGTGAATATTGTTGGTTTATCTAATGTTTATGATGTTGTTTTAGTCGTGATGTCACTTTATGTCTTGATTATGTTTGGTATATTGTAAACAGTTCGTAATGAAAAAAAGTCATTGAGATATAAAAAAATGCAGTTATTATGAATACATTTTTTATGTTGTCAAGTTAGTAACACGAGTGAGACAATTTTTTGAGTTGTGGCCGACCTCACGACATAAACCACACTTTTCTAGTTTGTCAAGCGAGTCCATTTCGGTTGGATACACTTGCTTTGGGACAACCCTTTTATTCCTTCGTATTTGATCCTTGTGCCAAATTATTTCCCCTTCGTACCCAGACCAATAATTCGGTTTCGCTACCACAAGAAAGCCATTGTTGTATACGTTGAGCAAGATCTCGACCTTGTTAATGGGTGATAGAAGTAGTAATGCATCTTGATGAACATACACATGCCGAATGAGATGAGAGCGAGACATTCGAAAGATTTTAAACTTTCCACAATCGCACTAATGAGATGATAGCATAACCATATACTTTTGTCTTGTCAACCCCTCATTGTGGTTAAGTGTCTCTTTGGCAATAAAGTCGTGGTTATGTCTTGAATATTGTAACATGATGAGTGGTGACTTTGACACTTTCGCTTTAAGAAATTTCATGAAGCTTTCAATTCATAGTTGTTTCGATTGTACCACCACGCTCATCATTTCACCTATTTTTCCAAACAACGGCTATCCTAAAATGTGTTGATTTCATCAAAGCGGTTACTGGAGGTTTGTATGCCTTTGAAGATATTGTTCATTGATTCAATTAGTTTTTGTCATGTGGTCCCACCGATCCAACATACCATCAACCATCATAGTATCATACCTCCAACAATCATATGGGTACCAATATCCACATAATCAATTTCCTTTTCACCTCTCATATTTAGATGAATAGCTTCGATCACCCATGGAACCAAATCCCTCACCAAGACGACCAAACTATGAGAGCATGGATAAGCGACACTTCGATGCTGGATTTTCGTAGAGATGGTGCTCAATAATTTTATAGATATTGATCGCATTGACTTTATGACCATCGACCCAACCATACTGGGATGAGCATAGAGGGGAACATGAGTTAAGCGAACGTGGTTGTGAAACCACATGTCGTTATCAAGTTCTGGGGTAACAATAAATAAATTGAACTTTTATTCATATTTTGTAACCATTTTATGATTATTTAAAATCGAAATTTTATTACCCAATTTCGTCTTCGTTAATGTATTTTATTTAATAATAATAAATAATAATAATAATAATAATAATAATAATAATAATAATAATTTTATCCCGAATACACATAGTGCTATCTCGAGATGACTTAGAACAAATGTCTTACATCTAAAGCATCTCACTTATGATCCATACAAATTATAGGTGTTTCATACTGCCTAACTTTGCTCATGCATGTTACTTTTCTAAAACATGGTTATTTATGTATTTTTTTCAGACCTAGTTATTGTAAAAAAAACTCATAAATAACCATTAAGATGGTTGATTAGTACTTCATAAATTATTTTGAGTGACCTAAATAAGATTTGTCTCTTCTATATATATTATTAATATTTATGGACCTTTTGATTGAAAATGATTGTAAAATACATGGTTGTGTTCAAATAAATTAATATAAAATATGAAGTTTATTTTTGTTATCAAGTAAACTCATGAATCAGTAATATATTATTGAACTATACAAAGATGACACAGTCTATATCTTGAGTTCAATATAGATATAAGTAAAAAATGATGATATTACTGTTGAAAATATAACAAGTGTGAGAAATAGTCTCACATTACATAGAAATGTAGTTATTTGAATATAAGTGAAAAAATTCACTCACCTATTACCTTGAGATCTTAGGTGGACAAATGACGTGTCCTTCACATAGATGTGTTGTTTGAATAGAAAATCCTCAAAAATAAAAATGTTTATCATTCGACTCTCCCACTCTAATTTTGAAAAAAAAGATAATGCTTATCACTTGACTCTCTTCCCATTGCTGAAGTTTAAATATAGAAAATCGAATAAAAAATTAACAAAATAATGATAAAAAATTAAACATTGGAGAAAAAAAAGACACCTCTGATTCTCACTTTCCTATATCCAAATGGAAAATGATAATGAAGAGGCTAATGTCATTATCATGTAATGTGATTGCTACATTATATATATTATGACCGCTATTGTTTAAATAAATATTAAAGTGTCTCTTGCAAATAAAAATTATTAAATGGTGAAGCTGTCTCTTAATAGAGGACAATGATTGATGTGCCCTTTGAAATTTTTTTAATACTTTAGCTTGTGAAGTCAAATTGTAATAATTTAACTACACCACCAATCCTTATCTTTTTATTTATTTTTCCGTTACGGCATAATATTTCATTTGATAGTTAGAATAAATTTCTTTACAAAAACAAGTGTTAGAATATTCTTCATCCACAATTTTTATCCAATGCATATTAGACACGAGTTTATAGAACCAGATCATTTTCTTCTAATCATGGTTATGACCAAGGAAAAAGAAGTTCCATAAGGTCAAACAAGGCTTTTAAACAAACATTATAATTCAAACATGAAACATTTATAGAATTTTTTTTTGAATAACCAATTTTTTTTAAAAACATACAAATATAATTAATTTTTGAAAATTTTACGCAAATAACCAATTTTCGGTGTAATACAAGCAGAGCCATCATCGAGAAACAAGGTGAGCCACCAGATGACGCCTCCTCTTAAGTTTTTGTCCTAAAGCCATCTCATATGGCTCCTATGTGTAAAACACATGGGAAAAGCCATCTCGATCTAGGTCTATTTTTTTATAAAAATAATTTTTTTTTCAATTTAAATTAAAGTGCATGACAATGTTGTGAAATAAATCTTGTATTATAAATTTTCATTACAACGAAAAGCGATTACATAAGTTTATTCCCATGACCGAGACTAGTAGATGATCACCGATTCCATACGCGTCCTCTCCTAACTCGTCGATGCGAGGTTCGGATCCATCGTTGTTGGGTCGATGGGACTTGATCATGGGTTGATGGTCGTCAGTAGTGAATGAGATCGGGATCCATGAATGTCTCAAGATTTACATTGCTTGTTGCATATAAGTCCGTGTTCTAAGCGCATATAATGTGGATTCAGAAATGAGTAAAAAGAAATTGGGTGTTTCGAGTCTGTACCCATATGAATGGTGGGGTTTTGCACGACGATGGTTGGTGGAATATTGGGTTGGTTGGGGAATATTCCTCGAAGCTGTGGTCACGAGGTGAGATGTCGATGGACCCATATAGGGGTTTGAACATATGCTCTTTGTTCGGTATCAACTTGGGTGTGTGGCATATGTGAGTATTGGATGAGTGGGATGAGGTTGTTGTTAGGGTTGAGATTGAGTGTTGGTGATTCTGTCGTCGGGTTGGTTGTGGGAAGTTGATGGATGTTGGTAGTGTTGTTGGGGTGGTTGTTGGTAGTGTCAGTGGTTGTTGGTATTGGTGGTGATGAGGTTGTTGTTGGTATTGTTGTTGAGGTTGCTGGCGGTAGCGTTGTCTTCGTTGTTGTTGTGACTCAAGGTTTTCATTGTGCGTGGGTCGCACCAAATAGCGGATTGAGAAATATGTATTTCGGATTTGGACCGACCGGTACTAGAATGTATTGATTAGAGTGTTGCATAATCTCGTCATCTTCGTAAACGGACATTGTAAGATATGATCCGGTTTTCCACATCCTACAATACTCCTGGCAAAATTTCTCCAATTATTAAGTCCCCATTGGGCATCGACCCTTTTAGATGCCAGGATCCAAGCATATCGGATCGCTGGGTATGTCTTGGAACATACCAAACCGCATCTTCACACGGTCGTGGTGCATTTCACAACAATGTATGATCATAGCCTCGCAATCCAAACCTCTACATCATCATCATGGGTACATGGTCCAAACCCAAGTACGGTCTCCATGTAAACTGTTGATAAAAATAATGGAGATTAATGATAAAAATAATATACATTAAAGTTAAAATAATTTGAGTTAATCAAAATTACGTACATCGATTGCTCTAGGTGGTCTATTAGATTACGATATATGAGAACATTGTGTCTCGATTCTTTCCGTAATCCATGCCCACTACGCTAAACCTAAATGAATTAACATTTAATATATTATGATTTTATATATATCAAAGATATAGATATTTTAATAAATAAGCAATGTACTTACTTTTGCGATGGAAAATCGAGCAGTGGGTCGCTGATGGATTAAGTGATTGCATTCTCCACCCATGTTTGAAGTAAGAAAGCACATCCATTGAAAGTTGATGTGTCTTTCATACAATTTTACACAACGAATCAGATAGTGGACAAAACAATGGAACCCCAACTATATCTTCCTATCTTATTCACGCCTCAAGTAAACTCAAATACATAAAATTTACACTATTCCCGTACTGGGAAAAACTACCAAACATTAACATTATATAGTTTCTAGTTTTTATAATTTTTGTTCCTCGGTGGAGTTTTCATCCAAAACAAGAGAATAATAATACTCTAAGAGTGAAAATGACGCATCAACAACACAAAAATTATTTAAGACACTACAACCGTCAAACAATCTCATCGGAACCATACATCATCGCAATAACGTCGACGTTCTGTTTTGACTTCTCCAACCAAATTCGAGGTTGACTTCATGGTTCATGGTTGTTTCTTCCTCCGATCCTTCTAATTTCATCACCAACTTCTATTTCTCCTCTAACCAACACATCAACTCTTTTTCGGTTTGGTCATGGTAAATATGTGCCAAAATTTCATTTTCATTGGAGGTTTTGAGGCCGAGAAAAAACGTATCCATCTATGGTATGGATGTATGGAGATGTCATGATAGAAAAAAAAAGAGAGAATGAGAGAATAAGAGAGAATATAAGATGAAGTTGAAAAATGTGAAAATGAAGGAGAGATGGGTGTGTATTTATAAAAAAAATACATGTAGAGCCATCCGAAATGGCTCTACATGTAAACCACGAGGAGGCGCCATCCTAGATCTTATTGATGAGTAGGAGCCATGTGGATGGCCTATGTATTAAGTTTAGAGCATGATCCAACATCTTAGATGGCTCCTATGTGTTATTTTGTCATGAAAGTTGGTTATTTGCGTAAATTTTTTCAAAAGTTATTTTTTGTTTTTTTTTTAAAATTGATTATTCCAAAAAAATAATTCACATTTATAACCGCAAATGGTGTGGAGTTTGTCGCTACCATGAGTCTAAGAATTAAAATTTAAATTAAATTATCTTTACAAAATCGATTTATAGGTGAGGGTGCTCTTCCTATAATCATGTGTTGAAACCATTTTAATGTGGTGTTTTTAACACACCTTACGCCATTGATTAGACATCAAGAACATGATTATAAACCGGGTGATCCGATAAAAGATGTCATGCAGATTAGAGGGCAGGTGGTCGGATTGGAGTGGATTGGGTCCAAAATCCAATCGCCCAAACCATGTGTCCAAATTAAAGACCCAATTTCAACCACTAGTGTTTTCAATTTTGTCAATTTACCGGTTCTGTGTTTCGGATCGGTTTAGTTTATCCATTTGAAAAGAAAATCACATATGAGATTAAAACTGAAAATGTATCTATTTGTTTTAAAATAGAAATAATAACAAAAGAATTTGTTCTTTTTATTTTAAAGAGAAACATAAACAGATATCTTCACGCGTTGAATCTTTCTTGGCTTCCTTGGCTTGTTGATCTTTATTAGAGAGTGTGATTGGTCCTGAAAAATTATTTGAGGTTAAAACTTACAAAAAAAAAATTCCACGAAATTGAAGAGTGTGTTGGAAATTGCAAAGGTATTTGGAAAAGATCTGGAAATCTTTAGAAGAAGAAGGATGTCTACTTTGAAACAAAAATTACAAAGGGATTCTTTAAAGATCTGGAAAAGAAGCACCAGTATCATCAAATTGTGTTGAAAAGGTGGAGAAGATGGAATGAAGTGAGCGTTGCACCAGTATCATCAAATATGTGACGACTAGGGTTTCTAATCTATGGTATATCGGTATTTTGCTACTATGGATATGTTTATTGGGCCTTAATAAAATTAGTTCAGCCCACTATAGTAGTATTGTATATAATAATACAGTCGGGTTCAGTTTTCTTTGGGTTGATTTAGTCCAACCGAACTGAACCGAACCGGTACAAACCATTAAAACCCGGTTTATTTCACCTTTTAGAACCGATACCCATGTTAAAGCCGATTGCATGTCAGCGGATTGTATGGGTCGGACGGATATTGGCGGTTTTGAAAAAACTTGTCCACCCCTACCGCATATCATGGAAAGACTCTGAAACCATCTTAAAATTAGAATTTGATACAACTCATCTTTACAAAACTGATTTGTGGGATAAAAATTGCACCCCACTTATAAATATATTTCAGTGTGCGACTCTTCAACAATGAGAAATGGGCTGATCGGTGTAAAGATTTGAGGTCCAAGTAGGAGATCCCCATCATAGGGAGCAGGAGAACCAAATTCCATGGCAGAATGAACCTTAGCAAAGCCTTTCAGCTGGTAAAGGAGAGAAACACACTGATAAATTACATCACACCTTTTCTCAGATTCTCAGCTCTAAGATCAACAGTCAATTCCATGGCAGAAGAACCAATTTTTTGGCATATAAAAAGAACTTAAAGAAGACATGAATTGGGAATCTATAACACTAAAGTGAATCTCTTGAAAAGCAAGAGAAAAAAGTGAAAGTTGGATAATAGAAAATGAGATGATCATAGAACATGATGATGAACAGAAAATGATAATGAAATGCCAAGAAAGTTTATCAGCCATTAGTCACACTAATTCCTTCTTTAAGGAGACTTTACCATTTCTAAGGAAGCATTTCTTGAACTCAGACGATATAAATTAAACTCCTGTCAGCCTCTTGAAGGATCTAAATCAATATTCTATCAAACAATGCAAACAAATTAAACACAATTTTTTGCACTTTTACATAGCTCTTGGTATAGAGGATACTCTTTCTGTTTAGTTTAGATTCCGAATGTTGATGAGATTATAAATCCTATGAAATATCTAAGACAAAACAAACAAGGGTTGTTTACACTTCCTACACTTAGTGCCTGAGATATCTTTTAAGGCTGAAAATTAGTTTGTTACTGTTAACCCTGGCTAAAAATAAATTCATGCCATGTTTCTACTTTCAAATATATGTGACCCTGATCTCCTACAAACTCAGCCACCAATTAGAGCCTCCTAACTCTTGGCCACGTTATACTTCTAAAGCCTAATTAGATTTTGAAATGATAAACTATTTCAACATGGCAATTTTAAATTTTCACAGTATTGTACAATTGCAAAGGAAACTTCATCTTAAATTAAGTACCTACATAGGATTTTTGATGCTCTACAGACTACAAACAGCAATATACCATACTAATGACCGGTGTAAAGATTTGATTAAATTTATATTACCTGTTGACTGCTTGATACAAATTCTTCTTTTTATCTATGCATGAAATCAACTATATGATGTGGATTAAACAAGCATGACAGAAACAGTATGCTCTAGAAACATTACAACAAAGTGTTCACCAATGCCGTACTCACATGAGATAAGAAGTTAGACGACACACATATAATGAGAAGTCTTCTATATTATACGACTCAAACAGGCAAATCAAACATATTTTATTATGTAGAAATTTTACGATATCAAATTATCGAACAGTGTTACTTTATAAATTATAAAAGTCTGATTTATTTAGCAATGAGATACACGACTATAGCAAAAATGGAAATCCATCTCAATGACAAAACTAGAGAGAAAAAGAAATCCAATAAATATATCTAATGGCTTTGAAATCAAGAGTTACGGGAAAATGTGATCTTTAACAGAATGCTAATTGAGATTATTTGGCAGATGCGACAGGGCTGGACGAGAGTCTTTGGCTCCTTGCTTTATCAGCCTTTTCCAAATAATCTTGATGAGACTGATGTTTGGATCCTGCAAAGAAATAGAAGCTTAACAGATTGAGTAACAGATGAAATGTTTATTTGGATACCTGTTTGAAAACTCAAAATTACGGTCAATTAGTTCTTTAGAAGTTCGGATATTTTGATTCAAAACTTATTGTCTACAAATCTAGGTTTAATAGAACACAAAATAGTATTGCAGAACACCAACTTAAATAGACAAAAAATAGGATCAAATAATGATAGAAGTAGAACACAAAAATACAACAATGCAGCTGTACAGAGAGTACTCTCTGTCCAAAGTACATAATAGAAACAATCTCTTTTCCTAATTTCAGACACTACTATCAAAAATACAACTCACTCTATCAAATATACAACTCAAACTATCTCATGTTTGACATATTTGTTTTCTCATAATTATTTGTTATTTTAGAATACTAACAAAGTACTGTATTACTTATTCTTTTCCATTAAGATACATTTATTTATTATATCTCAGTTTGCCTAACTATTCTATTCCACTAGCTAGTTTATTACTCCCTCTGGCTCATAAAAAGTGTTATATTTGCACTCTTACTTTGTCTCAATAAATATTTATTTACAATGCCTAGTAGTGAATGTGTTCCCGGTGGGTCTATTGTCAGTGTTCAAGTGCAAATAATATATCTATATGGACAGATGATTTACGCGCTCTTTTGTTCATAGCACGGAGTGAGATGTCTATGTTCATACCAGAACCTACATATGTGTCAATCAATGCCTTTTTTAATTTTTCCTATGAGACCATGCCTGCTGTCACTTCACTCGGTCAATGAGGGTAAATCACTGTATCTCGCTTTTTTTAGGCTACTTAGACTTGAAGCAACCAACCGAATCTGTTCAACCGCCTGTGAAAAGTGATGCTTCTTTGACCTGTGCTTCCTACACCTTTGTCGTGGATCAATTGCTGGACAAAACAGTACTGGCAATACGGAACAAGCCCTGTTTAGCTTGGTTCCAAGATTTTAGTCTACTTCCTTAATCCTAGGCTCCTAGCATCAGCAGTTTCGGATATCACCTCGATATTTGTCTCACTTGTTATTGAATGACTGGACTAATAGTGTGCCAGTTTCCTTAATATTCTTTGCACAACAGTTACTAGCTACTAGGTAACTCTTTCGCCATGCCATTGCTTTTTCAGGAACAGAGTCATTTTGTCATCAGTGGACAAACATGTGTGATAAGGATACTCCTCTATCACGAATTTTCTAGCTTGCTTTCAAAGGACAAGGAGGAGGAAGGGAGTATCGGGAACAAAGCCCTCGGATTAAAAAGTTAAGGCCTACCCTAGTAAAAAGTTAATATATTTTCCCTAGATTCAAAAAATTTGACCTTAAATATAAGCAAATGTCAACAAATTTAGGTGCACTTAATTTGATTATTCCAAATTAGCCCTACATTAATTACTTAATATTATTAGTGGATGACAAGTTAATTGAGGATATACTAGTATTTAGGCCAGACTAGTATCAACATAACGAACTATAAAACTAATGCACTTGTCAATGAATTCTTGGTGTAATACGTAAATGATTGGTGTCACAATTTTTCACTGATAAGTCTAATCAGTGTAAAGATTAGGAATTCCTCTTCCAACTCGTCCAGGTATCGTCCTATATTCCCACCAACGTTATCTCCATTAGGGATAAACAAATGTGTTTGGAAACACAGCACTTTATCGCGGAATTAGACCTAGACCTGTTGTTAGCGTCGGCTTATCGGCTTGTCAACCAATCGCATTAGCTCTGCCGCTCAACTTATTTCTGTAAGCTATCGAAGATAGCTTATATGAAAACAATTAGACTTTATTTTATCTTTTCTTACAAAACAGGTTATCCATAAGCACTTATATGCTGTAAGCACTTATTTAATTTGTTTAAACAAACATGGCCATAAGCTGATAACAACAACCTAATTTGAATTTGAAATGAAAGAAAATTGAGAACCTCTATTCATGAGAAACCATGGTACAGAAAAGACGGCGGTGATGAGAACTATGCCGGCGAAAACGTGCTTCTTCTCGCCGCTGTAGAGGGCGTGATTCAACTTTGACCTAAATCCTCCACCGACTTTACCACCGTCGCTATTCGTCTTGCCTTTTGCTTCGTTGCTCATTCTTCCTGATTTCAGTTGTTGCTTCAGCCGCTCCCAAATCAAACAAGCCCTAACATTTTGTTCTAACAATTGAACTTTTATTATTTTTTTGGTACTCTTTTATTTTTTAATTTATAAATAATTTTTTTTAAAAATAGTTATTTCCTGAATTTATTCTTTACATTAAATATCCAAAAATTTATTAATAATCTTCTACACCACACTCCACACAAACAAGGCATTGGAATAAATTTGTTAGGCCTAAAAAAAAGTAATTTAAAGAGAAGCAAGGCAAATCAAATATACTAAATGCGAGCATAAGGGTAAAGTCATAGGTCGTTCGAGTTGCGCTCCTCTTGATAATTATAATAACTCGCATGTGTTGGATTTGAGTTTGTTCGTCTCTCACTATTTCATAATAATTTGGAGATGACGATGAGAAGTTATGTTTCTTCCACGCCTAGCAAGTATATGTTGTGTCCATCGCGGGGTTCGGTAAAACTAACTTGGGTCACATTCATTACCATTTTCCAACCATCTCAACCACCTTCTCCGTCATGATGGCAGAGCTTGGCGAAAATGTCTTCATCAACACCATCACAAGAGGATTTGTCGTCGATGAAAAGTCCAGCTCTTCCCGTCGGAAGTATGTCAAGCAAGTTTTGATAGCGAGAATCATACATGTCAACCCTAAGCGATTTGAAAAGAGTGGTGGGTGGATTTGGTCCTAGTCGATTCCTCCATCTAAGTCTTTTATGGCGTGGAAGCTTCTTCAGAATAAGTTGCCTACAAATGACCAATTAAAAAGATGTTTCTCATTTCCTTCTAGATGCGATCTTTGTGGTTTGGTGGAAGAAACATAAACTCATTGGTTTTTTGAATGTCGGTATGCTTCGAAGCTTTAGAGTTAGTTGAAGAATATGTTATATATCACTTCCTCTATTCTTGGTTGGTCGGATATTTGGAGTATTTTTTGGCAAAGCACATCCTAATCATTGCAGGGTAATTTCTTAAGTAGTAATAATTTCCCTTCATTTTGATTATTGTCTCTATTGTCGGTAATGTAGTTCTTGTTGGTTCCTATTTTAATATGTAAGATTTTGTGATCCTTAAGAAATTTAATGTTATAATTCGGGCCCCGAGAGCTCCAAATATTATTGATTCATATGACAGACCCCCTCCAAATAATTGGATAAAGTTAAATCATGATGAAACTTCCACCTACTCTTCCAAAATTTCAGCTTGTAGGGACATTGCTAAAGACAATGGTAGTTGTTTTGTATGAGAGTTTTTGTTTCTTTCTTAGGTGTCTCAATTTCTCTCATTATTGAACTCTTGGATGTTATGTTAGCAATTGATTTCGTTCGAAAAAAGAATTGACACAATATCGATTGAAAACAAACTCGACAACAACATTTAAAGCTTTTAATCATCTATATAATATATAATTAAAAATAGATGGATTAATTATATTAATTTACTTCTAAATAGAATATTCTCACATTTAAAAATAATAATTGTGTAAATATCATTGTTAATCTAAGATTAACCTTGACCAATATTTCTCATTTTACTTTTATACTTTTGTGTATAAAATCAAATTTTATAAATATAGATTTTGTATAGTCCTCAATTTTTATTTTTTACTGTCTCCTTATAAAATCATAAAAGTAAAACCAAAGGTAGATGGATAAGTTTATTTAGTAAAGTGGGTATGGATGGGATTAGTGACACTCTGATCAGCCAGCTAAGGAAACAGTTTCTGTCTGCCAACTCTGTAGGACCCCAATCAAATAATTTCCAGCGTGTAAAATCTAATGTTACCGTTGCTTCTCACCAGCCAAATCCAGAGTAATATAACAAAAACATTCATACAGCATTCAATGTTCCTCTTTCTCTTCTAAACCTAACATGGCTGCTTCTAGTTCTTCCTCATTCTTCATACTAACCTCCTTCTTCCTCCTTTTTCTCTTCACACTCTCCCCTCTTCCTGTTTCTGCAACCGACCACATCGTAGGTGCCAACCGTGGCTGGAACCCTGGCATCAACTACACTCTTTGGGCCAATAACCACACTTTCTATGTCGGCGATTTCATCTGTAAGTACTCACTACACAGATCTCAACACTTTTTCAGATTTGTTTATATTGAATCACCTCTTTAATTTATCTTCTTGGTATAACAGCGTTTAGGTATCAGAAGAATCAGTACAATGTGTTTGAAGTGAACCAAACTGGTTACGACAACTGCACCCTAGACAGTGCTGTTGGAAACTGGACCAGTGGGAAAGATTTCATATTACTCAACAAAACTATGAGATATTACTTCATTTGTGGTAATGGCCAATGCTTAAATGGAATGAAAGTTTCTGTTCTTGTCCATCCACTTGCTCCTCCTCCTACTTCGTCTCAACACAATCATTCAACCTTAAAATCTGATGCTCCTATGGTTTTGGAAAGTTTGGGACTTAGATCTATAATGTTGTCTTTGGTTTTTGTTTTGTTTGGATATGTTTTGGTATAGCCAATTTGCCACTTTGCAAAATTTAGCTTTTGTTTTTGTTTTTGCTGTTGTCAATTTCTACTATTCTTAACTCATTGTTTTGTTTAATGAAAGTTGTTAATTGTTTATACCACTATATTTGAATGTGACATTGTAAACTTTAATTGCTAGTGAGTGGTAAATTGTCTTTTGTTAATGTAGTGTTTATTCCTCGTTTAAATTTCAAGTTCATGCTATAATTTTGTTTCATGAGTCTTTTGTTAATTCAATTTATGCTTAGTATGTACTATGTAAGGGTTTATAAGCAAGCATATTAGTGGCTGTTGGTATTACCCGAACTTTCTAACCTCATTCATCTTATTCAAAATAAAATTATGGGTCCTCTTTGTTGGAAGACCAAGAAGCTTGTTGAATTAAAGTGAAATTTAGTGAGATTAAAAACAGGGAAACTTAATCAAGGATGGTATAACGTGAGACTATTTTCCACACACACTTGTTATATTTTTAACACTTCTTTTCAAGTGTGAGTCGACAATGGTCTCTTTCAACTAAAAGCTCTCTCTTTCACATACACTTGTACTGTCGTTGGATACTCTTCAACAGGACACTCTATTCACACGCGGGACAATTATCCTTGCCCTTCCACATAGACTTGTACCGTTGTTGGACACTCTTAGACGGGAGACTCTACTCACATGCGGGAGAATTATCCTTGCCCATTTGGAGATACTTTCGATACAAGTAAGTCGGTCCATTTCTCGAACCAGACTCTGATACCATTTGTTAGCACAACAATCAGGGGAGAGTCGAGCGAGGAACATTCTTATTTTTGAGACTTTCCATTTGAGCAACACACATTTGTGGGAGACACACCACTTGTCCATCTAAAATCTTAAGGTGATAAGTGGGTAGATTCTCCCACTTATAAATACTCAAGTGACCACATTCCTATCCAATATGAGACTATTTTTCCCACATCCACACTTACTATATTCTCAATAGGACTGACACGAGTTCCCTGAAACATCACCTTCATCAGAGTTCCTAATAAATTAGTAATTTTACGTAATCTTGTGTATGCATTGACGTGTTGTTGTAATTGAGTTCTATGTCCATGTCGTTATAGTTGAGTTGTGTTGTTTGGTTTGATAAGGGTTATTGGTGAGAGGCCTGATCGATTGAATAACGATATTGGTGTGAATGCATCATTAGAGAATGAAAGAAATGCTTGTTGTGGTGTTTGGTAGGCATATATTTGTTAGATGTTTTGGTGTTGTGATGTTAGGGTGTTTTGGTTATGATAGAAATGAATGTGTCTCTTGGGTGTTTTGGCTATGGTAGGGGGATGTGTTAGTGACATATATTTGTTGGGTATTTTTTGATAATAATCATGTTGTTGTTGGTGGTATGGGATATACTCTTGGTTTTGTGGTTGAGCGTGTGACATATATTAGTTGTGGGTTTGAGTGTTTGTGAGTTGGTAATTTTGTTTGGTAAAATATTGTGTGTAAGTGGTTTGGTAATTTTGTTGGGGGTTAGATGTTGAATTTTTTGTGTGAAAATGGTTTGGCGTGGATCGTATAAATACACATCTTTGGAGAAAAACCCAATTGTAACAAATTTGTACCAATACATATAATTATTAGTTGGTTTAGTTTTTGTTGGCATGACAATGTTGATTGACTTATTGATGACGTCGCCTCCATTGACAACACTCAGCTTTAACAAAGTTTTCCAATAGTCAAATGCTCATTGTTAATTAAATTTACATTGATGTCAATGTTTGAGGCAAATCGAGGGATCTAAAATTTATTGATGCATGTCGAACAGTAGTTTCACACTATCACTATGATGCATCTCCATAGAGGTGAATTTGATGATCAATAGTTGTTGTCAAACGACTACTTCTATGTTGATTTCATGATGATGTTCAGATTTAGATATGAACTCAAATAAAGTGTAGCGAAAAATAAATTATATTAGTAAATAATCAATAATAAAAATAAATTATTATGAAATGATTAATTTAGCGGAAAATATCTAAGATATTTGTAGTAATTCATCCTGGACCGACCATATAAACCAAAAAAGTTAAAATAAATTATTTAGAAATAATAATGAGTAACGTAAGTAAATGGAAATAATGTTATTAACTTACTTTTTACGTATGGAATGTGAAGTGTTTACGATTGACGGTCGCTAGGGACGATAATCTAGACCAATCCCATGCTTGAAGCAAAATGGTGCATCCATAAATTGTAGACGTGTCTTTCTCTGTGTTTTTGCACAAAGAGCTAAAGAGATAGGACAAACAAGTCAAACTCAAACTATATGTTTCTATTTTATCTATGTTTCTTAATAAGGATAAACACATAATATGTACACTAAAACCAGTATCATCAAGAAGATATGCAATAGAAATTCTCAAGAGATTTGAGATGGAAGAATACAACTCAACTTCGACACCAGCTAAACCAAGACTGCAATTGTAACACCCCCTTTTCTAATCTCCAAATAATTATAGAATATATCAGAGTAAAATAGCATGCATACATACAAAGGATGTCACATGTCCTTTTCCAGACAATAAAAAACCCACAAAACAAACATAAACATGCACCAAATCATAATCATAATCATAACACATTTAAACTTCATGCTTTATCAAATTATGCATATCACATCAGAATATTACTTTACTCAGATAGTATTAATGATTATATTTCATACTATAATTATAATCCAACATAACAACCAATTCATAGCATAATTGAGTCATATGAATTCAAATATCGAGACTAAGGTCACTCAACACAATATCTCAAGGTACAAATCAAATAAGAGAATATTACATAATCTCATCACAACATACATGAGTTCAAATCTCCCCCGGTGTTACATGATCAGATAAGCTCCTCAACAATCCTCGTGCAAAACACCACTATCCTCAGAACATGCACGGTGTTGCATAGAACATCATATAAAGCATAAGGGTGAAAAATCACATTATTATGAATATTTATAATATGAACATTGTATATAACACAAATAGATTCCAAAGAATTCATCACACTTCATAAAGATATCTATACAACACGACTTTACCAATCCAATTACTAAAAATTACATCTAAGCATTACCACATCATAATCAAACCAATTAGTACATTCACACATTAAGTCAAACATCACATAACAATAAATGTGACTACAATGCAACTCAATATGACTTATGAATATGGTACCATCGTGAACATCAAGCTCACCTTGCTCTCAATTCAATATCTAGAATTAGAGCCACGCTTTACGCTTTGGACAAGATCAAAGCTCATCATTATGAACATATAGTTCACCGCTTCTGTTTTCACACAAGGATCAAAGCGACCAACCAGAGTTCCAATCTTCCCATGTATGCATGTGCAACACAATTTAATCATATTCAAATTAAGATTAACACCAAACCTTAATCATACCGCATATCCCAATAATTCAACACTTTAAATTATCCACAACTGCACAAGCAAATATAGATGAGTGTGTGTTAGGTGTGATTCATATTTTGAATTATATTGTGTGTGAAATTTTAATATGTTTTATGCACTTAATCATTGTTTCTTGGTTATGGTTTATTGCAGTATAGTGGTAAGCATTGTCTTGTGTGTTATTTTAATTTGAACCATGAAATTGTCTTGTGAAATCTTGTTGTTCCTCATTCTTATGGTTTGTTGTGGTTTTCTTTGAAATTGTAGAATTTTTTGTTTAGGGACAACCATAATACCAGTGTGGGAGAGTTATTAAGGACCAAAATATAGATATATTTGTAGATAATTTTGTGGTCTTTTACAATATCTTTAGTTACTCTATAGTATTTAAGATAGTATTTTGATATAATTTTGTTTTTACTTAATTTTTGTCTATAATCTATTATTTTACTTTGTTTATGTTTAAGTTGTAGGTTTTTGATGATTTTACATGAAAGCATGGATTCATGGCAATTAGAAGAGCCTTATGATGGAATTCAAGCTATTTTGGAAGAAGAAGCATGTTGCAGATCGCGCTTAGCCCGGTTGTAGCATGGTCACTTTTTCTCTAAGTCGCGCTTAGCCCGATCTGGAGGTTGTAGCGCCCTTTGTGGCAGTTTAGTTTTTAAGTGAAGCGCGCTTAGCGCAATAAAGTGGGCTTAGTGCGGTCTTCAAATTATGAAAAGTGTATATAAGCATAACTTAGATATTTTTCTCAACAACTCTCTCATTTCCACACTAAATCAGAACTAGGGAAAGAAAAAACACTATTTTCTTCATTATAACTCGAAATCATTGACGAAGATCTTGAATCCTTGCTAGTTTCTCATCAATGTTCATCATCACCACTCCATTTCTTGATCACCAAGCTACCATTAGAATGGATAGCTAAACTCTTTTGTGTCAACATTAGAGGTAGTTAACCTAACTATTATGTATTTCTTTTGATCTTTTGGGGTATGAACTTGGTAGACGATTAATATATGTTGAATATTTTTGCTTTATTTATCTTTTTATGCTTTGTATCATGATTGGGAAATATGTTTCAAACTTGACCTAAGATATTCATCTACTAAGGACCAAATGATAGACATACATTTATGAGTTAGTATTCACTAGTATCAAACTTAAAGATTATCATGTTAATAGTTAGGTTGAGACATCATTTAAAGATTAACATAATAATACTCACAATATTGGTTAGATATGAACAATATTGAAAGGATACGTGAATATATCGATCATCAACTAGTTCATCCGCTTGGTTAATAAAATATATATGAAATTAGGTTAATGAAACTAATCTTGACATGCTTTTACCATTTTGACAACAAATCAAAACTTTCTTTAATTCAAACAACTCACTTTAAAAGAATACTCAACTTCTTTGCATGAACTTTACGATTTTGTGATTAAGAACCAAAACCTTTTGTAACATAATCTTAAATACACTTGAACTATAGAAAGGCGGTGATATCACATCAATCACGTGGAAAATGATAATTTAAAATACTTGTGGTAGAAAATCGTTACAACACGGAGCGAGAATAAATATACCACTTCATTGTTTAAAAATTTTAGAATGAAAAGCGATGAATTGTTCACTCCGTCAAAATCGGATGAAAATGAATATGATTGTAAGTGATGGAATAAAATGAAATCCATACCACCAATTCTACTTGCTCTATTTATTTTAAATTATTCAAACAATGAAATATTATTTCATCTCATTCCACTCCGCCCATTTTATTTCATCAATCCAAATAAAGCCTAAGGACAATAATGTAAATAGGGTGCTAAGTATAAGTTGGGGTGACATGTAAAATACTCTCAAACCCTAAACATACTCCTCAGTCATTTTCCGGTATTGAAATCCACCAAACCCTAAACATTCTCCTCCATTTCCTTTTTGAAATCCAAACCCAAATGCAAACCGTTCAAATTTATTGGGACTATGAACCTCCACTATCTAAACCTAATGAAAACCTCCACTACCTAAACTTAAAGACAATGAATATGACGTATGAGATCGAGATATGTTGATAGTATATTTAGAGTCGTAATGAAGAATGTATGACTTAAAGCGCATGTTAATGTTTATGGAAATACCGTAAAGACGACAACTGTTCAAATGAAACGTTTACAATGTACAATCAATAACGATACTAGAAAGCGCTTTTGATAGAAAAATCCTCCTTTGACATGATAAAATATGTCCAAGACAATCCCTTTGAAATATTCTTGTGATGACGGGGATAAAGATTTCACTTATATTATGAAGCTCGGGCATATAGTTTTAATACACTTCTAATCTGTGAATTGTGCTTATCCAACTCTAAAATCGAGTGAAAACCTCGTATGGGATTGAGAACCATTTTTGAAAAAAGCAGGTAAAATTCTAAATTTTTCGAATGCCCTAATTTATGTGAAAGCTCATCAACGGGAGGAGCATAATCATATGCCAACATTACACAATACCCTTTGTCAACCAGTTGCATATCTAAATATCAAGAGTATGTTTCGGGGTGGGTGTTTGAGTGTCCACATTAAGATAGGTACTAAACCAATCATTTCGAGTCTTTCTATCATCTAAATATCAAATTAAAACATAATCAAATTCATATCATATTTTAATAAGTCGAAAAACAACTCATGGAAAATCTAACCAAATTTAAAATTACACAACCATCAACATAAAGCTAATGATTAAATATTTTATCAACAATATCGTTGATCTTAACGTCGAAGATCTTAGGTTGAACCATAAATGGTCATTACCACCTGCTTACCAAACTTATTAATCATTGAGTCATTTCCTGACGATGGTTTCAAGCGAGCCTAAAGTCTGAACGTGACTTCAAGCAATTTCAATGTTATCGACATTTGTAGATTCTCCTCAAACTAATAAATGGAAATTTGCATGACGGAGTTTGCAGAAGATGGCTTAGAAAAATTGAATTTTTCTTTGCACAGTTGGACCTACTTATTCAAAAAATGTTCCCAATCCCAAACTAGGTTTGCATTGAATTTTAGAGCTGGAGAAACATAATTCATGGTACGGATTAGAAGTGTATTAAAATTATAAGACACTCGTTCATAATATAAGTGAAATCTCGATCCCCTGTCATCACAAGAATATTTCCAGGCGGTGATTGGCTTTGACATATTTGATCATGTCAAAGGAAGATTTTCCTATTTGAAGCGTTTCTAGTCCTGTTATTGATTGTAACAGTTGAAAACATTTTTATGTTTGAAAAATACTTTTAGTAGTTATCGTCTTTACGTTATTTCTGTAAACATTAACATGCGTAAAACTCATGCTTTCTTCATTCGACTCTAAATATACTACCCAACATATTTATGGTCTTTTCGTATATGTCAAATTGATTATTTTAGGTATAGGGAATGGGAGATTTTCATTATCTTTAGGTTTAGGTAGTGGGAAGTCCTCGTAATCCCAATAAATTTGAACGGTTTGAAATTTGGGTTTCATGGTGGATTTGAATAGTGTGAAAAAGGTGTGGAAAACAGCTGAGGAGTATGTTTAGTGTTTGAGATTATCATAGGAACAACCAGAATAAAATAGTAATCTATTTGAGATTATCGTATCAATTTACGGTGTACAATCCAATGAAGAAAAATAAAAGGGTTAAATAAGTTTTTGGTCCCTATAAATATTGCAGTTTCATTTTTATTCCCTCCTGGGTTTTGGCAACAATTTTAGGCGGCTTTGCAGCGGTTTTTGTAAAAGCGTTGCCTAAAACGGAAGGGACTAAATGAAAGCGCAATATTTATAGGGATCAAAAACTGTTAACCCAAAATAAATATAGGCGGATTTGTTGTATGTAGTGTGTAAGTCAGTACATTATACTTTGGAAGCTATTTTGGAAAACAACTAACTAGATAAGTTGTTACGCATTGAAGTAGAATAACAAAAATTCAAGAGGAAACCAGTTTCAAGTTTTGGGGAAACCGGTTTACATTGTGACAAGATTTTCTGTGTTGGCGGTTTTCTTTTTTGTTTGTTGATTTGTCTTGTGTTGGTTTTATCCTTATAAATAGCACCCTCATGTATGTTGTATGTAATACCATTTTATGAATAATAAATTTTTTAGTTTTCTCCTCAATTACTCTCTTTCTCAATTCTTTATTTCTCTCTAAATTTCATCTTCTCTAATTACACACACTCTCACCATTGATTCAACTCATCCCAATTGTGTATGTTCTAATATTTGGCATCGAGAACTTTGGTTACGATCCATTAATCCACTTGTAAACATGACAACCAGTTGAATCCCTACCAACCTCGATTCTTGATTCAAGAAGTATGACAAATGGTGCAAACAAATGAAACTTTTGTTTGGGTATCAAGAAGTCCTCGAGTGGTGAATGATGGAGTTACACCACTTGTTGCGGAGAGCTACGGTTCCACAACAAGCTACATTCTAGGAAGAAAAGAAGAAAGACTAATCCTCTTCTTGATACATTCTTGCGTCGACAACGACAACTTTGAGAAAGTTGGTGATTGTACATCGGCAAAGCAAGCTTGGGAGATTTGAAGAAAGCCTATAAAGGTGCCGACAAAGCGAAGGTGGTGAGGTTACAAACTCACAAGAGGTAGTTTGAATTGGTACAAATGGAGAGAGGAATCAATCAACGACTACATTACGTGCATAACGCATTTGGTGAATCAAATGAAGACTTGCGGTGAAACCGTTACGATGCAAAATGTAGTGGCAAAATCTTTCGTTCTTTAACGTCAGATTCAACAACATAGTGGTAGCCATAGAAGAGTCGAATGACCTTATCACTATGAGCAAGGAGGAGATTCAAAGCTCATTGGAGGCACATGAACAAAGATTAGATGAAAGGGTAATGAAAAGACCAAGCGGAAATTGCATTGCAGCAAGGAGAAGAGATTCAGGAGGAGGCACATTAATATTTCGAATTTTGGTGGAAAAGATTCACAAAATTCAAAGGGTTCCATGGCTCAAGGAGGAGAGCAACTCAAAGATGGTGGTCAAGGCAACAACTACAAGAGAGGTGACAAAAGTAATGTGAAGTGTTTCAATTGTCAAAAGTTTGGCTTTCAAAAAGAATGTAATGCAAAATTGAAGGAAAATCATGGAGATGAGGCCAAAGTTGCTAGGCAAGAGGTGAGGATGATGATACGCTTGTTATGATCACAAAGGAGAACAATGGCTACAAGAGGGCTGGACGACTTCTAGTGTGTCGGTTGGACAACAACTCAACGGTCAGAATTTTTCTGACAGCATTAAACAAAGCATAATGGTAATTATGCGAGGTGGAATCAAATTAGTGATGAGTGATACTTGGATTTAGGTTGTTTAACTCATATGACAGGTAGAAAGGATTGGTTTGTGAAAATCAATCAAGTCACGAAGAATAGGGTGAGATTCGCGGATGACACCACTTTAGCGGTAGGCATGGGTGATTTTGATCAAGAAGAAAGATGAAAGTCATTCCTTGATCAAAGAAATGTTGTACATTCCTGAAATTAGGTGTAATCTCTTGATCATTGGCCAATTACTAGAGAAGAATTACAAATTTAGATGGAAAACAAGATTTTGCGCGTTTTTTTACCGAAAAGGCGTTTTAATCCTTAGAGCACCCATGGCTGCAAATCGTACTTTCAAAATAGAGTTGGAAGTAATGGAACATAAGTGTCTTGCTACAGTGGGAATTCGTGATGAGTGTTTGTGGCACTACCGTCTTGGACACCTCAATTTTAGAGACCTCGACACGTTGCAAAGGCATGGTATGGTGACCGGGCTGCCCAAGATTAATTTCCAACTGAGTTGTGTGAAGAATGTGTGCAAGGTAAGCAACACAAGAACAATTTCAGCAAGTATGTTGGTCATAGGACCAAGGAACACCTTGAGGTGGTGTATTCTAATGTGTGTGGTCCAATTCAACTCGACTCGTATGGTGGAAATAGGTACTTTGTCACTTTCATTGATGATTTTAGTAGGAAGCTATGGTTTTACCTCATAAAGAGGAAGGATGAGGTGTTTGATGTGTTCAAGCATTTTAAGTCCATGGCGGAGCGACAAAGTGGTCACAAGGTGAAAATTCTCAAAATGGATGGTGGGGGTGAATATACCTCAAGTGAATTTGGGAATTATTGTGATGATGAGGGTATAATGCGTGAGGTTGTTCCACCTATCGCCTCGACAAAATGGAATTAACGAAAGGAGAAATCACTCGATTATAAACATGATTTGTAGCATGTTGAAAGGAAGAACTTGTCGAAGGAACTATGGGATAAGCGGTTTCTACAACTTATTGTTGGGTAGGTGTCGTACTAAGAAGCTTGAAAAATTTACATCGAAGAGGTATGGTCCGATCATAAACCGAATTTAACACATTTGAGAGTTTTCGATTCGATTTCATTTCGACACATTCTGGGTCAACTTTGAAAGAAGTTGGATGATAAAGGAGAGGTAATGTTACTTGTCATATATCACCTTACTGGAGGCTACAAATTATTTGATGTGAGTAGCAAGAATATCGTAATTAAATCGAGATGTGGTGGTGGATGTGCTGAGGCTGTTTGACAACAAAATTTACGAGAAAGAGAGAAGCGGTTTCTCAACGAGCGGCGGTTTCCTTTTGTTGAAAACCGTTTCTCTAAAATCTGCATCGAAGGTTCTATAATGGGATTTCGGATGAAGAAACCGATTCCCTTGATCACGAAACCGATTTCCACAAGAAAATGCAGAAAATGCAGAACTCAATCAGAAAGAAGATTAGTTCTTGATTCCAATTGAAGGTGCAATGGTAAATCCGGTGAAGACCGAGCGAGGCGGTCTACCTCAGCGACTCTAAGATTGTGATGTATTCCATGATAATGAGATCAACAATGATGGCTATCTAATTCACTTTGCACTTATGACCAAATCGAATCGGTGAGCGGAAGGGCATTGAGCAATGCAAAGTGGGTGTGTGCGATGAAAGAACGGAATCGATTGAGAAAAATAGTACTTGGAGCTGGTTGATTTACCGGAAAGAAAAAAGGTGGAGTAAGTGGGTCTACAAGTGGGCAAATCCTAAAAGCGAAATTGTTAAGCATAAGGCTCGACTAGTAGCAAAGTTTTTTTTGATGGTAGACTATGATGAGGTATTTGCTACGTAGCTAGATTGGAGACCATACGGTTGGTTGTTGGTATCATCAATAGTAAAATTGGCGAATGTACCAAATGGATATGAAATACGCATTGTTGAATGGTCCACTTGAGGAGGAAGTCTATGTAGAGCATCTCTCGGTTTTGTGATAAAGAACCAAGAGGAAGAGTCTACAAGTTGAGGAAAGGACATTATGGTTTAAAACAAGCACCTAGAGATTGGAACAAACACATAGATACTTTTCTTATTGAGGTTGGCTTCAAGTGTATTCGAGCGTGGTGTTTATGTGAAGTCGGATGCAAGCAAAGATGTGATTATACTTTACTTATATGTCGATGATCTTTTGATTACGGGAAGCAATGGAGTTTATTTCAAGTTCAAAGGTGAGCTTATGGAAGAATTTGAGATGAGCGATCTTTATCATGACATACTTCCTTGGCATAGAGTTTCACAAGTCAAAGTTGGGACTTCTTATGCATCACAGGAAGTATGCGCAGAATATTAAAGAGGTGTGATATGGAGCATTGTAATTGCCAATTCACCAATGGAACCAAGGTTGCCTGTCCAAGAATGAGGATGAGGCCACGTTAATCCAACTTAATATAGAAGATTGATTGGATCATTCGTTACTTATGCAATACGACCGAATTTGACATGTAGTGTCGGTATTGTTATTAGATTCATGGAGAGACCAAATGTGTCTCATTTGGAAGCGGTCAAGAGGATCCTTTGTTACATCAAAGATACTCTTGGCTTCGTAATTCTCTTTCTCTGGTGATATGGGCAGCATGTGCGAGTTACTCGGTTATCTGATTCTAATTGGTGCGAGATAAAGATGATCAGTCACGATTGGTTATGTCTTTATGTTTGGAGGAGCTCTAATCTCTTGGTGACACTCTTTTCTTGTGAGATCGAGTATATTCGATGTGTGCATGTCAGCCGTGTGGCTAATGAATCTAGTTAAGGAGTTGGACAACATTGAGGTAAAGTTGTCACACTCTTTGTTGACAACTTCTCGGTATTAACCTTGCAAGGAATCTATACATGGAAGGACAAGCATATAGAGATGAGGTTTCATTACTTGAGGGAGCTGGTGTGTGAAGGACAGCTGAAGCTAGCTCATTGTCGAAGCGAAGAATAACTTGTGGATTTGTTGACGAAGGCGGTAACAAACGAAGTGTTCAAGAAGCCTGTGAAGAAATTGAGCTTGAGGAATGTGGAGCACTTGACTTAAGGGCGTGTTGTATGTAGTGTGTAAGTCAGTGCGGTAGGCTTAGTTGTTTTGGAAAACAACTTAATTGGATAAGTTGTTACTTGAAGTAGAAACATAAATTCAAGAGGAAACGGTTTCAGTTTGGGGAAACCAGTTTTCTTGTAACGAGATTTTCATGTGTTGGCAGTTTTCTGTTTTTTTGTTTGTTGATTTGTCTTGTGTTGTGTTTGATGTTTATAAATAGCACCCTCATATATGTTGTATGTAATGTCATTTTGTGAATAATAAATATTTTAGTTTTCTCTCGATTACTCTCTTTCTCAATTCTTTATTTTCTCTTTAAACTTCATTTTCTCTAATTAGACACTCTCACCATTAATTCACCTCGTTCCAATTGTGTATGTTCAACAAGATTATTTTTGTTCGTTAACATCCATTGAAAGAATACAAACAAAATGGAACTTGAAAGAAAAATTAATACTAATGAGTGTGCCACCAAAGCCACGAATTTGAAGCAAAATAATAACACCAAGATTTATGTTATAGCACCACCCTAATCTACACAAGTTGTTGACAAGACATACAAGTAGAGAAGCATGAGAAACTTGGGGCAGTTGCTTCTTTTAAGCTGTTCGCTTTTGTTTCAAAGTGAATTTATTCACAAGACTCAGTGAGCCACCAAACAAGCTCTGGGGTCAGAAGCACCCTTACACATACAAGCATTAAGCTCCCACAACACAAACAAGACACGCTTGATTTTTAGCCTATCTTTGGCTTTGCAATATTCCAAACCTTTTATTGTTGATTGTTAACTATTAGAAGACTGTTTTAGCCTTCTGGGGTTAAACCCTGCATTTCCTGTCCTACAAAGCTTAAAAATGGCAGTTCCAAAGAATCACGCCTTGCATTGCACAAACAAGTGATATATTCTTTCTTAACTAGATTTGCACATATCACAAAAAAATGAGTATCGCTTGAAAAAGTAACTCTAGATAGAAGTCCAAAGTTTAACTCTCATATCATAATTGGCTGAAAGACAAAATCTAGTAGGAAGGAAGAGGAATGAAGTTCACAATTTTCCATGCCATTCAGTTTTAGAAAAGCACACCCCTGAATAAAATAGAGCAGCTTGACTAATGGCGGGATATGCGAGTAGAGGATAAAATATGGAGAAATGCCTATAAAGAATAAATATTCCCAAAAGTTCTCCCAAAATGTAATCGATTATATCACCGAATCAAAAGAAATAAATATTCAAGAGTTAGAGTAAGTTAGTGATCATTACTTTGGCATGGCATCAATTTAACCAATATCTACTTTAATTTATATCATTTAGATGATACATGAATGAATGACTTATTGTAGAAAGCATATATAAGTTTGATTAAATATCCCAATTAATATATGATTTTATGTACCTTCCAACACTAAGAGCTATAAGCCATGCAAGGGTGATGGTAAGCACCTTGTAGCAGCGGATCGATGCCTTCTACAGCCCACTTAGTTGCGGTGTTACATTCGGGGCCGACTTCTTCAACAAAAATATTCAAGGTTTGCACTAGGAAATCACACACTCTTTCAATGCATATTTGAAAAGAGACAAAAAACCAATATTGGCATTACTTGTAAAAATGTATTTCTTCAATTGTGCAGGGAAATAAGTATTGGTACAGAGGCATGCTTTCGGTTTGAGTAATTTGCAAGTTTGCAAAAATGTGAAAAAGTGCAGACTGTACAAATAAAAGCAACCTGATTTCAAACACAAAATGAATATGGTTTGTCCTTTTAATTACTTTTGGCTACCCTTTACCTAAATATGGTTGGTTCATATGTGCCTTGATATGTACTAACGGTTGGCAATGACATCCCACCATATATGTACTATGCATGTGAGAGAGAAAATACAAAGGCTATTTTTATGTGTGAGTTTGCATGTCGGTGGATTTGAAATTTTATAGCGGTTATATTAATAACAAACACAATTTTAGCACAATGTTGTTGTTAGTTAGTTAATTGTTGTGGTGCTTTGCTTGATAAATTGAAGAATTAAATCATAAGTTTGATAATTATAGATTCTATCTACTAATATTAAATAGAATGTTAGAATAACATCGCTAATAATGAATAAAATCAATTTTTGTTAACGTGGTTCGATTGATGATGTTTATTTCTACAATTATAGTTATATTTGTATCTTATTAATCATACTAAATTATAATTTTACAAGAATGTTACTCCTAATATTTATATCTACGTGAAGACTTGATATCTCATATCTATGACTTGTGAGATACATTTATCAGTCTACTCACATAATAGTCTCTATGCATTATTGTTGTCCTATTTGACAATAAAGCTTGACTATGGATACTTTAAGAATCACGTTCTTATGTTTAATGAGCTCTCACAATTAAGTTGCACTTAATAGGTAATTAATAGACTAATTATTCTAAGAACTTTATTATGTCATATACAAATAACATAAAAAATCTTCACAAGTTGAGCCTCCTTGATGACAACCTCAAGGTTTTGTTGTTTATCAACAGTTAGAGTTTCTTGAATGGGGTCAACAGAAGGTCGAGATAACTCAGGAAAGCAACAACATAAAAGTATTGTGTTTGGTACTGGGACCACCAATGGCCAAATTCTTTGGTTTGGAAAATAAGGAGATTTGAACTTGAACATGGGCAGTCCAAGGAGTGGAGTGTTTCTAACATGGTGGAGACATTACATGTACTCTTTAAAATTCAATTGTCGTCCAAACTAGAGGATGTCGTAAGAAAGAAATCGAGATTTGAGCATCATTTGGCTAAGTTCAAATTATCGAGCGACCAAATTGGGCTGGTGCGTCACAAAGCCATAACCTTTGGAGCCAATATCAATTCAGTGGACAAGAATGTAGGGGTTAAAAATTCTCTCCATACAACTTTTAATTTTGCATCCGCTTTAGGGATAACTCAAGGGAAATGATCCTTGAACCAAGTAAGGCCAATAGTTTTCTTCACAAATGGGCCATAGCTTTGATGAAGGAAGAGGTTTCTCTGAATAAAAACATACTAGGTCAAAGTTTCTTGAGGGGTGAGCATTGACATCCTAAATCCCTCAACAGAGTTGTCATCCATAAAGCGTTCAACCGCTTATGATAAAGGAGAAGACAATCGATGCTCGAAGGTAGCATTCAACCAATGTTGCAAAAGCCAAAATGGTCCAGAGAGTTGGCCTTTCGATTCTAAATATTTTTAGCCCGGAAGAGACAACGCCTAAGGTATGAAAGGTAATCCATAAGTTTTCCCAAAGAAATCTCAGAGCCTCGTGGAGCTAAATGGCCAAGGGATATAACCTTTGGCTACCTCTGAACCCATGACAAAATAAGTAATAAGAAAGTCAAAGAATGAGAAAAGCAATGTGTTCTTCGTCAAAAACATATGTGTTTTCAATACCATGGTGATCTTCTATGTATTTTGCAATACATATGTGTCGAAATAGAATTTGAGCTCCGTCGACAAGGTAGGGTCAGGAACTTAGCCCATGAGAAATAAGCATGTGATGGCTGCTACGTCGAAGAGGGAGGGCGTTAACATTCCACAAGGGAGATTAAAGGTGTTGGTCGAACCTTCCCAGACGAAGATCGATACGGTAATCATGCACAGGTTAATCTTGTGAGCATTTCTCGACAGTTGAATCACGTCGAAAATGCCAGTTGCTTCCCAGAAGGACCCTTTCTTACTTTGGACCCTGTCGAGCCCAACAAAATAAGTAAGTTTTCTAGGAGTAGGTGTGGAACGAAAGGGCCTAGTGGTAAAATCCACGAACTTCACGTTAAGTGTGAAATCCTGTTTAAACGCAAGAGGTTTCGCATGAGCATAATCGGGAAAGAATTCTTGAACCTACTTGGGATCATTTTTTGGGTTGGATATCCATGAAAAGCACGGAGTTCCTAGATACAACAAATGGAATAAGCATTTGTTTTGCGGAACGATGGTGTGAGTGTAACCTTCTTAAACCTATGAGAATAATATAGAAATCATCAGAGTAATATAACATGCATATCATTTAAGGGTGTCACACATACTTCAAAAAAAATCACAAATACACATGCCATGTTCAATGACACTTAAATTAAATTCATACTTTTCATACACTTCACATAACCATGTCGTAGTGGAATCACTTTCATAAAATGATAATCTCATAATTATGCAAATCTTAAATAAACTTCATTTATTAAATCAACTTAGGCATATAAGCCAATTATCTATATGATTCAAATAAACCATAGCATAATAAATAGAGTATACAAATGTATCTCTCAAAACATGAATCCAAACGTTTCCCTAGTGTTACATGACCAGAGCATGACTCAACCCAAATTAAATACGAAATAAAATAAACTACTCCATCAATTACTCTCTTGCTAGAAGCATCTCTACTCTTCAGTACCTGAGCGATGTCGTATAAAACATCATTCCAACAGAAGGGTAAGAATTAACATAATTAGCAAAATCATACAATAATATATAATGTTTAGCATACATGCATATTGTCATACCCTAATTTTTGACCTAAGATCTCACCTTCATTTTTATTTTCATCTAACATCAATGTCACGGGATCGATTGGTTTTAATCCTCTCATTTTCTAGAATTACTTACGCATAGATTATCAAGTGTGGTAAATATCTTATCTTATGTGTCACTAACTAACCCAATACAAAGATCGTGTTTTGTTTGGTTTCATGTACAGAACACAATCTGAATCAAAGCCCGGGTTTTGTGTTTCAGCTAGGGTTTTGGATCCCTTAAGTGTTCAATATGGTGAATTACCAATTCTAAAAGACTACTTTATCAAAGCTTGGCCTAATTTCACACTATGGTCAAGATTTCATCATCGTTGGTTCACATGTGCATCAATATGCATTGGAATGCAAAGAAAGATCGATTTTGTTAGTTGACTTAAAGCACTTTGACCCAAAAGTCAACTTTTGGAAGATCAAGTTCAAGCGATCGTAACTTCTTCAATATTCAACATTTTGAGACGGTTCTTTTACACATTGTCATAAGTGATGTCATCTACAAGTTTCCTTCAAAGTTCGAGGTTAAATTGTGTTTAGAAGGCCATGAGATATAGTGAAACGTTATAGGTCGTTTTCTTGACTTAAAAGTTTCTTGACTTCAAATTGCAATTCACATTGACAACTTCTCAGTGCAACAACATTTACCTTGGAGCCTTCTTCTATTGATCATTCAAGGCCTTTTAATTTTGATTCGATTCATGATGAAAGATAAGTTGATTTAAGATTTGTGGATGATTGATACAAGGCATGCCTTTTGAGTATTCAAAGTGGATTTGGAACAGTTTATTAATTAAAATTCTCATCGAATTTTTGAAAGAAAGGCGAATTTCGTGACAGGATTGATTGGATTCAAGTCCATTTTAGATGAAGAATCTATCTAGAACTCTTAAAGTTTTTGTCCTTTAGAATCCAAAAGTTAGAAGGAATATGTAAGATATAGTTCATTTATTCAATGAGTTTTTACTTGAGACTTTTACCAAAAACTTTCAAGACATCAAAAAATTCAAAATGTCAAGATGCAAGTTCATTAAATTTAATCCACAAAGAAATTCAAGAGAATTAAAAGTTTCAAGCCATGTCAACCATTCTCATCCAAATTTGAAGTTACGTGGAGTTACATCCAATTTAGGAGAATTTTCTTGAGATGCCTTTCACCATTGAATAAATTTAAGAATTACAAAAATGATGTAAAAGATGTTACATTACTTAAGGGTCAAAGTTTACATTACAAAATAGTGTATCCTAAACTTAAAAGATCCTAACTTGAAGCTTTTCCTAACTAGTCCATAAAATGCCAAACTTCATGTCTTTGTTATGCCTATTTTGTAGCTGTCATATCAGTCCAATAAAAATCTGCATTGCTGCCATGTCCAGCTGTTATAAACCCTTCATAACAGTCCAAAAACTATTTGTTGTCCACATGCACAATAAGGTCCAAAACTTGTTGCATAATAAGCCAAACTGTTGTTGTCCTGTGCATAAAATTTACTATAATATTCTTAGTGATATTTGATGAGTCATTTCATAACTTTAAATATTTTTGACTTAAATTAAAGGTATAATAGTAATATAATTAGTCTAAAATATAATGTGTTTGTTTATAATAATGACTAAAATTTAAGATTTTTTTTCCTTATAATAGTGACCGGTAACTGGAGTGAATAATCCACAATTTTGTTCCCCTACTTCATGAACTATCTCTATAAAAGAAACTTCATATAACAGGGAAAATGGGATAGAGAGAAAAAAACACACAAAAACTGATAAACAAAAAAATCATTCAAATCTTTCTACATTTTTTGCCTCACCTTCGATGTTCACTCTTCAGCCATAATAAACCTCAAATATCATATAAACATGTCGTTTACCTCCATAATTGGACTAACAATCCCACCAATCTCAATAGCTCTCAAAAATTTCTCAGAACCAGAAAAATCACAAGAGATTAAACAGAAAAAAAAACACTCCATAATCCCTCACTTATATTACTTTTAACAATCATTAATAAAAATGTATTATTCTTTATTTAATTAAAAATAATAAAATTTATTTAAAAATCTTAAAAATTTCTTAAAAATATATTATTTTTAATAATCATTGCTTTCAATAGTTTACTTGTTAATAGAGAATTTTTTCCTCACATTTTATTTTAATTTATCTATTGAATTTATTCTCGATCTATATGACTTTATAAATGTAAAGTTAAATTTTGCTAAGTTCTAAATATTTACTTTTAAATATATAGTTTCTATTTCTCCTTACTCTTTTTTTATTTTATTTTAAATTTGTCCATTGAATATGATTTGATTCTATAAACTCTATTAAAATAGACTTTATTTATTAATATAAACTTTTTCCTCATATTCTTCTCTTCTAATTCTGAGATATTACTCAATTCAAGATATATTAATTATTAATTGGTGTAATTTTCATATACCTTTTATTCCTTGATATAATAGGTATTTTAACTATAACAAGAATTTATCTCTGATATAATATATCGACTATTTTTTAAAGTATTTGAAAAAGAGTAAGGAGATTATAATAAGCCTTTGAGTAGATAATTTACTTGGGAAAAATATATTAATATATCAACTATTTAATTTATCTTTGATATTTTCAGCAATTATGATTTGTTGATACAAATATTTGACAAAACAACTTTATTTTTATATACGGAGAAAATGTACTGTAAATATAAATATTTTTATAAATGAGAGTTAAACAAAATTATTTTTTACATAGGTAAAAGTGTATTGTTGATCCAAATATTTTAATAAACAGTGTTATTTTTATAAATGGGAAAATATATATTGTTGATACAAATATTTTTATTTATGGAAAAGTGTATTATTGATACTATTATTTATATAAGCGGAAAAAAATTTATACAATTTTTTATAAACGGAAAAAAATATATTATTGATGCAAATATTTTATAAATGAGAAAATAAATTTAATATTGATATAAGTATTTTCATAAATAGAAAAAAAGTGTATTATTAATATAAATTTATTCTTGATTCATATATTTTATAAATGATGGTAAAAAAATATTGGTATAGAAAAAAAGTCTACTATTGATCAAAAGGATGTTATTTTGTGTATATAATGTTTTTAGTACAACCTATTATATATGTGAACAAATACGCATACCACACCGGAACTCGTGCATATGTATGAGTTTTTTTACTAGTATTTATTAATAATACATTTTATTTTAAAATATTTTTGAATTTTAAGTAAATTTTATTATTTTTTATTGAAATAAAATAAAATAATATTTATTTTAATACATATATTATTGGTTTAATCAGTACTCATATTCCATTAATATTTTGAATAGACGTAAGAATTTTTTCAAAAAAATATATTCTTTAGTATTTTTATTTAAATAAAATGATATTATATTTACTTTAATATTATGCATTTTTGATTTAATTAATAAATATATTCTATTCATATTTTGAATAGACGTGATAATTTTTGAATTTCACTGGAAATTTTCAAAATCAAAGATTTAAAATGAATAACTACATAAGTGAATTTTTGTCAAATCAAGATTCTTTCAAAATTCAATGTCACGTGGATTTTAAATTGATGTTTAATTGATTACTGTTTTGTAGTGTGTTTTCAAATTTACAAAAGGATATTATAGGGTGTTTATATATATATATATA
Source organism: Vicia sativa (assembly GCA_021764765.1). Classification (NCBI taxonomy): domain Eukaryota; kingdom Viridiplantae; phylum Streptophyta; class Magnoliopsida; order Fabales; family Fabaceae; genus Vicia; species Vicia sativa. The sequence continues at coordinate 287,817,034 of CM038794.1, forward strand.
TATATATATATATATATATATATATATATATATATGAGGAGGGATCAATTAAGAAAATTACAGCATGAGTTACATTCAAAAGCGTTACTTGGATTAATATTTTTAAAATCAACCGTTGGATTGAAACATACTATCATATAGATCATACGTATAAAGTTTGAGATTAATCTATAAAGTTATACCATACGATCAAGATATCCAAAACTTAACGTCAAAACGAACTTTCATATAACGTTAATTTTGATGTAGTTCAATGACATAATAAATCATTATAGATTAATCTCAAATTTTATAGGTATGATCTATATGATTATATGTTACAATCAACGGTTAATTTTAAAAAATATAGGTGGCTACTGTAACTGTAGTGCGGATGTAATTTGATCCTCCTATATATATATATATATATTTAGTTAATTTTAAATTTTGCGTGACTTTATTATTATTATATATAGATTAATTTCTCGAGTCTTATAGAATTATAGACCGGTGAGTTTTCCAAATTTAACATTAAGGTATTTTCAGGAATAAAACTGAATCCGGGATTTATGGTTAAACGGGAAGGGACTTACTTTGTTTCATCCAAGTGTTCTAGAGTATTTTTTATTTATAAATATCATTATTACTATTTATTCCGTTTTAAAATGAAGGTCGTTTTAGAGAAAAAAGATTTCAAAATGAAAATTATTCTCAATTTTCAATACAATAATGGTAGCTATTTTTTAATTGTGTTCAATAATTATTACTTACACACTATTTCCAATAAATTAATAAGTCTAATTTAATAAAAATAGAATGTCTCATGATAATATAATTATATTCATTAATCTGTATGCAAAAATCTTAAATAAAATTTATTTTAAAATGGAGGAAATATTAAGCAATAATACAGTCAACCCAATAAATATCCTTAAATGAATAAAGAATAAAATACAATGAATTGCAATAACTATTTGCATAAAATTGATTAACATTTAAGCTTCAAGCACCTTTACCTGTCTGACTTTTTCATGCTACGTTAAATATTTCTTGCCAGTAAAATTTTGAATATCGACTTTTTCTTTTATAATTAAAGAAAAACTGCTTTTACAAACATTTTTTTCCTTTTGCTTTTCGGCACTCCATTCTACTGGAGAAAAGAATCCTAGTTGTTCAAAATTCTTGTCGAGAGATTATAATATTAGTCAACATTATTTTCATCGAGAATCGAATTTAATATTATCTAAATATTTATTTTTAGAAGAATTTTGTTTACCACTCGAGTCAAATACTTGATTTATCGGTTCATCTTTAACATAGCGCAAAGTGAAATATTCCATCGATTTCAAAATAATTGTCAAATTTAAAATATTATTTGTTCTAAAATATTTGTCACTTTAAATTATCAATGTAGTAATATATTTAATATTTTAATTGTACTCTCTAATTTATGTTCTTACATATTATTTTCTCACTTACTATTAATATTAATTAATTTACACCAATATCACTTTTGAGCTTATTAGAAAAGTTTACTTTTTTTTGGTGAGGGGGAAGCCCAAGAAAACCAGAACTAGGTTCTGGAGGAACTAAAAGAGCCTCGTCCAAATAACTCTCAAATTCTCTTGCAACTCTCAAATTCTCCTACAAGTAAGTAAGAGGCTCCTTAAAAATCGTGAGATTCACCTCAATCTTCTACCTTCTCTGGCAAGAATATTGGCACAACCATTAGTTTCTCGACACACAAATCTAACCTCAACTTCGTCCAACTGCGACATCAACAATAACACATGAGACTCCAAGTTAGAAAATCCTGATCTATGCATCTTGGTTTTATTAAGAAGATCCACAACAATGTGAGAATCCGAATTGATCTCAACCTTAACGAAACCATTCTCCAAGGCCAATTTTAACCCTTCGTAAATACCCCACAGTTTGGATAATAACACACTAGTAATTCCAATGAATTTTGCAAAACCCAATATCCAATGGCCTTCTGCATCTCTAAAAACACCTCCGCACCCAACAAGGTCATCCTTATCTCTAGAACCATCCGTATTGAGTTTGACAAACCCAGGTTTAGGAAGACTCCAAACACCACGCTTCATCCTATGCACTTGCACCATAGCGCTACATGAATCTGTTTGGCATGTTTATAATCCTTCATATTACTTCGAATAACAGCAATCATATTGAAAGTTCTCTGGTATTGAGTATCATGGCTCTCCTTATTCCTCCACATCCACACCATATGACATCCCATAGCCCAGAAGTTACACTAATCGACCACCTCCTTCGAACTCCTCAAAAGGTTAAGAGAAATCCACTCCTCCAAGTTAGAATTATAGAAAGCACTCTTAATCTTGGGTGGGACACATCTTTCCCACATCTTACTAATCAAAGAACAATCACGAAGAACATGTATAGTTGATTCATAAACATTGCCACATATATCACAACTAGCACGACCATTACCTCACAAACTCATTCTAGCCTAAAAAAGTTTACTTTTATATACATTGAATACCTAGTGTATTTGGACAACATATAGATCAAATCTATTAGTTATTCAATAAATTTAAAAATGACTTTTTTTTTTATATAAATGGATAAAATTGGTAAAATCTCTATTTTCTCTCATTTATTTATTATAATTTTTTAATTTGTGTGAAAGTATAACTATGACAATTATTTTAAGAAGAAAAAGTATATTATATGTAATATTAATTATTAGATGATACAATTAAAAATAATAAGAAAATTAACTTATTGTATAAAATTTAACTAGATCATCAAATTTTTGAACGGAGAGAGTTTCTGAAGAGAAATACCGCGCATATGAACATATTTACATTTATATTCATTGAAATAATCAATAAATAGAAAATAAAAAATTTAATTTAATTTTTATTAATTGAAATTATGGGGTTGTGCGATAATAAAAGTGAGAGAAAATTTTATTTTTTTATTTTTTAATTAATAAAAAGTTACAATTGATTGTGTGTAAAATTACGTGTTATATTCATTTCTATTTCTATGTAAATATTTTTTTTTGTTTTTCAATTATATTTTTTAAACTATTATTATAATATATTGTAAAAAAAACAAACTGTTACTATAATATATTTATTATTATTATTATTATTATTATTATTATTATTATAAAATATAAATTGTTATTTTTTAATAATATATCTTTAGTTATTGTATAGGTAATGGTTGTTCATTGACATTACAAAATAATTTTACACTTTATATAATATTTATTGATTAACGATTGTAAAATGTTTACACCGTTAGTCCTTCTATTTTCTTTACGGAATATTAATTAAACTCATCAATTACTTTTATATTTTTATTTTAATAAATAACTTTACTAAAATCAATCTATCATATAAGAAAATTAAGTGTTCTTAAAATTCTCTAATTACCCTTTTTATCCACGTGGAAGATTATGGAATAAAAAAGATAAGGATAATTAGGGGTTTTCAAGAACACAATTCCTATATAATGATCAAGATGTTTTTGCGACGGTTCTAAATTTGGTGTTGCGTTATGTTAAGTGTTCTTGAGTTTGAAGTTCAAGGTGAAGGTGAAGCGAGTGGTCGGAGAAGATGAATATTAGATGGATGGTGGAGGTGAGTATAACTCACTGAGTTCCGAAGTTTTGCGAGGAGAATGGAATAGAACATGAGGTTACTGCTCCATATACTCCTCAGCACAATGGTTTCTTGAGAGAAGAAACAAAACTTTGCTTGATATGTCCGTATCTTTGAAAGAGAAGAAGCTACCTCATATGTTATGGAAGAAGTTGTTGCCACATATATGTTACGAACAAGTGTCCAACAAAGAAGTGAAGGAAATTGTTCCTTTAGAAGTGGATGGAGATAAGTAAAGTGTTGGTCATCTGAGAGTGATTGATTCTGTATGTTACAAACACGTCCCAGAAGCTAGAAGATAGAAGTTGGATGATAGAAGCAAGGTAATGTTACTGGTGGGGTACCACAGTAAAGGTGCATATAAGCTCTATTGTCCAGAAACCAACAAAGTTAAAATCAGCAGAGACATTGTTGTGAAAGAGTCAGAAGTTTGGGATTGGAGTAAGTCCCAACCAACTTCGATGTAGATAACCAAGAGCGACTCAGAAGTTGAAACTTCTGAAGACGACTCAAAAGTTAAAACTTCTAAAGAAGAGTCAAAAGTTGAAACTTCTGAAGAAGAGTCAGAAGTTGAAACTTCTGAAGAGATAGAAAATGACATTGAAGATTCGAAGATGAGTCTAATCGAGGTTTCGAAGAAGAGTCGAGTTAGAAGATGACTCGGCGAAGACAAGTCGTAATCGAAGGTGATTTTGAGTGCGAAGAGATTGAAGATGAGTTAGAATCTCTCGAGGAGATTACATACGAAGATGAGGTCGAAACAGGGTTAGAAGATGAGTCGGGACTTGAAAGTTTCGAAGATGAGTCGATTCGAAGATGAAGAATCTTTGGAGACTTTAAGGATGAGTCGGATGGTGAATCGATTGTGATCCGATTTTGATGATGATCGAGAATCGGTGGTCATCATGCTTCTAGAAGGGAGAACTCAAGGCGTGGGTTACGGAACAAGCTTAAGGTGATTAAATTTTTGGTAATCATGACTCTAAGGTGAACCTTTTGGAGGAGCTTTAAAGGTAGTCCAACCTCGGTGGTGGTCATGATTCGAAGGAGGACTTTTGAAGGTGATGGTTGGACAAGGTCCAAAAGTTAACAAAGGTGGAACTTCGGTGGAAGTAAAACTTAGAAGAAAGTCCGAAGAATCTGGTTCAATTGAAAAATTACGAACAAATAGGTATTGGAGAAGTTCTCAAGAAAAAAGTGTGGTTGAAGGCCATGAAAGAAGAACTTGAAGCTTGAAAGAAACAAGACTTGGAAGTTAGCGAGCTTCAAGAGAAGAAAACCATTAGTGTCGGATGGGTTTCAAGGAGAATCTGCATTTCTAAATGGAGTATTGGAAGTTGTACCTTTGTAGAAACCGGAAGAAACTTGCGAAGTTCGATGAAGGATGTCAAGACTGAACATATACATTTGAGGATGGAATTGGTGTTTGTTAGTTTCGATGAATATGAATTAAGAGTAATGTTATTCATACAAAATCACACCAATACTTACATCAAACATTATTCATCATTTATACGGTGAATAGTGTTTTAATAAAACTATTCACGTATAAATCGATGAATAATGTTGATATTGGTAGGATTTGTGTATAATTCACTACTCATGAATTAAGGGATGTTGTTGACAATAATTCATATTCGAGCTGCGAGGGTCGTGAGAGTTACGTTGCTCAAAAGAGAACTTCGAGGTTGTATTCAAGTTGTAGAACTTCCGAGGTTGTGTCAAAGTATGTTTAACCGGTTCCTTAACATTTATTAAGTTTAGTTTTAAAGTACTTTAGTATTTGTTAGTTTGTACCGTTAGTACCTTTTATCTTGGTCACCAAGATTAGTTTTATTAGAGCCTATGTGACAATTAAATCGATCAATATCTTTGAATATTAACGAGAATATTAAATTGTTGATCAAAATATTGAATAATAAGGAGCATGAAGTTCAGATTAAAATATTGAATAATAACGAGAAAAGTAAATTTATTAATTAAAATATTGAATAATAGAGAACATGAAATTCTTGATCAAAATATTGAATAATAACGAAAAATAAATTTATTAATTAAAATATTGAATATTAACGGAAACATGCGTTTTTATATATGAATATTAAATATTAACAACAATTATCTTGATCAAAATATTGAATAATAACGAAAGTAAATTTATTATATATTTTATATCTTGATCAAAATATTGAATATTAACGGAAACAATTATACATGCGATTTATTATCTATTTAAAAAAAAATTTATAATATTTTGGGAACAAATGTCGTACCATATCGATACCCGTGCAATAATTATAACGGAGCATTGGAATTATTGAGCAAAATATTGAATATTAGCGAAACATAAAATCACTAATCAAAATATTGAATATCAGCGGAAACACGAAGTTATTGATTCAAATTTTTAATAACGAGAGTTCTGATCAAATATTGTTATTAACGAGAACACGGCTACTTGAATATTAACGGAAATATTAAGTTCTTGATATTCTTTAAATATTAAAAGAATATAAAATTACTAATAAAATATTAAATATTAACGAACATGCACTTATCAAAATTTTATTTGTTGTATAAGCCTCGATTTATTTTATACAACTAACTTTTTTTTTTATTTTACCTAACTTTTTTAATATATAAATAAATTACTATAAATCAAACCATTTTTTCATTTTATTTAAAATCTTTTTAATTATATTTATTTTATAATATATCAGTATTAAAAAAAAAGAGTGAAAACAAAGCCTTACTGACGGATATCACACTAGTTTAACAAGAAAAAGGTATTATGGATCACAATCACATATCATATTCTTACATACCTGACAAAGATGTAAAATATTTTATCTTATCAACAAATAAATATCCATATTCAATCAAATCACATATATATTTAGAAAATATTAATCATCGTAAAATAATAGTTTTTTATTAGAAAACAATATAAAACTATTTTGCATATATTCATTAAACAATATGTATTCATTAAATTTTATGATCTGGATCAACTGAATCTATATTTTAATTACACAAACATATAAAATATTTTTTATGAGACAAAAAAAAATTCAAAATTATTTTTTAAATATTTTTTGTCCTAATGTAATTATTTAAGAATCTTTGACCTAATGCAATAATTGCAACAAAGCAATAAAATACTAATCAAAAGAATAACTGCCTCCCAAGGTTAAAGCATATTATTTGCATCTGGGATCTAACAAGAAGAACAGCAACAAACTTTACCAATTGTTTCTCATCCTCTTACCTTTTCTCTCATCTACTCTCTCCATTGTTATGTATTTAAATCACTGTGAGAGTTTCTATCTTATCCTATGTATTGATTTTGTGTTATGCTGTTCTTATGGCTCATGATGTCTCATCTGCTAAGTTGTTATCAAAGTGTGACATAAATTATTTATCAGATGATTTATTAGCCCAAATCTTCTCTCTTTTGCCATTCAAATCCACCGTTGGATGCAAATGTGTTTCAAAAAGATGGTTAGAGTTAATTTCAAGTCCTTATTTCATAAAACAATTTACATCTCTTCAATACTCTCTTTTCAAATCAATCTTAATGTTTGTCACACCTCATGAAATTGCGTTGGCTTTTATAGAACAATCTCAAAAATATGATCCTAAAATTCCCATAACCTTTCCACCGGATATGCTAGTCAAAGGAGGCGTATGCGGCTGTTCCAACAGTATATTCTTGTAGTTGTACTACTGGTAGCGACTATTATATTTATGATCCACTAATGAAAGAATGTATCTCTATACCGTCTTCTCCTGCGATGTAATGAAAAGTTATACGCTGTGGGATTCATCTATAGCCCTTTAACTAAGGATAGAACAATAACTTATCCAGATGAACGACTTTAAAGTCGTGATCATAAAATCGTTTATAAGAAGAATGTTTGAGGTTGAATTATATATTTTTCCTCGGATAGAGGGCAATGGAAACACATTGTGATGAATATCCCGGGCGGGTTCGCTTTCGCGCCCCATTGGCTACTAAGTTTTTCATATAATGAAAGCTTGTATTTCATGGGGAGGACAAATATTTTTGTGCTGAATCCTTATACAAACCATAGTTATACACTTGATTATCCATTAGAAGCCGATTCAATGAATATTATGAGTTTTGGTTTTCTTGGAAGTTCACGTGGTGGGTTAAGAATTGGTGAAATTGGACAAAAGGAATTAAGAGTTTGGGAACTTGCTGAAGAGAATAATTGGGATTTGTTGCATAGGATTGATATAAAGAAAAAATTGCCAGAAAAGTTTTGTGGTAATCATTATAAGAGGGTTGCAGGGTTTCATCCTTATGATGGGGACATTGTGTATTTACATTCCTATGCCGATGGAGTTTTGTTTGCAACAAGGACTGAGAAATTTGAAGGTGTTTCTGGTTATGAAAAAATTGATATAAGTCCTTTTCAATTAGAGATAGGAGATTTGATATAAGATTATGGTTACATGCTTAGTTACATGTAATGTAACTTATATAGCACCTGACACTTTTAAAAAATGTGTGTCTGTATTTGTATACATTTGCATCAGTATTTATTAGTATGTCTAATTTATTTATTTTTTAAATAATTATCGATGCAGTTGTATTGAAGTTTAACCATCGTTTTGGTTCTAGAGCGTAATCCACTTGGATCTCTAGAATTGTAACTCAAAGTCATTTTGGTTTAAGAATGTATTCAAGTTGCAAAAGCATTTAAAATATCATTCTGGTGTTTAAATAGTCTATTTAATCTTTTGATCCTTAAGAATGTAATAGGTTTTTGGTTGATTAGTTTAATCTAAAAACTTAATAAGGGTATGTTTGGATGGAAGGTTGAGATAATTGATTCTAACAAATTGAATTTGATAGAATTCTTTTATGGAATTGAGTTTAAGAAATTGATTTATGTTAAATATTTATGTAAAAGTGAATTGAGCAATAAATTTCAATATAAAAATATCTAAAATTAATTTGGATATAAACTCAAATTTTAACTTCAGTAAATTAATAAAGTAAATATGTAGGTGTGTTGGGTGGTTTAGACAATTTTGAAAAAATCACACGAACCATAAAAAAAAGTGTGTTGTTCGGTTTGCTTTTAGAAATAATCGAACAAACCAAACCAATGCGGTTTGGATTGGTTTTTATTGATTCGATTTATTACAAAAAAACATTATTGAGTTATACATATAGATGAAAACATAACTTTGTATTTAGTAATTTATCCATTATCAAATAACAATAAAATTCATCATATTTGGACAACAACTTTCCATTAATATACAAAATAAAATTATAGAAAAGTGGAATAAAAACATAAAAAATAAGCATAAAATAATATCATAAATATTATAATGAAATAGAAAAAACATTGGAGGTGAAAGATTAAAGAAGATGAAAAAGAAAGAGCGAAAGAGATGAAAGATTAGAAAAAGAAAAGGTGTGTTTAAATCGTAATTGGAATAGAGAACAGTAGAATAATAATAATAATAAAATGAAAAGAAAAACATAAGAGATGAAAGAGTAGAGAAGAAGAGACGAGATGTACTTGAGAAAGAAGATTTAAAAATTGTGCGATATGATTATGAGAGACTTGAGAAGATTTAAACTGAAACTTTAAGTGTGAGGAAGAGAACATAATGTGTAATAGGAAGGCTAAGACATAAAAGATTTGAGTATGAGTTGAATGTGAGTTAAGTAAAATTTGGGTTGTAACATAAAGCGATTTGGTTCGGTTTGTAAAATACAAACTGTAAATGGAACCACACAATTTTGTTAAAAAATAGCCCAATCAATAACTTGCAAACCAAATGCAATTTTTTACTATTTTGATTTGATTTGATTCGGTTTTGCAATTTTATATTAGACCGGTTCGGTTGTTAACACTTCTACAAATATTCGAGTATTGAGTTCCAGCATTGATATGCAAGATTGAGAAAATGGCAAAACTCATAACACATTATTTCATATTAAAGGTCAAGACAAGCAAAATCTCACTATTTGAGGATGGTATGAGTTAATGCAACCTCGACTGCTTTCTGGTTTAACTTTTATACAACTCAAATAAATGGCAATTTGTTGAATATTTTGGAGCATTGATATATAATGTAGGATTAGGAACATTTGTGAGAAAGATACCACTTTGTCAAAACCAACAGGTGATAGGGGGTGGATTCTCCCACTTATATACACTTAAGCCACCACATTATCTTTCAAATTGACTTGTATTCAACACTCTCCTCAAGTATGAGTCCACAATGCTCCCCTCAAACTTGCATGCGGGACGACTGCCCACGACCGTGAACAAGTTTGAGCCTGACCATACTACATACACTATTGTTGGAAGATTTAGGAGCATTGATATATGGTGTAGGATTAGGAACATTTGTAGAAACACACCATTGTCCTAAACCTTAAGGTGATAGGGGTGGATTCTCCCACTTATATACCCTTAAGTCACCATTATCTTTAATGTGAGACTATTTTCCCACTACTCACACTTGACTTGTATTCCAACGAGTTCCCCGGGGTGGTGACAAAGGGGAACAGTATATCCACACCCTTAAAATTTCACATAATTATGTTATTTAAATTTTCAAGTCTTTAATCTTTGGGCTAAGATTTAATTGCACCATCATTTCATCCATTTACTTGGATAAAATAGAAGTCTTGAACATGTGATTGAAAAGCGTCTTGATCGAGTCTTTATAAACGGAGTGATCCGATATTTTTCCTAAAAGCTAAGCTTGTTAACTATCGGCTTCCCACTCGGATCATATCCGATTTTGCAGCAATGTGATATGTTTCACAATAGCGATAACTTCCGAAAACTTTCTAAGTTTGAAAATGCTTGGCTACAAGAGTAAGAACTAGATATTGTGTTATGGGGGTTGGAATAAGGAGAATTTGGGTGGCGTGTTATGTGATTAGGGCTGTGCGGAAGGCGCCTTAATGGAATAAAGTTAGCAGAATACAAGCAGTGCGGTATGTCGATTCACATGGAAGAAACTGACCCAAATGTCTCATGATGAGGCTTTGCGTTACACTTTATCGAGACTCGCTGAGATATAATAATTCTAGTTCATGAGGTACTCTTTTAGGCGAGACAGAGACTCAAACACAAAATTCTTCCATAAAACAACGGTGAAAGAAGTTCCGTAAGATCGATAAGTTAAGTGATGATGATGCCAATGAAATAGGTAATCAAGAAGCTTATGTAAATTGCTAAGGCTTATTTTGAAAAGTTATTGAGGTTAAGCAAGACGTCTATGAGTTGGTTCTTAATCGTATCCAGCCAAGGGCATCTCCTGCCGATAATCACAGTCTTCTTTGCTCTATTAAAATGGAACTTTATGATGCTCTCCGCAATGCACCCGATAAATCCCAGTTCTTATGGGTTTAATCCGATTTTATCAAAAATTGGAACCGTGGTGATGACATTTTGTGGCATTAGTACTTGGTTTGATCGGGGTTATTTTCCTACAAAACTTAATGAGATTAATATATGTCCTATACCGAAATGTACGAAGCCTAAGAACATGAAGGAGTTAAGACCAATATCTCTTTGTAATGTTGTTTATAAGTTGGTATCTAAGTTGCTAATAATAGACTTAAAATGTTTAGATAAGAGTATTCGGGAGGATCAATCACCCTTTGGAAGAGCGGTATATTCTTTATATGACGTGGTTGTGATTATTCACGCGTTAAAGAGGAGGACACGTTGGTAGTCGCCCATCTTTCTCTTGAAATCGACATTAGCAAAGCATATGATATAGTTGATCGAGGCTTCTAAAGGTACTTCTTACTGGGGTTTGAGGAGAGATGGACTCATTAGATGATGATGTGTGACTTGATTTTATTAGTTCTTGTTAACATCAATAGAGTGTGACCAATATTACCAATGAGAGGTTTGAGGCAAGATACCATCCGTCTCCATACCTTTCATTCTTGTTTCGAGAGGGCTATCCGCCCTTATTAGAGCGTTATTTCGTGGAGATTGGCATGAAGCTCAAATATGTGGGGAGCACCTAAGGTGTGTCCCACTAACACTGACGATTGTTTTTGTTTTGCGGGCTAAACCTATCCGGTGACAACTCTTACGTGATTCTCAATACTTATGAAGCGGCATCTGGCCAAGAGATCAACCTTACGAAATTGGTGTTCTTTACAGCCGTAACTTAAGTCATGCGGCGAGGTCCTGCTAGGTTGTTGGGGTACGACATATTTGGGTACATGATCCTACGGGTTTACACTTACATGATTGGTGAGTAAAAGGAAACGTTCTCTTCTTTAAAGATAGAATTTGGAAAGAATTAATTCTTAGAGTGGTAGGTCCTTGTCATGAGGAAAAGTGGTTATGATATAATTAGTTCTTCAATCAATTTCGGCTTATATCATGAGTGTCTATTTGATTTCGGATGGGGTGGTGAAAGACATTGAAAGGATGTTGAATTCATTTTGGTGGGGAGGGGAGAAATAATAAGGGTGTTAGATGGATGGCTAGAGATAGGTTGGTATCGCTCAATAGTGAAGAAGGAGGTTTGGGGTTTAGAGACTTCAAAGCTTTTAATATGGCTATGGTAGCTAAACAAGGATGGAATTTGATGTCAAAACCCACTTCTCTTGTCTCAAGAATTTTCAAAGCAAGGTATTTCCCTAGATCCTCTTTTCTGGAAGTTAAGGTTGGTTATAATCTAAGTTTTGTTTGGAGGAGTTTGTGGAAGGATAAGGATGTGTTAAAGATGGGATGTAGATGGATTATTGGTGATGGCCGTAAGATTAAAGGTTATGCATAGTCGTGGATTGAATAGCGAGATAGTTGGTGGGTGCATGGACGCAAAGTCAAGGGATGTATGATCTTGTGAACGATTTTTGGCCACAATACAAAGCAATGTAGATGTTAGTAAGGTGAGACAAGAGTTTGGGATGACAAAGGTCAAGCTATTCTTAAAGTTCCTTTAAAGGAGGATGTATGGAGATAAGATGATTTGACAAGAGGAACAAACGGGGACTATCGAAATCAGGTTACGGGTTATGGGGGAAGTTCATGGTAATGCTAGTACGGTTACCATAGAGGGAATTAGAAATCTCTTTGAATATTATCGGCAGGAAGTGTCAACTTTTGATTATTTTTCATTTATTGACACTTTATTTTTTATTGTTTTTAATTAAGTTAAGTAATTATTTTAATTCATTTTGTTTAAATGTACATAATTTTGAATGTTTTAATATGTTTATTAGTTTTTCAGTGGTTTATGTTCAGGAATCGAAGCTTGAATCGGTCGAAAAAGGGCATTAATCTGCAAAGTTTGGGTGTCACAATTTGGGAAGCACCGCCCGGAGGTGGGCAAAATGAGCGTCCGGTGGCGTGCTGGCGAAGAGCCAGCGGTGAAGATTGAAGAAATTCTAGTAGCTATTGGAATTTGAGATTTTCTAAGGCGCTCAAGGCGTCCGATGGTGAAGGCAGCGATGGCGTGATGGTAGATATTTTGTTGGACATCCACGTGCCTGAGACGTGGGAGGAAAAAGGCACCGTCGTCGGTTGTAAAGTAGCTACCGACGTGAGGCTTGGGCAAGTTGATATTTCTACCATACTTTGTAGATATTTTGATCGCCGTCTTTCCTCCATACTTAGCAACTTTTGTAACCTAGAAATATCATATTTTGGGAGAGAAACCTTTTCTCCATTTTTAGTCAAAATCAAGCTTTACAACATCAATCTTTGAGACTTCAAGATTGATCTTCATAAAACTTTGTAGTTTCCTCGATCATCAAAGGTACCATGGAAATTAATCGCTAAACATCTCTTTGAAGATTAGGGTGAATAATCTAAACTTTTGTATGTATTCTCTTGATCTTTGTATGTGAACATGTTGATGATAAATATATGGTAAAAACTCTTGTTTTATGGCATATCTTTGATTTGATCACTATTGAAAAATAAGTTCATGTCTAGACCTAGGTTTTTATCTATCAACAAATAATTTCTAGACATAGGTTTATGAGTTGATATTCACTTATATTGAACTTGTAAAGTTATCATATTGATAGTTAGGTTGAGACATCATCTAAAGATTATTAATATGTTAAATCTCACAATATGTTTTAAACATGAAATTTATTGAGAGGATATGAGATTATATTTATGGTTAACAAGTTCACATGCTTGATTGAGAAAATACATATGAAATAGAGTATTGAACTCTAGTCTTGGCATGCTTTTACCATTTGAAAACAAACCAAAACTCTCTTTAATCCAAACAACTCTCTTTGAAAAGAATACTAGACTTGTTTGCATGGCATTTACTATTTTTGTGACTAAGACCAAAACCCTTTTGTAACTAAATCTTAAATACACTTGAACTATAGAACATCGATGATATCACACAATCCACAATGAGCGATAATATAAAATACTTGTGGTAGAAAATACGTGCAACAACCGCCTAAAGCTAAACAATTGCTTTGAATAATTTGTAGGCGCTTCAACTCGTGCTAAGCTTCAACAACATCAAGTTCAATGTCATCTGTTTGTCCTTAGTGCGAGTTAGAAGACAGAAGAATGCATCGTTTTCAGTTTTGCGTTTCAACTTTGTAACGTTTCAAAGTTGGTGGGCAACATGTTTGTTATCTATTATTGAACCTCGATTACATGCTTTCCATGACTAAATCCTCATTCTTGATGTCTGTAGTAAAGAGGAGGATGGAAGAAAGATTAGATTGTGTTGCTTAGATTTTGTGGAAAGAGGAACAATAGGGCGTGGCAGGATACTAAGGAGGATGTTATGAAAATTGGGAGTTACAAGCGTATTATAATTGGCATGACATGTTCTTAGCTTAGATAAGAAGAGGCATGCTAACAGATGCTAACATATAGAAGTTCGGACTCCGCCCAGTATGGACAAGTTAAATGTAATGTCGTCATGGTGTTTTAATAATGTTTGTGGAACTTCAATGAAGTTGGTGCCAAGGGATCATCTAGGGGATTTCTAACCGCATGAGTGGCTTGGGATGTGGGTATCTTATTAGTCATTGAAGCTAAGTCATTGCCTTAAAAGAAGTGATCCAATGTTTTTCCTTACGGCTATCTAATGTTGTCTTTGAGAGATTGTTGTTATAATGTGTGCTTTATGCGCTTAGGCATTTAGGTAGCTCGTTTAACATTATTGTTTAAACTATTCAAAAATTATTAATTTTATTTCTAAACTTTTGAGGTAATGTTCATTAAACGCCAAGCAAATTCGATTGTCCATCATTAGCTAAAGGCGGACAATTTTTAGACTAGACGTAGTATCATAAATATGATACCTTCTTGTATTGAGTTACTTTGATGAATGAAAATTGTTAAGTTTGCTTTTGTAAAAAAAAAAAAAAAAAAAAAAAAAACTCATACACTTTTGTAATTTTAGTCGGCTTAGTCAAGAATATTTTGTAAGTTTAAAACATTTAAAAAATTAGTGACATCAACCTAGACATTTATGAACTAAAATGGACAAAAAGGACTGTCTCTATCTCTAGCACCATCTCAAGATCCCCAATCAATCATCTTAAGAATATGATACATAAAACTAATGCTTAATCAACCAATAATGACAGGTAAACATCCATTCCTTTTTCATTATGATGGAATCTTAAGGATGGCAAATGTAAAAACTATTGGAAATATATACTGATTTGATGAAGGGGATTACAGCAGTTGGCTAATTTAATTATCCAGTAAGAATGATAAGTCAAATCATTTCTTTATTTTCTTCTTCTGTGCATTACATTACAAATATTTTGTTATTAGGTCTTACTCATCCTTCCAAAATCGACTAGTGAGGTGAGGACCATCCAAACTTTAAATTATAAGCACTACACATTCAATATTTCTAAATAATGGGAGACTAAATATACCTTCATCCAAACCAAAACAATAAAAGTGTTAAACTCAAAGAAGGCATTCCAATTACTGCAAGCTAGACAGCTAAGGAATCACCAAGTGATGAAGGCAGAATTTTCAACCAACCCTACTCACGTTCGGGTCTCAATAAGCTTGAAGCTTGGACAATGCAAGAAGCCCAACAGATTTAAGGTAGACTCATTATGTCAACAAAGTGACCCAATAGCAGTAATGTAATGCAAATGGCCCAAGAGATCTTAAATAAACTCTAATATCATTAAAATTTGGATTGAGCCTAATTCATCTTTATAAAACTTGTTTGTGGCGAGAGAGTTGCTCAAACTTTGTAAACACTACGTGCTGAACCTCTAAGCAATTTGAAACTACCACTCTATTACACCCAACACAATGAAAGGCAGCCCAAATGTCACACTTAGGGGTGTGGTGGACAGCGCACAATGAAGCGGAATTTCCGACAAACAAACAATATAGCATTTTGAAATAACAGGCCTCAATCATATATCATGACCAAGCAAGTTGAACAATCAATTTAACAGTAAAATTTGATACTGTGGAGAGCAAACTCAAAGCTACAATTGTTCCAACTAAACAAATTTCTATCCTAGAGTTAACATATTATCTAAGACTCAAGAATCTAAGTATTTCTAAGTAACGTTTAGACCAACAACAACAAAATGACCACATTTCCTTGAATAATGAACATGTTTATATATGTAAAGAACACTATTTAGAGGCCTTAACTAGTTTGTGTTATCTATATAATGAAGGGCAAATCACCCAAAAAAAAAAAATCCCAAAACAGAACCTGATTTCCGCGTAGTTTCAAAGAAGATCAAATTTTCTAAACACCACTATTACCTTTCTTGTTAGGTTTAGGTATTTTTCCTCGAACTCCTTGGCATTAACAAGAAAGTGTCAGCTTCCTTCTTGATGTTTGGGTAATTCTGAGCAACATAATCCCAACTACATTCCCTACTATGAAAGTGAAGAACCTCCTGATTATACCCATTACAGTTGCTTCAGTTACAATGAAGAATCACTGTCAGAAAGAAACAAATTATCAAGCATATTGGTTATCATTATCATGTTCCATTCCGCTCAATTTCACTCTGATCGATTCGTTTTAAAACATCGAAGTACAAAATGATGCCAACATCGCGAAACAATAACAGTTTGTTAAAATTCCACTATAGTTATATAGCTATGTAAACTTAAACAAAAAATTTAGGGTTAAGAAAAAAACAAAGTAAACAAAAATAAGAACTAGATAAACAGAAAAATCAGAGACACTAAAACATGGTTATGATGAACTGCTAATTATGGATTAATTAAAATTAACTGATTATATACAATAAATCATTCATAGTTATCAATTTATTGAAATTATTGTGATAGATTATACATCAACAGAGAACAAAAACAAACATAGATAGATTCATGATTCAAACAGTGAAGAAGATATCATACCGAATCGCCAGAGGCTGACGTTGGTATGGAAATGGGAGAAAACCGAAAGCGAATCGGGGAAGAAGACGATACCCCAATTTTCTTCACTGTGTTCTAAACGCGAATCTTTTTGTATTTTAAATCTTTACTATTATTCTTATTTCATTTAATTCATAAGTTCATAAATTAAAAAAAAAAAATCTATTTATTTATTTTATTTCAAAATATAGGTTCATTTTGTGAATTAATTTTAGGATATCAAAAAAATCAAATAATCACGTTCAGGAGAAAATTATACAAATAATTAAATATTAAACAACGTTAACATGTAGAGTCAAATTAGATGGCACATGCATCTATATTTTGTAGGGACGTAAGTGAAATGACGCTTAAGTGAAATGGCACTAAGTGTATTTTTAGGGTCAAATTTAATTTTATTTTATTTTAAATAAAAGACAATAAAGGACGATATTGCATAATAAAATTAATTTAAATAATCATAAAAGCATTATAAAATGAATAAAAGTTACATATTTTGTATTGTTGCCACAGAGTCAATAATGACTTCGTGGTTCCTCAACCGCGTCCTCGCCTAACTCGTGTTCCGCTCTATGCTCATCTTGTTGTGGTTAGGTCGATGCAGTGTAGTCTATCACGATCGGCGTCTATGAAATTAAACGGTCGGACATCTCGAGAGTTAAGCTTCGTGAAGTCGAATAGCCATGTCCTCTAGTTTGGTCGCCCTCGTTGGAGTGTTGAATTCCATGGATGGTCGATAGCATTGACCATTTGAATAGGAGGGATGGAAAGGAAATTGGTTGTGTGGAGTTTGGTACCATATGGTTCTTGGGTGATATGGTGATGGATGGTATGATGAGTCGATTTGGGAATACTCTTCAAGTTAGGTTAGGCGGGTTTTATGATGTCCAGTCGACATTCGATAAATTTACAAGGCACGAGTCGAGTATTTTTAAAAGTTTGGTCCGACACGAAAACCTATTTAAAAGTCTATTTCTCATTAAGGCATATATGTCGAAGATATTTAGCTTTTTCCCCTAGTATATGTATATATAAACCAACCTATTTAGACTAGTTTTAATATATATTAAAAAATAAGTAGGTCTAGCTTCATAAATTTTTAATAACATAAGTCGACTGACCTATTTAAATAAATAGGTTTTTAAAAAGTATAAATTTGACCTTTTCAATAAATAAATCTGAGTAGACTCAACTTAAAATGATTAGACTATAGGTCCTTGAAGACCGATGGAACATATTCTCACTCCTAGTACCAGTACTAGGTAGTATTATGCGCCTTATAAGACTTTTCATATATTTGGAAGCATAGTGATTCGAGCAAAAATTGTAAGGTCGCGTCTTCATTACATCCCCATAGTCCTCTTAATAAATCAAATACTAACCAAATGAGATTATTAGGAAGGGTCTATGTGTGGACCAGACTTTTCTAACTTTGATGGACCTCGATGAAATGGTGTATATGATTGTGAGATTATTAAAGAAAAAAGAAGATTATATATTAAGATGTATCTTGAAAATGGTTGGTATAAGTATACAAAATCCAAAAACTTTAAAATTGGTGATATATTTGATTTTTTTTATTACCGATCTGATTCACAAATGTTGTGCGTTAAGTTGGTGAGAAAGCAAAGAAGGATGAATGGTGGAAATAATGAATGAAAGTTTAAGATACTATGTCATTTGGATGTTCAAATTATTAGTGTTAAGATAAGTTGTTTTATGCTCATGTCAGCATGTTTCATTTTTGATGTTTAAGTTAATGTTTCTCTGATCATGTAATTTTAGTACTATGAATCATAGATAATATCCAAATTTCCTTTAACTCTTAATTATTTTATTAATGCATTTTTTCAAATATTATTCTTTAAATTTGTTTTTGTTTTTTTTGCGATATTTAATATGTTTTATATTGATATTCTCAACATTTCATATTTTTTACATTACCAAAATTTAAATCATTTAAAAAATTGTTAATATTTTTTTACAACATAATACCAATTATAATCTTATTTTTATATTTTATTTTGTATAGTAGAGTGAAATACATCACTATATTATATTTATTTAAGATTGTAATTACATTGAATGACATAAATAGTGTTGAATAAAATTATAGCGGTCACACTCACTATTAACACTTAATTTTATTTTGATTTGACGATTATTTTTTGGAAATAAGATATATTATTTACATCCCAAAAGCAATTATACAAGCGACAAATCATATTCCACAAGCCAAACAACAAAACCTAATTCAGTAAGCTAAACACAACTCCATGTTATATATAATCTTATAAATTGCTTCTTCCTCCAACATCTATGCACTACTTTTCTATAATTTTGCTATCTATATGTTCAACTTTCATCTCCATTCACATCTACCATACACTCGAATTCCTATGTACAGCACACTCGTCGTTTTATTAGCAGTTTGACAATCCTAGCTTATTTATTACTCTCCCGCGTTAATCACCCCATCGATTTCGACAAAAGCGAGTTTTTAAATAACTTTTTATTACTCTTCTGTCGATGTCAATCACCCACTCCATCTCTTGTTCCCAACCACGCTTTGATCGCAATCTACATCCAACCCAGAATCCTTTCTCAGATTTGCTTCATAGTGGGACACTCAAAAAGAAAATGTTGAATGTTTTTCTTTTCGTTACAGAATTCACACTTCTCTTCCTCTATCATACCAAACCTAACCATTCTATCTTTAGTAGCTAGTCTCCTATGACTAATGAATATCCAACTATTATTAATTGACTTAATGTTCATATTATATATTAAAATAATATTCTCTTATTTTAATATTAAATCAATTATATTTTATCAAATCATAATATCTTATTTTTTTAAAATAAAATATTTTCTCCCTATTTTAAAGAGACTCGCATAATTTTTCATATATATAAAAAAAAGAGTGTGGATCTAAATATGACTTTAAAAGATTGTGATTATAAATAAAAAAATAGTTCTTCTTATTTTAAACAAATTTAATATTTTTTACATAAAATTATATTCTATTCACTTAAAGTATATAATAAAACTACTATATTTTTATATAGAGTATGAAATAACATGTGTATAAAAATTAAATAATAAATAATTAACATATATGAATATATTTGTGAATTGAAAATAATTTTTCAATATATAAAATGAAATTTGTTTTAAAAGATTTTAAAATTTTAACAATTTTATGGTTCATTTTATGTGTATTTATTCTATTTACAAATTAGTTATTATAAACTCAGTACTTATAAATTTAGTTAATTATATATATCAAGAATATAATTTTTTACTTTATTTAAAATCCTATAAAAATTTAGGATTTAAATTTAGCAAATATAAAATGGTTTATTGAAATAAAATAAGATATACAATTGTAAAATTTATTCAAAATAGAGAGGTAACAAAAATTTATAAAAAAACATACTTGTTATTAAAAAATGTTAAAAATACAATTTAAAAAAATATTAATTAGAATCATCTCAGTTATGAAAATTGTTAACACAAATTAGAAAAATATATTTGATTTAATAAAATACCTTTCACTTTTAGTAATAAATAACTTTCATTTTAAACTAATTTTACTATTTTTTATTATTTATTTAAATAAGTTATATTTTTGTAGTTTTAAAATAGAGTATAAGATGATATTAAAAATATATATACAGAGAGAGAGAATTCAAATATGAGTGCAATTATGTTGTTGTAAAGTGAAAAATATATACAGAGGGGATAATGAAATTGATAAATTTTCTTTCATTTTAAAATAAGTTTTATTTTATATATTTTTTTAAAATTTTATATTTGACAATTATTTATTTTGAATTTTATGTTATTTTATACACACTATGAGTGTTATTTCGTACTCTACCTAAACATTTATCAACTTTATTACTTTTTTAAGTCAAAAGAAATTAACTTAATTTAAACAAAATAATAATAATAATAATAATAATAATAATAACTAGTTTTTTAATCTTATAAATCATGATTATGTTTTAAATCATATATAGATTCACATTTTTTTATAAAAAATAAAAAATACGTATGAAAAATTAGGTGATATTGTTAGAGAAAGTGAGCGAAAAATATTTTATTTTATAAAAGCAAGATATTATGATTTGATAAGATATAATTGATTTTATACCAAAATAAGAGGAGACTATTTTAATATATAATATGAGTATTAAGCGGTCAATTAATAATCATTAAATCAAAACAAAATTAAAAATTAATAATAAGTGTAGCGGTTAGTGTAATTAATTGATATAATTGATCATTTCTTTTATATATATTGTAAAATTAAAGAATAGATTTTTCTGTAACTGTTGGTATTAACTTTTTATTAAAAAAATACATTTAGTAAACACAAAAT
Source organism: Vicia sativa (assembly GCA_021764765.1). NCBI lineage: Eukaryota > Viridiplantae > Streptophyta > Magnoliopsida > Fabales > Fabaceae > Vicia > Vicia sativa. Next base: position 287,838,459 of record CM038794.1, read on the forward strand.
TAAAAAACAGCTGAAATAACTTGTAAGAAATTACGACATAAATGACTTGTGAGACACAAGAGTTTAGAACATACATTTATTATTAAAAACATCTATAATCATCAAATCAATACAGAACTAATAGTAATGCATCTCAACCCAAGCCTTATAAAATTATGAACTCTATTATCACTTCACTATCTTGTGTAATCATGGCTTGTAAACTCTTCACAAACTTATGATTATAAAGAATCCATCCAATCCTTCTCCAGTAACCAAAAGTTGATTGATATTCATATACATTAGACTTTAAATTCTCACCATCTTGTGAATCACCAAATGACATTTAGAATAATCTTTTATATAATGCATTTTTTGCCATTAGAAGTATTTTTTGTATCAAGTACTTTTGGAAGTAATTTATTCTCTAATGTGCAATTTGAAATCGATTCATGATAAGTTCGTGTGGAGTTAATTCGGTATCCAATACTGGTATTTGAAGTCCGATTCTTTCATTCGCTTTTAGCAAGGTGTTGTTGATAGAAATTAGTGATGAGTTTCATGCTTTGTTGGAAGGATGAAATAGGTAGCGCCCCAAATGATGAAAATTGAATTGATTTCTGGAAAAATTTTGTTTAACTCATTTTGAAAATGGTGTCATGAAAAAAGAAGGAACAAAATACTGACTGCTTCAAAATAATAGAGGAATTTTGCTGAGGAGAAATTGACTATGGTCACAATGAAAATATCTCTCATCTTGTGATGGACTATATCTAAGTCCACATGCATAGCTAATGGCAAATCTTCATTTAAGATATTGGAGAGTTCCATGTCTATAGTTCTTTGATATGATTGAACATTTTAGCATTCTAAAAGTAATTCTTCGGTAATAACAAGTTGAATTTAGAAATAACTTAAAATAAACCTTCTTTATCTTTTCCAAATTCTACGAAACTGCCCTTACGGTTTGTTAGGAGGCGCGTAAAAATGACGAAGCCATGCTAATTATTTGGTTACCTAAACCATTTGTGGGTACCCAAATAATGTATTTACAAGTTGTTAAGGCACAAGATGAACCATTGTTGTTCTTAGAGTTTGCAATAATTTTCCTCTCTTGTAAACTCTAGTGTTTGGTCCACATTTTCTATGAATTTCTTCATATTTTCTTAGTTTGGATATCAAATATGGAGAAGGTTTGTGGGGAGGGTTTGTGGTAGAAATGAGATTGAAACCTACTTATGCATGATGCTTCCTTAAATCCAGAAACTAAAAGCCCATCAATCTCTCTTTATTATCATCATGATCTCTTTTGTGAGGCTGGAGTTGAATTTGATGTCTTATATAAAAGTTAGTAAATAGCAAAATATGTGTGATAATATAAAATATATATGACTATATAATCACAATATACACGATAATATTGATCTAATTTTTAATGATTAATATAAAACATATATTCTTTCTATTTTATTATTGAACTAATTTTATAAAGAATATATATATATATATATATATATATATATATACTCTTCTCTAATTTTATATTAACTTTAATTATT
>CM038794.1:289224066-289320722 GCA_021764765.1 Vicia sativa
TTTACATTAATTCCATACTGCGTTTCATGGATTTGAATAGGTCAAATATAATTTTTTATTCAATTAGATTTACATGGATTTATTTATTTTTAAAATATGATTATTTAAATATAAAAAATGAATATTTTCAAAAAAAATCCACGTTTGATGGATCTCCCACCAATGGTTAAAGTATTTTAGTTATTTTTTTAATAAACTAATTGTTTTATCCGTTTTATTAATTAATTAAAAAAATCACTATACTGATTCCTCTTTAGTTGGAAGTTATAATCCATTTTAATTATTCAAAAAATATTTGTATAAATAAAATTAACAAATATTTTATTTTATTATCCATTTTGAGGACAATATTAAAAAATAATATCAAATCAGTTACTTATTTACAAAGACTGTGTAGTCTGTGTTAAACTACCACAATTGGTTTCTAGGTTTTAATTATTGAAGTAAAAAATATTGAAAAGGTTTTCAACAAGCATTTGTTTTGTAAGAAAAAATTAATTTCAAAAAAAGTTAGTTCATGATAAAATAACATTTTTTATATAGTGAACATATCCACTTTTATACCAATTATTATTTGTGTCTTGGCCACTAGTTTCACCTTCACTGAAACCATTTAAATCTGGTTATTTATTTATACTCTCATGCATGGATCTTAACATGGACATGGTACTCTCATGCATGAATCCTAACTGGTCATGGACTCTGCATAAACGATGACAGCAATTGTTTTACATGACCTAGTGAATCGAAAGATCGAGACGACAACGATAAAATGAAAATAAAGCTATCCATTGATACTCTCCTTAAAATAATTATTATAAGCTCAACTCATGCAATAGAATAAGCTAGACTTCAGTTCTGATTTTCTAGGAATAATTAGAGTTAATTACTTCTAAATTGTCATTACTTTTATTAAATCTTTCATTGATTTCCTCTTCATCCTAAGATAAAGACGTTTGTTCCACTGATGCAATAAATTTTCAAAAAATACTCATGTAAAAATCAACTAAATAAAAGTAAGTGATATAGGAAGAACTTAAGAGTAAATGCTTGAAATAGAAATCTGGACTAATCAATATCATAATTCAAAATCATGGTTAATTATTGTCAATGTATAATAATCAATGATCTTTAAACAGAAATTCAAATAGTATTAACTCATTGCAAAACTATAAAGCATTACAAGAAGAAAGTTAGTCAACCAACTAACAATCTACTTGATATTTTAGATGTCTAAAACACCAATCAAACGCACTGTTACATGTTTTTAGGTCTTGGAGGCTGAATGTGTTTCTCGCTTTTCATTTTTCTTCTTTTATCCCAATTAAACTCACTAATATAGGAAGAAAATTTATTGGCTACATACACATGGTTGCTCTTATATCCCCACCTATTTGGGCTGCTTAATGCCTTACAACCCAAGCCAAATATAGAATAATGCAATATCACCCAAAGTATTCATCTCCACATAACTCATGGATGACAAGTCTATCTTATAAATTAAGTTCTTATATGACCTAGTGCTAAATCAACCACTAAAAGTTGTTCATCACAATTAACCAAGTTAAGGTATGGTTGGGTTTTCATGTGTTGAAGAAGGGTTAATTTAATAGTAGAAGTATTCTTGAGTTTTAGAAATTGAATATTTCTAAAATTCAAGTTGAGTATCCCTATCTTGGCCTTGTTAGTGACAACATATATCATATTACGCAAAACCACAAAGTCAACAACTACCTTTCGGCCGTAGAACAAGTAAACCAACTATTTTTCGAGATTGATAGACATGCAAACTTCCGGACTGTTTGCATAAAGCTAACACAATTCTTCTTGGCGTTTCTCAAAAAGCAAGCAAGGCACAATTACCAAATAGGATATCGACTTCAAAGGTTGGTGATGTATAGATTCCTTCTTTATTCTTGTAAAAGTTGAAGAGAATGAATAAATTATTTCTACCATGATGAAATATCCGCTAGAATAGGTAACATATATAGAGGCGTAAGTCATCATCTTCTCCATCATCTTCTCCAAGGAATAAACTTTTTGATTGGTTAGGCTACTAAAGGAACACGGTACCTCGTTACCAGGAATTTCAACAAGTAATGGTTCTTGAGATGCCATGAAATTTGATTTATAAATCCCTCAATTCAATGCAGACACACCAAAGAAAGAGAGGTCGTCAAAATCTAGTTTTGGTAGATTACATCAAGCACATCCCAAGGAAGTTGACAGATGTTTTTCCTTTTCCCTTTTGTATCACAACAATGACAAACAATGTTATCAAATAGAAATCTATGGTTTATATGACAATTATCATTCATGGAAAATAAATATTTACTAACCAATTAAACACCTTCACTCTTTTCACGAAAGACCTTGATCAATCCTTTGATCGTTGTAATCCATAGTAGCTTTCATAAAATCTTCATAATTATTCTTATGTTGAAGCATGCGTTCTTGCCTTGAGAAACACGGATGAATCATACCTAATGAAGGTGTGATTCGACGTTTCTTCACTTTCTTGGTCATCAAGTTATTGAACCCAGCAATTAAATCTTTATGTCCTTTAAACAATCTCTTCAATTTTGCTTTAACTTCACTTATATGAATTCTTTTAGCTTTGAAATCTCTTAGGACTTTTACAAATTTATCATACTTTCGCATCTTATATTCAAATGCAACTTTTACTTCCTTTAGAAACCCTAATGCATCATTCTTCATTCACAAAATTATTCTATTCAGTTTAATTCATTCCAAATCAAAACAAAAACAAAAATATATAATATATAAATAATTCGGTTATACCTTTAGTTTTAAAGTCCGATTTTGATCAGATTTGAGTAGCTTTAGCGGCACCCGGAAGGAGGCATGAGGAGAGAGGATGAGCTTTAACCTTTAGAGGTTTGAAGGAAAAAGAGCGGTAAAATCTATTTATAATTATACCCACACCCCATTAGGATTAGGTTTTGGTTTTTAATTAGTGATTAGGCTCAAAACCTCGATTTCAATTATATATTTTTTCTTTCTAAAAAATTCACATTACTTTTCATACTTCTGAACTTTTAATATATTTATTATTGATTGATAAATATTGACTTTTGAATTTTGAATTCTTTTTATATTATTTAAATTTTTATTTCAAAATAAATAAAGTTAGTATATCTTATCTTATATATTGAAAAAAAATCTACGTTTCTTGGATCTCCTAACCCACTATTTCGCTTTTATTCCTTTAATTGATTTTTTTCTTATATATTAAAGCACTTAAATCTCGTGACGATTTGAAAATATGTTTGTAATTATTCTTTACTTTTTTGTTTATTTTTTACTTTTTTTATTTATTTATTCCTTTTCAAATATTATTTAAAAGTAGTCAAAATAACTTTTCATTTTATTTATTTTTAAAATCCTAATCTATACCCCACATTACATGCACATTTACAATATTTTAACGAATTTAATTGACATATACTAATGATGTAAAGAAGTTTCACACCGTCAATTAATCACAACTACTAATTTATTAGAAATAGTTGATTTTAATTTTTTTTATTATAAATATTATAATTGAATGATTGTGATATAGTGATAGTGTAAAAAAATTTACACCGACAATACATATCAATTAAACCCTATTTTAATTATATTTTAAATAAAAAAGTTATAATCCCACGTTTCAAATAGGCTTAAATGGTTTTCCTTTTTCAAATAATAAAATATTAACTAAAAAATATTGCCAAAATAACTTCCATAATAAACTCCATGTTTTCATTTAAATCCACAATTTATTTTCCTTTTACTATTAATTTTTAATTTTAACCAATTTTAAAAAAAGTATATTAATGCAAGATTTTATTTAAAAAATCACTCAGTTTTTTTAATTATTATTATTTTATCAATCTAAGTTTCTAACTAGAAAAACTAATTTCATAATTCTAGATTATCTTACGGGGCTAAAGTATATTTTTTATAAATATACATTATTGTAATACTTTGAAATTATAATAATTAATATAAAATAAATATATTATAATTAAAATACAAATATTTAGAACAAATATTAATTTGTATTAATAATAATCATAAGTCTCCAACTTTTAAATATTTTTCTTTTAAATCCTAATCTACACCCCATATTTTATGCACATTTAAAATGTTTTAGTTACATTTTTCATAAAACATTATAATCCCATGTTTCATGGATTTGAATAGATTTAAATGGTTTTCTTTTTAATTAATCAAATATTAAATAACAAATATTGCCAAAATAACTTTTTATTTTATTTATTTTGTAATTTCTAATCTACACCCTGGTTACATGGACATTTACAATATTTTAATTATATTTTAAGTAAAAATTTATAATCCTACGTTTCAAATAGGTTTAAATGGTTTTACTTTTTCAATTAATCAAATATTAAATAAAAGATATTGCCAAAAACACTTCCCATAATAAACTCCATGTTTTCATGTAAATCCACATTTATTTTCCCTTTTATAGGTTTTTAAATAAATTTTAACCAATTTTAAAAAATCATCTTAGTGCAAGATTTTAATTAAAAATTACTCAATTTTTAATTATTATTATTATTTTATCAATATAAATTTTTATCTAAAAACAAATTTCATAACTCTAGATGTTCGGGGCCCCGAATGCGGTCGGGCGGTCTCATCTCCTCAAGACTTGAGCCTTGATCGAGGTCCTAAGTTTGTTGGGCGCCACGAGCAGCGAGATTACTCGCCACGAAGTCTCTTGCCCGACACCTATCGGGTAGAATCCATGCTTATAGTATCCGGAGCTATGCATGTTATGTCCCTTACGCGGCTTATACGGTTAATTCTGAGCCCTTCGCTGGATTGACCGGTCGATGACGACTATATTTGCGGACCAACATATCTCGGTCCAAATATAGTAACCAATGAGAATCCTCCAATGTCTATTATATAAACCTTCATATCCTTGGGGGGAAGGTATCACTTTCTTACACTCTAAAACCCTAAATACTTTCTATCTTCTCATTCGAACATTTGCTTACTTTAACATGGTGCCTTGCGTACACTTCTGCTCGGAAGATCATCAACAACCATTTGTCTCCGATTCGATCAACCGTTCAGATCACTAGATTTTCTTACCGGACTAAAATATATTTTCTATAAATATTCATCATTCTTTTTCCATTCCTAGGGTAGTTTGTGAGTAGTCGCTCTGTTTGTTTTGAGCTTAGGTCCTTTTTGTCACAAAAAAAATAAAATAAAATAAATATACATCATTTGCAATACTTAGAAACTATAATAACTAATATACTTAGTAAGTGGGGTGGTTTTTCTTGGGTTTGAGAAGCGTGGGAGGAGATGAGGAATGGTGTGGTGAAAAATAAAAGAAATAGAAATTGTGTGGAAACGGTTATGGATGATTTCACCATTTTTGGAACTTCATTTTTTAGGGTTTGGATTGGGGAATAAGGTGAATGAGTGTGGAAAGTGAAATTTTGGAGGGAAACAATACCGTTTGTAAAATTCTAATTTGGAAGGAGAGAAGAGAGTCTAAGCATAGCGTATTGATAATTCAACTTTGGTTTTGTTTAGTAAATTTCTTGGAGTATTCTAGTAGGCCTTGATGCTATAGAGCCATATAAATTTGCATTAGGCGTGTGACTTACTCTCTCGGTCATTAATTATAAGAGATAAGAGATGTTTAAAAATTTTTTTGTTTTTTAATATACAATTTTATACAATTTTTAGATATATTTTTATTTTATAAAATGTAGATTTTATGAGATTTGTAGTAGACTTTTCAAATCATTTGAGATATAGTGATGCATACCGTAAGTATACTTCTAATTTTAAAGGACATTTTAAGAAAAGCGCAGTGGATAAAAGGTTACGGTGTTATGAGAAATTCACTTTTACTTTACATTATTTCTCAGTTTTGTTCCTCATGCACAATTTTTTGAAACCTTATGAAATCTCAAATTTTCTCTCAATAAGAGTTTCTTCTCATAGCCCTCAATCTTTCGTTATTCTTATTTTTGATCTCGTTGTACTTTTTCATCCTAATCATTCCCCCTCAATAGTAATTTCAACGGACACCTTTAAACCCTCTCAATCCATCCTCATCTTTCAATCCCCTAAAATATATATCACACTATCTCTATCTCGCTCTCTCAATCTCTCGCAAACCCCTAATGTATTAAATATCAACGTTCAATTCCTCTTAATCTTTAAAATTTATTGTAATAAAGTAATTCCAACATCATAATTCAAATTGGTTTGAACAATGTTGTGTTGTAAACATCTATTTTTCATTTCTAGGATTAAAATAAGAAGGTCACATATTAAGTAGGGTAAAAGTTCACATTGTATCATTTTTTTATGTGTGTATTGTGTTCTTTGACAGTTTTTTGCGTCTTTGAATTTCTTTTGCTATATAACGTGAATTTTAAGCAATATTATTGTTTAATGCAATTTCTGTTGGACTTGGATTCACTTCCTATGTGGAGAATGACAAAAATATGAATATTTAATTTATCTCACTTATTTAAGTGGACAATATCAATTTAGGATTGAGAAAAATAAAGAGAAAATAAGGATTTAAAAGAGAGAAAAGAAGAGAGAAATCAAATCAAATTTGAAAGGAAGGTTCATAACACCTATATCTAACTTTTGACTATTGTGATCTTTAAAACGAAGCCTGGATTGAAAGATAGTTGTTTCGCAGTGAAGCGACATATTTGAGTAATTTATAAGTTTTTTTATTCTTATTTGTAAATAAGTTTGCCTTGTGATTTGCGGTTATTATAATTATTTTGTGAATCACTTTAAAACTATTTTCTACTCTCAATTGATTATAGTGGATCTAGTTACTTGGTTTGGATTGTAACATCCCGATTTAAAAATTATTTTGCTTATATATATATATATATAGAGAGAGAGAGAGAAATTTTTTTCAGAAAAAAGCAAGAATTTTTTTTGAAAATAATTAAAAATTCTGGAAAAAAAATGAAATAAACTTTTTATTTTCGAAAATAAAAAAATGATTTTTTGGCGAAAAAAAACTAGAACTTTTTTTTTTGGAAAATAATTCCGAAAAAAAATATTTCAAAAACTGAAAAAATATTTTTTTTCGGAAAAATAATTTAAAATTCAGAAATAAATGTTGAAATAAAGTTTTCTTTTCCTGAAAAAAAAAGGAGAAATTTTTTTGAAAAAAAATTATTTTTTTCCAAAAAAATAAATTGAAATTACAATATTTTTTATAAAACTCAAAAATAAATGATTTTCTTAAAAAATAAAAAAGTAACTAAAAAACAATTATTATTTTGGATGGATGGATATCCATCCATTAAAATGTTGCTAATAGATGAATTGGATAAATTTTATTTTTAATAGATGGATTGGATTAGATATATTTAAGAAAGTTTTAATGGATTGTAATGGATTAATTGATTGTTTTATTACGGCCAGTGTCCGGTCGGGCGACCTCATCTCCTCAAGACTCGAGCCTTGATCGAGGTCCTCAGCTTGTTGGGCGACGAGCGACAAGGTTTCTCGCATAAAGTCTCTTGCCCGACACCTATCGGGTAGAATCCATGATTATAATATCCGGAGTTATATACATTATGTCCCTTCGGCGACATAACGGCTAATTCTGAGCCCTTGGCGGATTGACCAAGTCGGGCGAGCGACTAAATTTCGGACCCATATCTCGGCTCAAATATAGTAACCAATGAGAATCCTCCTATAAACCCTCGTATCCTTGGGAAAGGTATCACTTTCTTGATCTAAAACCCTAAATACTTTCTATCTTCTCATTCGAACATTTGCTTACTTTAGCATCAGAGTGCCTTGCAGGTACACCACCTTCTTCTCCTCACCAACTTGCTCGGAAGATCATCAACAGCCTGGCCGTCTCCAGTTCTGATCAATCGTTCAGATCAATTTTTATCCATTCATTAACCATCCAATCCATCCATTTTGCCACCCCTATTTATAAATACTCAGATTATTATATAAAAATAATACAATAAAGAAAGGCAAGAAGACATAACAAACACCAATTAAAAAAAGTTTAGTACATAGACTTACATATGTGATAAAATAATTGTGTTCATAGTAGAATTCAAAAACATCCGAGACCACATTTCCCATAACTGCGCCCATAATACCAATCCAATGAATTTGTCATAAATAACAAAAGCAAAGCAAAAACTTTAACATAATGCAAACACAATTTTCATAAAAATGTTTAATGTCCTTTAAACCTTCAAATTGTGATAAATGAGAAGTAGCTTCATAACTAGCAAATGAGACATTTCTCATAAAAACAAATCTATAAACAAAAAAATATTGTATATTTAACAATTAAAACTTTAGCAAATAAGACATTCATAACTAGCAAAAGAAAACCTTGAAAAAAAGAGTTTTCTCTTTATGTCACTAAAACAAAAATGAGGTGGAGCAATTTTTTATTTATTTTAAAGATAGCATTGATAAAGGCATTGAGACAACAACATCAACATTCACTTGAACACAATATCTCAAATCGGTCTTTTCCAAACACACACGCCACTCCCTTTTGTTGAAGTATTAAATTAGATTTGGTAAAAATATTATATTAGATTAGATTTGATTTAATATTTAAATATAATTCAAGTTGTGTAGACCCAAGCCCAATTAGGGTTGTATATAAAAAATCCTAGGTTGTATCATTATTTGTACAATTCAATAATAACAAATTCTTATTTCCTTTATTATTCTCTCTTTCTATCCTCACTAAAAGTGCCTCACGCACTAACAAATTGGTATCCAGAGCTTTCGATTATTGTTCTTGATCGAGTTTTCAAGAATTTCGTCGAGATGTTCGGGGCAAGTGGATCAACCGCTGCGAAGATGCCTAGTGATAAGGGCATTTCGAATTCTCTTCCAATGCTTGATAGCAAGAATTGGATCTGATGGAAAAAACAGATGCAATCCTTGTTTGGCTTCCATGAAACCCTAGGGTGGTTCGGCGGCGTTCTGCGTTAGCTCTGATGCTGCGAAGCGAGAAAAAATCCCAGCGAAGTCAAGAATAAATATTGCAAGGCATTGCATTCGGACGGTGGCCGATCTTGCTAATTCGGCGAATCTCTCATGCTTGAAATGACGAAGGGCATGGGATATTCTTGTAAGTATTATGAGGAGGTGATAAAGTTAAGGTTGTCAAGTTACAAACCTTGTGTCGACAATATGAATTATTGTCGATGGGAGAAGATGAAAAAGTTGCAGAATATGTGTCGAAGGTTCAGAAACTCGTCCATCTCATGAAGGGTTGTGGTGAAACCATAACTAATAAGATGATAGTTGATAAGGTAATGAGAACATTGACCTCTCACTTTGATCATGTTATCGTATCTATTCAAGAATCCAACAAACTTGAAACCACTAAAGTGGAAGATTTGGTTGGTTCGTTGGAGGCGCATGAGATGAGGATTATCGAAAGGAAAGGAATTCAAGACTCGATATAGGCTCTGCAAGCTCAGTCATGGAAAAAGGATGGTGGCTTAAACAAATTCAAAGGTAAGTTCGACAAGTCTCAAGGCAAGAAGCCTTGGTCGAATTACCACAAGAATAAGGTCGAAGATAAAAATTCTGAATCCTCGAAAAGGGGAGGAGAAAACTATCGAAAGGACAAAGAAGATAAAAAGGGTGTACATTGCTATAACTGTGAAAAGTTGGGCTACAAAGTCAAAATTGTTGAGTACGAGAAAAGACAATGGATCGAAAAAAGCAAGACGAAGGAGCGAACCTTGCACGATTCGAGATGATTTTGAAGGTGGTATGGTGGTTATGAATGCAGTTTCATATAACCATGTCGAATCCAAGATTTGGTTCCTCGACTCAGGCTGCTCGAATCACATGAGTGGTCGAAAGGAGTGGTTGACAGACTACGATGAGTCGAAGAAGAGCAAGGTAAAACTTGCGGATAATAGTTCGTTCGATGCGGAAATCTTGCAACATAGTTTTCAAATGAGTAATGGAGGAAAAGCTATGATTAAAGATGTGCTCTATGTACACGGAATGAAGTGCAACTTGCTAAGTGTTGGACAAGCGGTGAAAAGGTTTCTCGGTTGTTATGAAAGATGGAGCTTTAAAATTGTTCGACACGAAACAATTTGGTCTTAAAATCTCCTTTCTTGAAGAACAAGACATTTAAGACTATGATCGGTTCGAAAGAAGTTCAATGTTTAAAAGCGTTGACCACAAGGATAGTTGGTTGTGGCATTTGAGATTTGGACATTTGAATTTTCGATCACTTAATCAATGATTACTCAAGATATGGTTTATGGAATTCCAAGTCTTGAGATACCGAAAAACTTTGTGAAGGTATTTTAGTTGGAAAGCAATCCAAAATTCTTTCGTTTCGACTATGCCAATGAGATCATCCGCATTTTCAGTGGCACATTGAGATGTATGTGGTCCATTGAAGAACATACCATTGGTGGAAATAGATATTTTGTTTCGTTTGTTGATGAGTTCGATCGAAAGTTGTGGATCTATGTGATCCGAGAGAAAGGATGAAGTATTGAAATCTTTAAGAGATTCAAGATACTCGTCGAAAACAGTGTGAAAAGGATCAAAGTTCATAAGCAGATGGAGGTGGGGAATACACTTGAAGATGTTTGAAAAATTCTTTGTAGAACATGGCGTTGATCATGAGAATTGCTTCCTATACGCTCAACATAATGGAATTGCTAAAGAAGAAGCGAACTATATTAGACATGGCAAGATGCATGCTAAAGCGAAGAATTTGCCAAAGTCTTTATAGGAGAGATTGTTTTATTCTTTGTTTATATTTTAAGCGGTGTCCTACCAAGATATTGAAGAACAAGGTTCACGAAGAAGTATGGAGTGGAAAACAACCACTAATAAGCCATTTGAAGGTGTTTGGCTCTATGTATTATAAGCATATTATTAAGCGAAATATAATTGTTATATACATATAGAATAAATTAAATTTGTTATATAAAAAATTAGAATTTGTTTTGTTGATGTTGTAGAAGTTTGAAGAAGAAGATCAAAGAAGAAGAAAATTAAGATCAAACAATTTATAGAGTATTTATGCATATTTTTATTTATTTTATATGTATTATATAGGTTAGTATTATATGTTTTATGTTTATTTGAATTAAAATTACATTTTAGTTAATTTTAGTTTTAGGTTAGTATTATAGGTTAATAGTTAAAATAAATTTAAAATTTTAAGTTAGTATTATAGGTTAATTTTTGTTTTAATTTTAGTAAAATAAGATTTATAAAATGACAAATAAATTTTAGTAAAATAAGATTTATAAAATGACAAATAAATTTTAGTAAAATAAGATTTATAAGATTTTTGACAAATAAGATTTAGTAAAATAAGATTTAAAAATGACAAACCAAGATCTTTGTAAAATAAGATTTAGTAAAATAAGATTTAAAAATAAGATTTAAAAATAAAATCTTGTTTTAATTTGACAAATTATAAGATTTAAAAAATGACAAATAAATTTTAGTAAAATAAGATTTATAAGATTTTTGTTTGAATTAAAATTATAAGTTAGTATTATAAAAAAGTTTGTTAGTATATACTTATAAAATATCAAAAATTTGAATATAGCTTAAAATAAAAAAATTTAGAAAACAGAAAATTAAAAATTTTAATTTTATAGATGTATATATATGTTAACACATAAATTTAAAAAAAAATTTATATATTAAAATAATAATTTATATATAATATATGTTAAAAAGTATATATAATTAAAAGTATATATAATAAAAAGTATATATAATAAAAAGTATATATTTATAAAAAGTATATATAATAAAAAGCATATATAATAAAAAGTATATAAAAAGTATATATTTTAAAAAATTTATATATTAAAATAATAATTTATATATAATATATGTTAAAAAGTATATATGTTAAAAGTATATATAATAAAAAGTATATATATTTAACACATAAATTTAAAACAAATTTAAAAACAAAATTTATATATTAAAATAATAATTTATATATAATATATGTTAAAAAGTATATATAATAAAAAGTATTAACTCATTGCAAAACTATAAAGCATTACAAGAAGAAAGTTAGTCAACCAACTAACAATCTACTTGATATTTTAGATGTCTAAAACACCAATCAAACGCACTGTTACATGTTTTTTTAGGTCTTGGAGGCTGAATGTGTTTCTCGCTTTTTCATTTTTCTTCTTTTATCCCAATTAAACTCACTAATATAGGAAGAAAATTTATTGGCTACATACACATGTTTGCTCTTATATCCCCACCTATTTGGGCTGCTTAATGCCTTACAACTTCAAGCCAAATATAGAATAATGCAATATCACCCAAAGTATTCATCTCCACATAACTCATGGATGACAAGTCTATCTTATAAATTAAGTTCTTATATGACCCTAGTGCTAAATCAACCACTAAAAGTTGTTCATCACAATTAACCAAGTTAAGGTATGGTTGGGTTTCATGTGTTGAAGAAGGTTAATTTAATAGTAGAAGTATTCTTGAGTTTTAGAAATTGAATATTTCTAAAATTCAAGTTGAGTATCCTATCTTGGCCTTGTTAGTGACAACATATATCATATTACGCAAAACCACAAAGTCAACAACTACCTTTAGGCCGTAGAACAAGTAAACCAACTATTTTTCGAGATTGATAGACATGCAAACTTAGGATGTTTGCATAAAGCAATAACAAATTCTTCTTGGGCGTTTCTCAAAAGCAAGCAAGGCACGGCAATTACCAAATAGGATATCGACTTCAAAGGTTGGTGATGTATAGATTCCTTCTTTATTCTTGTAAAAGGATTGAAGAGAATGAATAAATTATTTCGTACCATGATGAAATATCCGCTAGAATAGGTAACATATATAGGCGTAAGTCATCATCTTCTCCATCTTCTCCAAGGAATAAACTTTTTGATTGGTTAGGCTACTAAAGGAACACGGTACCTCGTTACGAGAATTTCAACAAGTAATGGTTCTTGAGATGCCATGAAATTTGATTTATGAAAATCCCTCAATTCGTGCAGACAAACCAAAAGAAAGAGTCAAAATCTAGTTTTGGTAGATTACATCAAGCACATCCCAGGAAGTTGTGGATGTTTTCCTTTTCCCTTTTGTATCACAACAATGACAAACAATGTTATCAAATAGAAATCTATGGTTTATATGACAATTATCATTCATGGAAAATAAATATTTACTAACCAATGACGGCACCTTCACTCTTTCACGAAAGACCTTGATCAATCCTTTGATCGTTGTAATCCATAGTAGCTTTCATAAAATCTTCATAATTATTCTTATGTTGAAACGCGTTCTAGTGCCTTGAGAAACACGGATGAATCATACCAATGAAGGTGTGATTCGACGTTTCTTCACTTTCTTGGTCATCAAGTTATTGAACCCGACAATTAAATCTTTATGCCCTTTAAACAATCTCTTCAATTTTGCTTTAACTTCACTTATATGAATTCTTTTAGCTTTGAAATCTCTTAGGACTTTTACAAATTTATCATACTTCGCATCTTATATTCAAATGCAACTTTTACTTCCTTTAGAAACCCTAATGCATCATTCTTCATTCACGAAATTATTCTATTCGGTTTAATTCATTCCAAATCAAAACAAAAACAAAAATATATAATATATAAATAATTCATTTTACCTTTAGTTTTAAAGTCCGATTTTGATCTGCAGATTTGAGTAGCTTTAGCGACAACACGGCTTCGGAAGGCATGAGGAGAGAGGATGAGCTTTAACCTTTAGAGGTTTGAAGGAAAAAAGAGCTGGTAAAATCTATTTATAATTATACCCACACACCCATTAGGATTAGGTTTTGGTTTTTTTAATTAGTGATTGGGCTCAAAACCTCGATTTCAATTATATATTTTTTCTTTCTAAAAAATTCACATTACTTTTCATACTTCTGAACTTTTAATATATTTATTATTGATTGATAAATATTGACTTTTGAATTTTGAATTCTTTTTATATTATTTAAATTTTTATTTCAAAATAAATAAAGTTAGTATATCTTATCTTATATATTGAAAAAAAATCGACGTTTCAGGATCTCCTAACCCGCTATTTCTCTTTTATTCCTTTAATTGATTTTTTTTCTTATATATTAAAGCACTTAAATCTCTTGACGATTTGAGAATATGTTTGTAATTATTCTTTACTTTTTTGTTTATTTTTTATTTTATTAATTTATTTATTCCTTTTCAAATATTATTTAAAAATAGTCAAAATAACTTTTAATTTTATTTATTTTAAAATCTAATCTATACCCCACATTAGATGCACATTTACAATATTTTAACGAATTTAATTGACATATACTAATGATGTAAAGAAGTTTTACACCGTCAATTAATCACAACTACTAATTTATTAGAAATAGTTGATTTTAATTTTTTTAAAAATATTATAATTGAATGATTGTGATGTAGTGATAGTGTAAAAAAATTTACACCGGCAATACATATCAATTAAACCCTATTTTAAATAAAAAATTTACTTTTTTCGAAAAAAAAAATTGAAATTACAATATTTTTTATAAAACTCAAAAATAAATGATTTTCTTAAAAAATAAAAAAATAACTAAAAAAACAATTATTATTTTGGATGGATGGATATCCATCCATTAAAATGTTGTTAATGGATGAATTGGATAAATTTTATTTTTAATAGATGGATTGAATTAGATATATTTAAGAAAGTTTTAATGGATTGTAATGGATTAATTGATTGTTTTTATTCTGGACTGCCCGAATGCCCGTCGGACAGCCTCATCTCCTCAAGACTCGAGCCTTCGATCGAGGTCCTCAAGCTTGTTGGGCGCGACGAACGACGAGGTTTCTCGTGAAGTCTCTTGCCGACACCTATCGGGTAGAATCCATGATTATAGTATCCGGAGCTATGCTGTTATATCCCTTACGGCCGACATAGCGGCTGATTCTGAGCCCCTCGCCGGATTAACCCGATCAGCCGACTATATTTGCGGACCCGCATATCTCGGCTTAAATATAGTAACCAATGAGAATCCTCCTATGTCCATTATATAAACCCTCATATCCTTGGGGGGAAGGTATCACTTTCTTACACTCTAAAACCCTAAATACTTTCTATCTTCTCATTCGAACATTTGCTTACTTTAGCATCGGTGCCTTGCAGGTACACCACCCTCTTCTCCTCACCAACTTGCTCGGAAGATCATCAACAACCTGGCCGTCTCCAGTTCTGATCAATCGTTCAGATCAGTTTTTATCCATTCATTAACCATCCAATCCATCCATTTTGCCACCTATTTATAAATACTCGATTATTATATAAAAATAATACAATCTGAGAGGCAAGAAGACATAACAAACACCAATTAAAAAAAGTTTAGTACATAGACTTACATATATGATAAAATAATTGTGTTCATAGTAGAATTCAAAAACATCCAAGACCACATTTTCCATAACTGAGCCCATAATACCAATCCAATGAATTTGTCATAAATAACAAAAGCAAACCAAAAACTTTAACAGAATGCAAACACAATTTTCATAAAAATGTTTAATGTCCTTTAAACCTTCAAATTGTGATAAATGAGAAGTAGCTTCATAACTAGCAAATGAGACATTTCTCATAAAAACAAATCTATAAACAAAAAAACATTGTATAAATAAGACATTCATAACTAGCAAAAGAAAACCTTGAAAAAAAGAGTTTTCTCTTTATGTCACTAAAACAAAAATGAGGTGGAGCAATTTTTTATTTATTTTAAAGATAGCATTGATAAAGGCATTGAGACGACAACATCAACATTCACTTGAACACAATATCTCAAATCGGTCTTTTCCAAACACACACGCCACTCCCTTACATTGAAGTATTAAATTAGATTTGGTAAAAATATTAGATTAGATTTGATTTGATTTAATATTTAAATATAATTCAAGTTGTGTAGACCCAAGCCCAATTAGGGTTGTATATAAAAAATCTTAGGTTGTATCATTATTTGTACAATTCAATAATACAAATTCTTATTTCCTTTATTATTCTCTCTTTCTCTCCTCACTAAAAGTGCCCCACGCACTAACAAATTGGTATCCAGAGCTTTCGGTTATTGTTCTTGATCGAGTTTTCAAGAATTTTACGTCAGAGATCATATTTCGGGGCAAGTGAATCAACATTGCGAAGATGCCTAGTGATAAGGGCATTCCGAATTCTCTTCCAATGCTTGATAGCAAGAATTGGATCCGATGGAAAAAACAGATGCAATCCTTGTTTGGCTTCCATGAAATCCTAGAGGTGGTTACTAACGGCGTTCCTGCATTAGCTACAGATGCAAACGAAGCACATAAAAATCCCACAGAAGTCAAGAATAAATATTGCAAGGCCTTATTGCATTCGAGACATTGTTGATCTTTGCTAATTCGACATAATCTCTCATACTGAAATGACGAAGGAGGCATGGGATATTCTTGCAGTATTATGCGGAGGTGAAAGTTAAGGTTGTCAAGTTACAAACCTTGTGTCGACAATATGGATTGTTGTCGATGGGAGAAGATGAAAAAGTTGCGAGAATATGTGTGGAGGTTGACTCGTCCATCTCATGAAGGGTTGTGGTGAAACCATAACTAATAAGATGATAGTTGATAAGGTAATGAGAACATTGACCTCTCACTTTGATCATGTTATCGTAGCTATTCAAGAATCCAACAAACTTGAAACCACTAAAGTGGAAGATTTGGTTGGTTCGTTGGAGGCGCATAAGATGAGGATTATTGAAAGGAAATGAATTCAAGACTCGAGCTCTGCAAGCTCAGTCATGGAAAAAGGATGGTGGCTTAAACAAATTCAAAGGTAAGCTCGACAAGTCTCAAGGCAAGAAGCCTTGGTCGAATTACCACAAGAATAAGGTCGAAGATAAAAATTCTGAATCCTCGAAAAGGGGAGGAGGAAACTATCGAAAGGATAAAGAAGATAAAAAGGGTGTACATTGCTATAACTGTGAAACGTTGGGCCACAAATTCAAAAATTGTTGGTACAGAAAAGACAATGGATCAAAAAAAAGCAAGGGCGAAGGAGCGAACCTTGCACCAAGATCGAGATGATTACGAAGGTGGTATGGTGGTTATGGATGCGATTTCATATAACCATGTCGAATCAAGATTTGGTTCCTCGACTCGGGAAGCTCGAATCACATGGTGGTCGAAAGGTGGTTGACAAGCTATGATTAAAGATGTGCTCTATGTACCTAGAATGAAGTGTAACTTGCTAAGTGTTGGACAACTGGTCGAAAAGGTTTCTCAGTTGTTATGAAAGATGGAGCTTTGAAATTGTTCGACACCAAGAACAATTTGGTCTTAAAATCTCCTTTGTCGAAGAACAAGACATTTAAGACTATGATCAATTCGAAAGAAGTTCAATGTTTAAAAACTGTTGTTGACCACAAGGATAGTTGGTTGTGGCATTTGAGGTTTGGACATTTGAATTTTCGATCACTTAATCAACTGATTACTCAAGATATGGTTTATGGAATTCCAAGTCTTGAGATACCTGAAAAACTTTGTGAAGGTTGTTTAGTTGGAAAGCAATCCAGAAATTCTTTCGTTTCGACTATGCCAATGAGATCATCCTGCATTCTCGAAGTGGTACATTGAGATGTATGTGGTCCATTCGAAGAACATACCATTGGTGGAAATAGATATTTTGTTTCATTTGTTGATGAGTTCAGTCAAAAGTTGTGGATCTATGTGATCCAGAGAAAGGATGAAGTATTTGAAATCTTTAAGAGATTCAGATACTCGAAAACAGTGTGAAAAGGATCAAAGTTCCAACAGGATGGAGGTGGGAATACACTTGAAGATGTTTGAGAAATTCTTTAGAACATGGCGTTGATCATGAGGTAACTGCTCCTTATCGCCTCAACATAATGGAATTCTTGAAGAAGAAGCGAACTATATTAGACATGACAAGATGCATGCTAAAGAAGAATTTGCCAAAGTCTTTATAGAGAAGTTGTTTTATTGTAATTTATATTTTAAGGTGTCCTACCAAGATATTGAAGAACAAGGTTCACGAAGAAGTATGGAGTGGAAAACAACCATTAATAAGCCATTTGAAGGTGTTTGGCTCTATGTGTTATAAGCATATTCTGTTGCAAGAAGAAGCTTGATGACAAAGTGAATCTATGATTTTGGTTGGATATCATAAAACTGGTGCATACAGGCTATTCAATCCATTTAATAAGAAGATTGTGTTGAGTAGAGACATTGTAATTGATAATGAGCTCGATTTCGACGAAGAAATTAATGGTGTTGAAGTCGAAGGCGAGAATCGATCGTCGAAGATAAAGAAAATCGATATCCCGACAATGTCGAAATCGAAGAGGTGTGGCTAGCACAAGCCATGAACCACAACGAAATAGAGTTCCTCCACAAGACTTCAAGATTATGAAGTGCGGTGATAATGAAGTAACACTAGATGGAGAATTAGTTCATTTTGCTTTACTTGCGGTCTTTGAACCATCAACTATAGTGAAACTTTGAAGAGTAACAAGTGGAAGTTAGCTATGGTCGAAGATTTACAAGCAATCGAAAGAAAAACACATGGGAGTTAGTCGAATTGCCAACACATACAAAAGCTATCGTAAAGTGGGTATTCAAGTTGAAACACAATCTTGATGGTTCGATAGCAAGACATAAAGCAAGATTAGTAGCTCGAGGTTTCTTCAAAGATAAGGACTTGAATGTTGGTGTAAGCCCTAGAGGCCAATACCTTTTGGTACTTGTATCGAATTATTTATTAAATAATAAAAGGCTTTTCTTTATTATGTTTTCTTTTTGAAATAATAAAGTCCCTAGAATAGTTAGTTTGTTTAATGCAATGTTAAGTGTGACTTAATCATGAGATCTATTAAACATAAGGACACTATTCTTAAAGTATCCATAATCGAGCTTTATTGTGAAGTGGGATAACATTAAATCATTAAGATTATTATGAAGATAGGTGATGATCGCATCTCATGGATCATGGATAAGGAGTTATCAAGTCTTGACATAGGTATAAATATTAGGAGTAATATTTATCTTGGATTGACTATAAGAAGTACTACATAGAATGTTATGCAAAGTGTCATAAGTTATTCTCATGGTGATAAGTGGTGCATACCACCCTTTGACTGAAACCACTATGGACCCTAGATGTAGAGTCAAGTGCTTTATTCTGATCAAACGTTGTCATTTGGATGATCATAAAGGCAGTTGATGGGTACTTCACAAAGCATCTTTGAGGACATGAGTGGCCTAGATGGAATTTGCCCATCCTGCATAGCAGGATAAATGTCGAGGGCCCAATATTGAGCTGGACAAGGATGACACGGTCTATGCCTTGTGTTCAATATAGATATAAGGGCAAAAGGGTAATTATACACACAAGTATTATCACAGAAAGGATTTGTCAGATCACATGACATTTTTGTGACTTGGGTAGCAGTGATGTGTTGCTAGATACAGCTCACATTTATTATGTTAAATATGATTTAATATAATTACCAACGTCGCGGAAACCTACAGGGTCACACACATAAGACGATTAATGAGAGATAGTGAAAATAAGGAACATCGTAGGGTACGGTGTACTTAAGTGGAATACGGAATATGGTAAGGTACCACATGCTTAAGTGATACACGATACATCATAATGTATGATTTTCGTGTGCTTTATTGGGCTTTTAGTTTACAGCCTTTGTTGGGCTTTTAAGCTTGTAGCCCACACTTGTGGTCTTATAAATAGGACCCTTGTGATGAAGCTTGACACTTGATGAAAATTCGGTCCTGAATCCCTGCCGAGATTCCGTTCACTCTCTCACTCAAAGTTTCCGTTCGTGAGCAGCTAGCACTGTGATCGGAAGCAAGCTGTTCGTGTGGACTGAGTAGAGACGTTGTTCTTCATCAACGTTCGTGATCACAGCGTCAGAAATCCGAATCACCACAAGAGGTAAAAATTCTCTATCACTGACCATGTCCATTCGTAAGGATCACAAAGGAAAATCGAATTTCCACTTGCAATTTTAAGAGCGATTTTCCTTCATTGAATACTCAAAATCTGCTCGGTAGCAACATTGGGCTATTCACCCGGTAGTAGCATTAACATGCAACCAAGGTTTCTCGACATTTCATTTAGATGTGAAATCGACATTTACGAATGGTCTTTTAGAAGAAGAGGTTCTTGTCACACAACTTCGGTTTTGTGATTCGAAGAAGCGACTAAAGTATATAAGTTGCATAAAAGCTCTATGGTCTCAAGCAAGAACCTAGGGAATGTAACAAGAAGATTGACTCATACTTAGTCAAATTGGGATTTGTCAAATGAAAATTAGAGTAATCACAAGATAAAATATCGAATACAACACACTTTTCACACATGCACCCACCTTAGGGTATCCTCTCTTGTTGCCTTTCGAATACATGGTCATGTCCCTCGAGCGTAGGGATATCTTAGCTAAGGCGCTTACAAACATATCATCATAGTCCCTTCAATACAAATATCATAGTACCTCATGACCCTCGATGTTGCCTACGAATACATGATCTAGTCCCTCGATTGTTGCCTACAAAAGTGATGATCGTCCTCGAATATGCTAAGGTATCCACAAGTTGCCTCCTATGACCATCCGATGTCCCTTGAATGTCCTTTACATCCAACGAATAAGATTACCTACCAACTAATGGTATAGATAGCCTTATTCTAAAGGAAAACAAAATAACATGGAAACGACCATTAGTAGGTAATAAGACTATTTTGCTTGCTCAATCAAAATACTTTTACACCTCACACTTTTTCAAAATCTTTTCAAAATACTTTGTATACATTCCAGTTGAATCATTACAAAGTCTTTTCCAAAACATTCAAAACACTTCGTAAACACACGAAGCAATTTGTAAAGTGAGCTAAGCAATTAAGAGCCGTAGATAACTACGGATGGAAAGGGTTCTAACACCTTCCATTTTCATAACTGCCTCCCGTACTCAGAATCTAACGAAGGTCTTAATTTGATCAATCGCCAAAACTTAATTTGATTTTCTTAATTAACAAAAATTTAAATAATAATAATAAAAGGTGTTTTATTATTTTCTTGTGGTGATCAGTTATGGCCTTAGACTCTTTTATTTTATTTTGGTATTTTAAAATACGACCTGCGTGTCGTGCCTTCCTCTTAATCTCTTGATGTAACTTCTTTTCTCATCTCACTCCCTCGTATGTAAAACGAGTATTCTTTTATGTAATGTAATGTCAAGAAGAAAGAAGAATACAATATCAAAGGAGGATAACCTTGGAGGTCTTGCTTGGAGAAGTTTAGATCGTCATTAGGTTTAGCTTAGGTTCTCTCATTGGCTTGAGAGAACAATTGCGCTAGGGGCCATAACTGTATCTTTTGTATGTATGTTGATGCATGTGTTTGTATGTTGATGCATGTGAGAGGCGATTTGCATGTTAAGCGGTGAGATCAAACTAATAACAAATTCCTCAAAGTAAATATTAAGTTTATGCTTTCCATGTTTAGCACTCATCAAGACTAGTATCGAACAATGTAGGTTTAGCCTAGCGAGGTGCATGTTCTATATTGGTAAGGTGCGATGGGATAAGTGTAATATCCAATTGCTAAAACTTTGGGTCAAACTTAACTAAACAATTATAATGAGATTATATGTGTTTAGAAGCATGAGTTAGGAATGATCCATGTGATGGATTAGAATAAAGAGTTATTCACCAAGCGAGGTATTCGAAATTGTATTGGATACAATTGGAAGGAGTTCCTACCTAAATAAGCGAGTTTTGTGTAATCAGCCTATGACTTAAAAGCGAAGTGAAATATGGATCTCGACCCACTAGAAAATCTTCCAGCAGGATTTTCGAATCAAATGATGAGGGTCATTTGGTTTGAGTAAAATAGTGGGAGCATATTTGATTAAAGGCCTAATTGAATATGTTGTTTTAATGATACTAATAACTTTATATCTTTTATGTAGATTACCATGACTCAAGACACATCATCTAACAACATTTTGCGATCAATCCTTGATAAGGAAAAATTATGCAGGACAAATTTTACGGATTGTACAAAATCGAGGATTGTCCTCGAAGCATGACAAAAGTGTATGTCTTAGAGACACACATTCTGAGGAACCTCCCAGTTCTGCAGCTAAGGCTGAAAGAGATGCTCATAAGAAGCATGTCGATGATGCAAATGAAACCGCTTGTCTCATGCTTGCCACCATGAACTCAGAGTTGCAAAAGCAACATGAGAACATGGCAGCGTTCGATATGATCGAACATCCAATGCTCTATCAAGAGGAGGCAAGGAATGAGAGGTTCGGGTTTCAAAGGCCCTTTTTAATAGCAAGTTGGCTGAGGGAAACCCTGTTGGTCCCCATGTACTCAAAATGATTGGGTATGTGGAGAACCTTGAGAGATTAGGGTTTCCACTTGGAAAGGAACTTGCGAGTGATTTGATCTTGCAATCGTTGCCAGATAGTTTCAGTCAATTTGTTATGAACTTCAATATGAATGACTTGGACAAAAGTCTTCCAGAGCTGCTAAGTATGTTGAGAACTACTGAGCAGAATATGAAGTCAAAAGGGAAGTCCATTCTGATGATCAGTAATGGAAAGAAGCTGAACAAGAGGCCCACAGCGGGTTGGTAAAGGAAGGCAAGGAAGTTGCCAAATCCAAGCCTACCGCTCCCTTTGAGGCCTAGTGGAGGATAACAAAGGGCACTTGCTTCCATTGCGGTAAGACGGACATTGGAAAAAGCGAAAGTACACGGAAGATAAAGAAAATGGAGTTGAGACTTCAAATTCAGGTATTTTGTTATAGAAATTAATTTATCTACTACGCATCATGGGTATTAGATCTTGGATGCGGTTCTCACATTGTACCAATGTGGGGCTAAAAAGAAGTAGATTGGCAAAAGGTGAAGTTGATCTGAGTTGGCAATGGAGCAAAGGTTCTTTGCTTTATCTGTTGGAACTTATGTATTAACTTTACCTAGTGGTTTAATAATTCGAGTTATAGGCATTATTATGTACCGCAATTAGCTTGGAATATTATTTCCGTTTCTTGTTTGGACAAGTTTGGTTTTCATTCATAATAAAGAACAATTGTTGCTCTATTTATTTGAATGATATATTTTATCTCTTGCACAAATGAACAATGGATTGTATATCCTTGATCTTGAAATGCCAATTTATAACATTAATACTAAAAGGATTAAAACTAATGAGTTAAATCCAAGTTACCTTTGGCATTGTCGCTTAGGCCACATAAATGAGAAGCGCATTTCAAAACTCCATAAAGATGGATTTTTGGACTCATTTGATTATGAATCATATGAGACATGCAGGTCTTGTTTAATTGGAAAGATGACAAAATCCCATTCACGGAAAAGGTGAAAGGGCTAATGAACTTTGGCACTCATACATCTGATGTATGTGGACCCTTGAACATACACCAGGAGGTTTTCAATACTTCATCACATTTCTTGTGATTTCGGTAGATATGGATATGTGTTTAATGAAACACAAATCTGAAACCTTTGAAAAGTTCAAGGAATTTAAGAATGAAGTACAAAACCAGCTAGGTAAGAATATCAAAGTTCTTCGATCAGATCGAGGCGGTGAATATTTAAGCCTAGAATTTGATGACCATCTAAAAGAGTGTGGGATTGTATCCCAACTTACTCCTCCTGGAACACCATAATGGAATGGTGTGTCGAGAGAAAAATCGAACCTTATTGGACATGGTCCGATCCATGATGAGTCACGCCGATCTTCCAAACTCCTTTTGGGGACATGCTCTGTGACTGACTCACATAACCGTGTTCCTACCAAAAGGTTGAAAAGACACCATATGAGATATGGAGTGGTAAGAAACCACATATGTCTTACATGAAGATTTGGGGTTCGAAGTTTATGTAAAGCAGAGATCTCAACTAAGCTTGAGCCCAAATCGACAAATGCTTATTTGTGGGGTATCCTAAAGAAACAAGAGGATATTACTTCTATAATCCTTCCGAGGCAAAGTGTTTGTCGCTCGAGCTGGAGTTTTCTTGGAAAAGGATTTTATTTCAAGGGAATAAGTGGGAGGAAAGTAGACCTTGATGAAATTCAAGAATCACAAAGCATTGATACACCTATGGAGGAATTGGGCGGGAAACACAAGTAATTGTGGAAGAACAACTGCTCGATGAACAAGACCAACGTGGGTCAAAGCAGGATCGTCACCAACACGAAAGATATGGATATCTTATAAATGGTCAAGGTGATGTATTTCTCATGGATCAAGATGAGCTGTGACCTACCAAGAGGCCATTCTTGGTCCGAATAAAGTGGCTAGAAGCCATGAAATCGAAATGGATTCCATGTACACTAACCAAGTTTGGAACTTGGTAGAGCCACCTATAGGAGTTAATCCTATAGGATGCAAGTGGGTCTTTAAAAGAAGATGACATGGATGGTAAGGTACATACCTATAAAGAAGCGGTTTGCAAGGTTATAAACAAATTCATGGGGTTGACTATGATGAAACCTTTTCTCCGGTTGCAATGCTTAAATCTGTTCGGATTTTACTTGCAATCGCGCATATCATGATTATGAAATATGGCGGATGGATGTCAAATGCTTTCCTAAATGGGAACCTTCAAGAGGATGTGTACATGACCTGACACTGAAGGATTTAACATTCGAGAAGAATCCCAAAGATATGCAAGTTCTGATCAATCTATGGATTGAAGCAAGCTTCGAGTTGGAATCTTCGTTTTGATGAAACAGTAAAACAATATGGATTCATAAAGAATGAAGATGAGCCTTGTGTCTACAAGAAGGTTAATGGGAGCATGATCGTCTTCCTAGTATTATATGTAGATGACATATTACTCATTGGAAGCGATGTCCCTACCTTGCAACAAGTAAAAACTTGGCTAGGGAAATGCTTTTCTATGAAGGACCTTGGTGAAGCAGCCTATATATTGGGAATAAGGATCTATAGAGATAGATCACAAAAGCCTTGGCCTAAGTCGAGTACATACATAGACAAAGTCTTTGAGAGGCGCTTTAATATGCATGATTCCAAGAAGGATTCATTCCTATGCAACATGGCTTGTGTCTATAAAACACAATCCTTCAACGAAGGAAGAGGGATCGCATGAATAAGATTCCATATGCATCGCAATAGGATCTATCATGTATGCCATGCTATGTACTCGACCGGATGTCTCGTATGCTTTAAGTGCAGCAGTAGGTACCAATCGATCACGGTGATGCTTCTGGGTGGTGTCAAGAATATCCTGAAGTACTTGAGAAGGACTAAGGACTCATTCTTGATATATGGAGGTCGGGAAGAGCTTGCTATAGTTGGATACGATGCTAGCTTCGGACCGATAAGGATGACTTTAGATCGCAATCTGGTTATGTGTTTTGCATAAATGGTGGCGTGATTTGGAAGAGTTCAAAGCAAGAAGCAGTTCTTGATTCTACAACGAGGCGAGTATATTCTGCCTCAAATGCGGCAAAAGTTGTTTGGATCAAGAAGTTCATTAGTGAACTTGGCATAGTCCCTAGCATTGTGGATCCCATTGATCTCTATTGTGATAACAATGGTGCTATCGCACAAGCTAAGGAGCCTAGATCTCACCAAAGATCCAAACACATACTTAGGCGTTATCACCTCATTCGGGAGATAATCGATCGGGGAGATGTGAAGATATGCAAAGTACCAACACTTGACAATGTCGTGACCCATTAACAAAGCCTCTTGCAATGAAGCATGATGGCCATACTAGATCTATGGGCATTAGGGGTATGCCTGATTGGCTCTAGTGCTAGTGGGAGATTGTTGGTGTAAGCCCTAGAGGCCAATACCTTTTGGTACTTGTATCGAATTATTTATTAAATAATAAAAGGCTTTTCTTTATTATGTTTTCTTTTTGAAATAATAAAGTCCTAGAATAGTTAGTTTGTTTAATGCAATGTTAAGTGTGACTTAATCATGAGATCTATTAAACATAAGGACACTATTCTTAAAGTATCCATAATCGAGCTTTATTGTGAAGTGGGATAACATTAAAGCATTAAGATTATTATGAAGATAGTGATGATCGCATCTCATGGATCATGGATAAGGAGTTATCAAGTCTTGACATAGGTATAAATATTAGGAGTAATATTTATCTTGGATTGACCACTATAAAGTACTACATAGAATGTTATGCAAAGTGTCATAAGTTATTCTCATGGTGATAAGTGGTGCATACCACCCTTTGACTGAAACCACTATGGACCCTAGATGTAGAGTCAAGTGCTTTATTCTTGATCAAACGTTGTCCATAGCGGATGATCATAAAGGCGATTGATGGGTACTTCACAAAGCATCTTTGAGGGACATGAGTGACCTAGATGGAATTTGCCCATCCGCATAGCGGGATAAATGTCGAGGGCCCAATATTGAGCTGGACAAGGATGACACGGTCTATGCCTTGTGTTCAATATAGACATAAGGGCAAAGGGTAATTATACACACAAGTATTATCACGGAAAGGATTTGTCGGATCACATGACATTTTGTGACTTGGGTAGCGATGATGTGTTGCTAGATACCGCTCCTTTGTTTATTATGTTAAATATGATTTAATATAATTGCCAGCGTCGCGGAAACCTCGGTCACACACATAAGACAGATTAATGAGAGATAGTGAAAATAAGGAACATCGTAAGTGCGGTGTACTTAAGCGGAATCTGAGTGGAATACGAAATATGGTAAGGTACCACATGCTTAAGTGATACACGATACATCATAATGTATGATTTTCGTGTGCTTTATTAGGCTTTTAGTTTACAACCTTTGTTGGGCTTTTAAACTTGTAGCCCACACTTGTGGTCTTATAAATAGGACCCTTGTGATGAAGCTTGACACTTGATGAAAATTCGGTCCTGAATCCTGCGAGATTCCGTTCACTCTCTCTCAAAGTTTCCGTTCGTGACGGCTAACTTGTGATCGGAAGCAAGCTGTTCGTGTGAATGAGTAGAGGCGTTGTTCTTCATCAACGTTCGTGATCACGGTCAATCCGAATCACCACAAGAGGTAAAAATTCTCTATCACTGACCATGTCCATTCGTAAGGATCACAAAGGAAAATCGAATTTCCGCTGCAATTTTAAGAGGCGATTTTCCTTCATTGAATACTCTGAAGTATCTGCTCCAGTAGCAACATTGGAGACTGTTCAACCAGTAGTAGCATTAACATGCAACCAAGGTTTCTCGACATTTCATTTAGATGTGAAATCGGCATTTCTGAATGGTCTTTTAGAAGAAGAGGTTCTTGTCACACAACTTCCTGGTTTTGTGATTCAGAAGGAAGCGACTAAAGTATATAAGTTGCATAAAGCGCTCTATGGTCTCAAGCAAGAACCTAGGGAATGTAACAAGAAGATTGACTCATACTTAGTCAAATTGGGATTTGTCAAATGAAAATTAGAGTAATCACAAGATAAAATATCTGAATACAACACACTTTTCACACATGCACCCACCTTAGGGTATCCTCTCTTGTTGCCTTTCGAATACATAGTCATGTCCCTCGAACGTAGGGATATCTTAGCTAAGACGCTTACAAACATATCATCATAGTCCCTTCAATACAAATATCATAGTACCTCGATGACCCTCGATGTTGCCCACGAATACATGATCTAGTCCCTCGATTGTTGCCTACAAAAGTGATGATCGTCCCTACGAATATGCTAAGGTATCCCTACAGTTGCCTCCTATGACCATCCGATGTCCCTTGAATGTCCTTTACATCCAACGAATAAGATTACCTACCAACTAATGGTATAGATAGCCTTATTCTAAAGGAAAACAAAATAACATGGAAACGACCATTCTGAGTAGGTAATAAGACTATTTTGCTTGCTCAATCAAAATACTTTTTACACCTCACACTTTTTCAAAATCTTTTCAAAATACTTTGTATACATTCCAGCGTGAATCATTACAAAGTCTTTTCCAAAACATTTCAAAACACTTCGTAAACACACAGAAAGCAATTTGTAAAGTGAGCTAAGCAATTAAGAGCCCGTAGATAACTACGGATGGAAAGGGTTCTAACACCTTCCATTTTCATAACTGCCTCCCGTACTCAGAATCTAACGAAGGTCTTTTCCTGTTCTTTTCTCCTTCCCTTAATTGGATAAAAGAAAAGTCGGTGGCGACTCTTTCTATCCGTAACATTTGCGATAAAACGCAAAACAAACAAGTCAGTTCTCCCACCGTATTACAATAAGCGATTTACGTCCTGGTATAAGGCCTACTCAGATTCGAGCATATATTTGTCGAGATCACACAGCATGACACAAGTAGTCATATGAACAACAAGCCCGTAGGCAACACATTCGAATCGTTTTCCCCAAAATGATTGGAATACAATATCACATGATTTCCAACAATAATGTATTTTTCCATACATAACTTTTATCATACATAATTGATCCTTAAGATCATTCACGTCATGTTTATCCACACATTAATGTCCTTAGGAATACATATAACCAATCCGGATCACTACAGCAGTTGGTTAGGAATTAGAACCATTCGCATTAAATTCTTGATAGGGGCGCTTGGCCTCTACGAAACATTTATTTTTAACTTATAGTAGGGCCGCGGCGCGGCTCTGTGGATTGGCCTCCTGTATTTCTGAGAAAAATCAGAATGGGAACAGTTCTGTTCCAGGGTTCCAAATCCCAAATATTCACTTCAAGCGACCACCCACATTAGAGAATCAGAAACAACATTATTGAGTAGTAATAATCATCAAACTAAACATGCATGCATCAATTTCACTCTAATCCCAAAACCACAATCTTTTGAAAACCCCAAGTTTTCCCCAAGGTCTCTATCTAAGAGACTCACCTTGTTAGAGATGGAGAGAGCTGCGAATTTTAGAGGCAAGGATGGTGAGAGTGACTGATTTGGGTGCATGCAAGGTTGAAGCTTGGATCAAAGGTCTTCCGCTTATCTCTATTCCACAGTTCTTCTTCCTTTCCTCTTATATTTTTCTTTAAAAAAATAATTTGGAACAAGAGAGAATAAGATGGCCTAACCAAACATGCCCTTCTTATGATACTAAATTCCATTATGCCCTCCACCTAATAAAGAATTACTAAGTTTCCCTTTGGTTCAATTGGAACTAGATTGGTTACTACTAAATTCTTATTTTTCCTTATTTCTTATTCTCCCGTATCATAAAATAAATAAGTGGGATATTACACTTTTCCCCTCCTCTTAAATTAGAATTCATCATCGAATTCAAAAACTTACCAGAATAGGTGAGGATATGACTCTCGCATCCCCGCTTCAAGCTTCCAAGTAGCTTCCTCGGGGAGAGATTCTTCCCACAACATTTTCACGAGAGGTATTTCCTTGCTTCTTAAGGACTTGCTAGCATATTCCAAAACACTAACAGGTTGAGGTTGGAAAGAAAGGTCAGGTTCTATCTCCACAGAACCGGGAAGAATAGGGTGAAATGAATCTGGGACGAATTTCAGAAGTTGAGACACATGGAAAACGTCATGCAGCCCGGATAGCGGCGGAGGCAATGCTAGCGATATGCCACCTCGCCCATTCACTTCGTGATCTGATAAGGTCCCACATACCTTGGTCTAAGCTTCCAAACTTTAAACGGTCCTTTCAATCTAAGCCTCAGAGTTACCTTCAAGTACACATGGTCACCTTCTTCAAAACTCAAAGGCCTTCTCCTCCTATCCGTATAACTCTTCTGTCAGTCTTGAGCCTTCTTCATATTTTCACGAATCTCCTTGACTTTTTCAGTTGTCTCTTGAATTATTTCCGGCCAAAGATTCCCTCTTTCACCAACTTCCGACCAACATAAAGGAGAACAACATTTCCTTCCATACGAGGATTCATATGGTGCCATACCAATACTCGAGTGGTAACTGTTGTTGTACGCAAACTCTATCAATGGTAAATGATCTTTCCAACTTCCACCACTTTCAAGAATACAAGCCCTCAATATATCTTCAATTGTCTAGATGGTTCTCTCAGTCTGCCCACCAGTCTGAGGATGGTTTGAAGTACTCAAATTCAATTATGTTCCCATTTCGCGATGGAAAGCTCTCCAAAACTGGAAGGTGAACTTTGGATCTCTATCTGACACAATATTAGATGGTACATCATGCAACCTTAAAATTTCTGCTACAAAGAGTCGGGCTAGATGAGGTACTTTATGAGTGGTTTTCACAGGTAGTAAATGTGCATACTTTGTCAAACGGTCCACAATCACCCAAATAGAATCATGGCCACCTTGAACACGAGGTAGTCCCACAATGAAATCCATGAATATGTTGTCCCATTTCCAAATAGGAACATCTAACGGTTGCAACATACCACCAGGCCTTTGGTGTTCTATCTTTACTTGTTGACATACACTTCAATGCTCCACATAATAGGCGACATCTCTTTTCATACCCGGCCACCAAAATTTATTCTTCAAATCTTGATACATCTTGGTAGATCCAGGATGAATGGTAAATTTTCTCTTATGTGCTTCGTCCAAAATCATTCTTTTCAATGTCGCAAAATTAGGTACACACACTCGTTGTCTGAACATGATAAGTCCATCGGATACTCGAGAGAATTATGGAAATATCACCTGAGCTTGCAACTCCACATCACTAAACTTAAGCAGCGGATCCTTTCCCGTAACACGCTCTCAAAATTAAGATTACTAATCGGTACACTGGCACCCACTCAAACTATAAGTCAAGATTCTGAACTTCTCCAAAGGTCAAATTCCAACACCATTAATTAACAACTCAATTTCTTTTCTACTCAAGGCATTTGCAACTTTGTTAGCTTTCGGGTGATACTTGCATTCAAAATCGTAATCCTTTAAATACTTCATCCACCTTCTTTGGCGCATGTTGAGTTCTTTACGGTCAAGAGGTACTTCAAGCTTTGTAATTGCTAAACATCTCAAAGTGGACCCCATACAAGTAATGTCACCACACCTTGAGTGCAAACACAATAGCACAAGTTCAAGGTCATGAGTGGGATTATTATCTTTATAAGGCCTTAGCGTAGAGATGTATACACCACAACTTGATCGTCCTGCATCAAA
Source organism: Vicia sativa (assembly GCA_021764765.1). Lineage (NCBI taxonomy): Eukaryota > Viridiplantae > Streptophyta > Magnoliopsida > Fabales > Fabaceae > Vicia > Vicia sativa. Next base: position 289,255,306 of record CM038794.1, read on the forward strand.
ACATCGCCTAAGCCCTTCTTAGACGCATCACAGAAAACTTCATATGACTTCTCTGGATATGCAATTATCAATACTAGAGCAATAGTCAACTTCTTCTTCAATTTCTAAAAACTTTTCTCACAATCTGAATTCCATTCAAAGGAAACTTCTTTTCGAGTAAGTCTAGACATATGTAATGCTAATTTGGAAAATCCCATTATAAACCTCCGATAGTAATCCGCCAAACACGGAAAACTTCGGACTTCGTTCGCATTCTTAGGACGTTCCCAATAATCACTACTTCCACTTTAGATGGATCTACTGCTACACCACCACCAAAAATGACATGTCCAAGGAATTTCACTTCGGACATCCAGAACTCACACTTACTAAGATTTGAAAACAATTGCTTCTCACGAAGAACTGACATTACAATCCTGCGTGCTCTACATACCATTACGGAATAGATCAAGATTTCATCTATGAATATTACTACGAACCCGTCAAGATACAATTGAAACACATGGTTCATATAATCCATAAAGACAGCAGGAGCATTGGTCGCTCCAAACATAATAACCAAGAATTCATAATGTCCATATCGCATCACGAATGCGGTCTTGATCATCGAACTCTTGACCCAAATTTGGTGATATCCGACTGAGATCAATCATTGAGAACAAGCAGGCTCCTTTCAATTGATCCAGGAGGTCATCAATCCGTGGAAAAGGATACTTGTTCTTTATGGTTACTTTATTCAACTGCCGGTAATCAATGCATAATTGCATGCTACCATCCTTCTTCTTGACCAATAAGACATGAGCACCCATGGAGAAACACTAGGTCGAGCGAAATGTTTGTAATAGCTCTTCAATGACTCTTTAATTCTTTTAAGTGCTAGGAGACATTGATCGAACAATAGAAGCGGGGATGTTCTAGGAACAAGATCAATAGATAATTCCACTTCCCTCTCTGGAGGAAGAGAAGTGACATCCTTTAGAAATACATCAGGGAACTCATATACAACAGGAATATTCGACACATCCTTCTTACTTCGAATTTCGATGAAGCCAAAGAAAGAACTTCTCCGAACATAAAGGCAATTAATCAAATGAACTGTACCTTCAATTAGATTTCCAATGGCATCAATAGGATTAGTTTCCTCAGCATGAATGAAGATAGCTTTCTCCTTACAACCGATGTATACTGAGTTAGCTGATAACCAGTCTATACCTGATACTACATCTATCTTCTTGAGGGGTAGACATATAAGATAAATCAAGAAGTTTCGGCCGTTGAAGGTGACAAAACAGTCTCTAAAAACTCTTAGGGCTTCTACTACATCATCCGCAGCAGAAGATATCATCATAGGACTAGATAGAGCAGTAGTCTCGAAGTCGAGCCGATGCACACAATAGTTAGAAATAAAGTAATGCGTTGCTTGACAATCAACAAACACAAATAAAGGTTGGTTGTTAACATAACACGTACCAGCAACAAGACTTGTGTTTCCATGAGCTTTTCGAGCATCCAAGGTGTACACTCGTCCTGCACTCTTCTGAGGAGCACTCCGGTTTGAGCAGTCTTTTGCGAGATGGCCCTACATCCCGCACTGATAGCACTTCCAGCACTCTCCAGAATGTATTCTGCTACACTTGTTACAAAGAGAAGGTTGAGTTGGACGATCACCATAGGTTGGCTTCCTCACTGGAGGAGAGTTGCGAGACTTCAAAAACTGACCCATCTTCCCTTGGTCTCTACGTACTGGCTTGTTTTGCTCTCTTTCTTCTTTAACTCTCTTCAGACTATTTTCAGCAACATAGCATTGCCTTAGACACTCAGTATAGGTAGAAAACTCTCTCTAGGACACAATATGAGCAATATTCGTATTCAGTCCTAATAGGAACTGTTTAACCTTCCAAATTTCATCAAGAGCATAAGCGACAGCGAGTAAGCGACCATGTCTTCAATGTTCTCGGCATTGAAAGTTGCCTTGCTTGAAGAGTTGGAACTCTCAATCTTTCAGGGCACGAATACTGTTTGGAAAATACTTCTCTAGGAAAGCCGTCTTGAAGTGTTGCCAATCTTTTGGAATCTCATGGGAGGTGAAATAGGTAGATGCAATATCCCACCACCTACCAGTTGGACCCTTCAGTTTCTGAGCTGTAAACATCACTTTCTCCTATTTGGTACACTGAATGGCTCAGAATACCCTTTCCATACTATAAAGCCAATTGTGATCCACCATGAGCTAAACCACTGCAAATTCTAGGATTCATTACATAGAAGGCAATCTGGACCTCTGAGGGGCTTGAGGAACTGGAGTAACTTGTGGTTTCTGTTGTTTTTGCCCTTGCATGCCTTGCATCATCATCTGATTCTGTTGTTGCATTTATTACATCATTTGTATTCAGAGCATATTCGCATCAGGTACATTTGCACCACCAGCAAGAGTAGGGGTTTCTGGTTTAATAGGTCTAGTTCTGGGTCTTCCAGGTCTTCTGCGTTCTTCACCCACCTTCCTGTTTGTCCTACACATAGAATCAAGTTGATCAGGCTCAATGCCACACATAGAACATAAGGAATTATGGGAGACAATTGTCTTGACTTATGATGTTTCATGGCAAAGCCGAGAATCGACCTGCTCTGATACCAACTGTAACACCCCATATATACATTGCCTAGGATATACATATTTGGCATTAAATGGTACGTAAACATTCATAAATACACAGCGGAAAAATGGATAAATATCAGAACAGATTACAACAAAAGCCGAAATTGTTATGGCAAGATACAAGTTAGATAAAATGACACTAATACATCATCTATGAGAGTACTAAACAAAAGATACAATCAGAAAAGATCTTTGCCAATGAAACACCACAGCAAGACTAAGCCATCTTACCCTTGCCTTTGTCCTGCCTCGAAGAACTTGGAAAATAATAATTGGAATGGGTGAGATTACTAAATCTCAGTGAGCCTCCATATATTAAGGGTTTGCTCGGTTCTACACGGTACATGCATAATAAACGGATTCACCTAGAATCCGGGGTTACTCCTCACGTCACGGTACAAGTACAAACAAGGATAACACTACCATCGGAGTCCCATAACTGACCAATGGAGTAATATTACAAACAACAAACATAATATGCAAACTCGTACCCGTGTACGAGGAATCCAAAAGTAGTTCTACCTTCTATCCAGGCTACGCAAAATCACACCCTCGATGAATTACGCGAGTGCATAGTGTCAAGAGACTCGTATAAATCCATCGCATGATGAGTCAGATCATCCCTATATGGAATTCCATCTGCGATAGGTACCCAAAGCAAAATTATCTATATGGCATCCAACCATGTCGATCATCCACATGCGGATGAATTACATAAATACAAAACACCCTCTTAACACACTAGTCCACCGGGTGAAAGCGTAATGGTCTTGCCTATATGGCACCACTAGAGGTGAGTTAAATCTATGAGTTGTATTCCCTAAGTGGCACCACACCCCACCAAGCACGCCCGGCTTACCGTGCATTGGAACACCCTTAAGCGGCCCTCGGAATGCCTTTGTAATGGTAGCTCGGTGTGTCGACATACGGATCACTCGGCAAGGAACAAACTAATGATCACTCAACATTAGTCGTGGTCATAATTGATATCGTCTGGTATAAAGGCATTCGCGTTAAAAGTAGCGCTAGGGAATCGAATCGAATTCAAATCCTCTCGAAGCGATTTACTCTTTGATTTGTTTATAAAGATGCGCGAGCATCAAGCTTTATTATTTTCAACACAAGAAAAGATGATTTAATGATTATGAAAAGGGAAAATTAATACCCTCGATTGATTTCGATATGCGTAACGACTAGCACAAACTAGGCATAGCGCATTGGGAGATTCAGTAAGGGGTTTGTTATATAAAGGGAATAGATGGAGCACCCTAAATATATATAGTTATCTATAGCTTTATATATGAATATGTTTGATATGTTTGTGTGTTTTAATTGCTATTTCTATGATTGGGAAAGTTTCTCCTTTGGGATTTCAAGAAGGATAGATTATGAGGGATCCTAATGTTTGTTATTATTGTGCTCAAAGATCTTTGGATCTTACGCATACATATCCTAGTGGAATCGAGCATTTGTAGCTCGGATCTACAGGATCTATGGTCTGTTTGGTTTGAGGGAGAAAGAAATTTGCTCGGCAAGGATGAGACCTTGTGCCTACGTATTCTCAAAAGGATGTTGAGAAAGTCAGAGCAATCGTAGTTCCCATTTATGCTAGTGGAAAGCAACGGGATGTTAGTAAGAGACACAGACAAATGTCATCTTAATGAAAAAATGTATCTAATCTATTTCATCACATACATTTTGAAAGGATTGATGAATCTTTAAATAAGTAAGTTATAGGTGTTTTGCTTGAGTGTACAAGCGTTACCACTTACATGTTTAAGAAAGATGTTTGAAAATGATTGAATCTTTTAATTGTAAGCATTGGGTGTTTTGCTTGAGTGTACAAGCGTTACCACTTACAATTAAGAGATGTTTTTTTGTTTGAAAAGAGTTTGAAAAGTTTTTGATTGTATGTGATGTGATAGATGGGATACTTCTTCCATAGAGATGATAAGCGTCTAAATCTAGGGAGAAATTGATTGGATTAGAGGATGCTTTTAAGAAGCCCATGGGTCCTTATTGTAAGCCCAAGGCATTAGAGGTCATCGAGGTCCTTGTATGAAGCTCGAGAGGAAGCTATAGGGTGTGGTGGCTTTGGCTTTAAAAGGATTTCAGGAAACCATCCTTTTGGAATTAAGAGCAATTTCAGGAAATTATACTCTGGGTTCTATCCTAGCTGGTGATTCTTTGTATTGGAAGCCCAATAGGAGGCATTAAGAGATTTCTTGGTCTCTTTCTTGTATGATGCCCAAGAAGGCTAAACTCAATGAGGAGTTCTTTTGAGCGAAGCCCAAGAGGTGACTCGGTGGGGAGTGTTGTCTTATATGAAGCCTAGCGGAGGCTAAACTCAGATGAATGAGTTTTCTTATATGAAGCCTAAGAGGAGGCTAACTCTGCAAGGATTAGTTATTTTGTATAAAGCCCAAGAAGAGGCTATAACTGTGGAGAACCTATTGGTTAGACTAGTTGTTATGTTATAACTAGACAGTTATATAAACAAGTGTGTGTGTGTGTGATATGTATTCACAGGAGTTTATGAAGGAAATATAAACATATGCATGATGTTTATGTACAAGAGTTTATGAAGTAAATATAAACAAGTGTCTATGAAACGAACGTTTAAAACGAGCGTAACTTGATTATTCACAAGTTTGAATGTGTACAAGGAAGTAAATATGTACGAGCAGTATTTATGTACAGGAGGATGTGGATGTACATAGGAGGGTTGAGACTTACACCATAAGGGTGACCCATTGGTTTAAAAGCAGTTTCACCGGGAATAATGCTCCTTTTAATACCAATGGTATTCAGTGTATATACAGACGAATCGGAAACAAACGATCGAAGTTTGTCAGTGTTTGAGCATTCTGAGAGGTTATCATATTATTTACAGTAAAAATTTGTATGTATATGAAGAAGAATTTGATATGTACAAAGAAATAATTATGTACATAAAAGAATGTTGGGACTTACACCGTGAGGGAGGCCCATGATCGGTTAAGAAAAACGAGAGAAAACGAATTCGGTTTTATCGTTTAATCGGATCGATCATGGAAGAAAGATGTAAGTTTGATGAAAAGTTTTGAAGAATGGTTTTGAAAGTGTTTTTGAAATGTGAAATTTACTTGTGAGAAGTTTCGAAAAGAATCGGGCTTCGAAAGTTTGAAAAAATCACCTTTAAAGGTGTTTTGAAAAGTACTCAAAAGTACCGTTTTCGGCTCGATCAAAATATAATCGGATGAATGTTTTTTCTGAAAAATTTTGCACTATCATAAAATAGATAAATTAATTGAAAAGTGTACAAAAAATCACCTCAAAATGAGGAGTTTTGATTGGGTTTTGAAAAAGTCAAAGTTTGTAAAATAATATGAATGAAAAATTAAAAAGTTTGGCAAAAAGGTCCCAAGGCTACTCGAACCCGGGACCTGTAGGCAAGGCATGGCATGAGAGTCTTAAGAGTGAGCTGGCAACCACTGGGGCGGCAATACATCCGTGTATTGTGATTAAACCAACTAAATATATTTTAAACTGAATGTTTGAATTTGAAAAAAGCAGCGTATTTGTTCTTCTTCCCGATCCTTCATCAGCCATGGATTTCTTGTTTCTCAATGAAAATACATGATGTAAACATCAAACTTGACCGAAATTTAACAAGGAACACGATGGCAGTGGTTAATTTCATTTATTTTTGGTTTAACATGATTGATTTTCCAGAAAACGTGAAGAACCCTAAAACTGAAAATCTTAATTGAAATCGTGTATGGTGAGTGATTTGATCAATTGATTGAGGGTTAATGATCGTGGATAGTGCAGAAACAAAATGGCCAAGAGTTTTTTTGATTTGAATCAAAGAATCATGGAGTTCGAAGTTGGTGTTCTTACCTGTTGAAGCTGGAATCGAATTCTGTGTTTGAGTGTTTCCAGTTGTGATTTTGTGATTGCTTGAGCACCAACGGACCTTATGGAAGGTGTAAGGATGGTCTGCTCACTTCAAATCAGCTTGAATCATTCTGACCAAGTCAGCCTGCACAAGCTCAAAGAAACTTGATTACGGGTTAGAGCATCACAGGATCAAGAATGATGGTGTATCATCCATATGAGTATGGTGATGATGTTTGAGTCAAAAATCTCAACTTGCTCGAGCCAATGATCAAATTGAGCTTAAGCGTTTGGCAAGTTTTGAAGTATGAATTGCAAATCTGGTTTTTACTTGTTTTTAGATTGATTTTAAGTTACAAACAAGTTCTATCTTGATATTAAGACATGTTAGACACCAAATATTTCATGTTTCTTCACAAGTTTTCAAAAATGCAAGTTTCCTTAATTTACACTATGTTTCTTGAAATTTAAGAAAGTAGAGAGAAAGCATGTACTTGCATGGCTTTGGTGTGGTTTGAAATTGCAAATAAGACCTCTTTTTATAGGCCTCAAGTTCTGAAAAATAAGTGAGAAAGTTTGGCTTTGGTAGTTTCAACTTGCCTTAGAGGGCAAGGAGGTCTTTTTTGCATTAAATGCAAAAGGAAGCTTCCTTTTAACCATGGTTAATTCTCAACTTTGATCCTATCCATCATAATTACATCCAACTGATTTTTATCAGTTCTAGCTTATCTTTGCAAGGTGGCATGTGTTCTAGAAGAAGAAAATGCAAAATGACCTATAAATTTGAAGTTTTGTACTTGAAAATTATGGATTTTGGAGCTCTATGTTTCAAAATCAAAAGTATGGCTAGACTCCATGGATTTGAGAGTTCTTGGACATTTTGGAAATCTTGTTTCAAGGGCTACAACTTTCATGTTTTGAGTTGTTTCCAATTCAAAGTGGAACTATGTGAAAAAATGCCATGAAGTTTGGAAAAAGTACAAAATTTTAACACTTGAAAATTTTTCTAAGTGTTAGAAATTTTAACTTTTTGTTGACTTTTCCAAATTTCTTGATTTTTTATGATCATGATGGATCATTTGAAGTATTTTGATGATGGAAAAAGTTTTGTCTTGAAAAAGTTGACCAAAAGTCAAATTTGACTTTTCTGTGCAGATGAAATTTCATCAGATGTTTCAGAAATTGACTAATGAATCCTGTGAACTTCTGTGATGTTTTAAATCCAGAAATTAGGTCAACATGTTGTATTTAAGATATGATGATCAATCTCTACTCAAAAAATTCATTCATTGATCAGAGAATCAGAGATTACTCATCCTCGACAAAAACCCTAATTGGTCGATCCTTGATAGATCAAAGAGAAAAGTTGGATATCTGAAGATCAGAGGTTGATGATTTGATCAAGATAGATCAAATGAAGTGAGTAAGACTCAAACCCTAATTGCTTGCCTCTTGAATCAGATGAAAATTTGATGAAACCCTAATTTTGACCTGTGAAATCCACACCCGATTAATTATGTTCTGAACTGTTAATGGTGCAATGATGCAAATGTGAGGTTGTATATTAGGTCAAAAATTGGGGTATGACAAAGGCCTACTTGGATTCGAGCATATATTCTCCAAGATCACATAGCATGGCACAAGCAATCATATGCACAGCAAGCCCGTAGGCAACACATTCGAATCGTTTTCCCCGAAACGATTGGAATACAATATCACATGATTTCCAACAATAATGTATTTTCCATACATAACTTTTATCACACATAATCGATCCTTAAGATCATTCATGTCATGTTTATCCACACATTAATATCCTTAGGAATACATATAACCAATCAGGATCACTACAACAAATGGTTCTTGGAATTAGAACCATTATGCACATTTGGGGAAAATATTAAAATTCTGCCCAGTATGGAGCGCCGAGCGGAGGCACGCTGCTGAGCGGCCTCTGCGAAACATTTATTGTTTAACTTACAGTAGAGCGCACTGAGCGCGGCCCCGATCGCTGACTAGCCTCTGCGTTCTGTAGAAAAATCAGAACAAGAAAAATTCAGTTCCAGGGTTCCAAATTCCAAATATTCACTTCCAAACCACCACCCACAACATTAGAGCATCAGAAACAATATTATTGACTAGTAGTCAGCATCAAAATAAACATGTATGCATCAATTTCATTCTAATCCCAAAACCCCAATCTTTTGAAAACCCTAAGTTTTCCCTAAGGTCTCTATCTAAGAGACTCACCTTGTTAGAGATGGAGAGAGCTGCGAATTTCAGAGGCAAGGATGGTGAGAGTGTCTGATTTGGGTGCATGTAAGATTGAAGCTTGGATCAAAAGTCTTCCTCTTCTCTCTATTCCGCGGTTCTTCTTCCTTTCCTCTTATGTTTTAAAATATTTATATTTACTTCATATTTCATCAAATATTCTTAAGATTTATACTCACTTCAAATTTCATCAGATTATCTTAAGATTTATATTCTCTTTAAATTTCGTCAGATTTTCTTAAGATTTATATTCACTTCAATTTCATCAGATTATCTTAAGATTTATATTCACTTCAAATAATCTTTTGATCCAAACTTGTTCATGACAATATTCTTGACCCATAAATGCTTGGCCAATGCAATTTTCTATTTTATTAATTTTATTTTGGATTATTAATCATTTAATTCCAAATTAAATTACATAAAATATGAAAATAAGGTTATTTCTTCAAATAAGTTGGATTTATATCTTTCTTAATGTCCAAGAAAGCCCACACCAATTGCCAAATTAAGTGACTCATGCACATGGAAAGAAAAATCAAGTTTTAAAAAATTTGATTTTATTTATTGGAAAATATTTGCACATTCAATTTCCAATCTTTTTCCTTGTTTTTCCCTTCAAACTCTTCTATAAATTGCCGACATTGTGCACAAGACAAAGGAGGGAACCCTAACCTAAAACTATCCAAAACTCTTGCAAAATTTTCAAGAATCCAAGAAATTCGAATTTCAAAAACTAGCAAGTTTCAGGCCAATTTGATCATTCCATCGTGCTCAGGAGATTCCCAGCAATCAAAAGCAACCTTTACTCGTGCCCAGAACTGTCCAGATCGTGATATTCAACTCTCACCGGTTTGCAAACTTTCTCAAATTCGATTTTAATATTTCATGCATTATTAACCGTTCTTGTGTGTTTGTATGGATTCAGGATGATGATTAGGTCACATTAGAACCGTTACATGTGAGCTTGAACGTCTGGAAATTGTATTGCCATTGTTAGGGCTTTTCGAGCTGTCTCGATCGAACCGGCCTATACAGGCACTTTCAGGAGAAACTAAGGCCACCAATGGACTCAGGGGGGTCGATGTAGGGGGTAGGGTCCTCCTTTCCCATTTATCGTTCGTATTTTTTCTTGTTTCAATTTCAGGTTGCCGGAGAAGACGACCGGAGCTAGGGCTCCGGCGCCGTTGACTCCACTTGGACCGGCGAGAGCGTGCGTGGCATTTCCAGGCGATCCGATTGGCTTTCTCTTTCCGGGACCCCACCATCTGATCGTGCTTTGACTTACCCGACGGCAGCGTGTTGCTCTTCATCCCTACGTTTTGTTCCATAACACAAAGAGCCACATGGCGTGGTGGTAGGCGTTCCTGTTTCGAGATACCCTCAAGGGTCCCTGTTCGATCCTCTCGGCCGGCAGTTTGTCATTCCTTTTCCAAACTTGCATATTTTCTATATTTTCCTATTTTAATATTTTCATTATATTTTAATTCTCTTCATGATTTTTATTTTTGCATTAAAAATTACCAAAATATTTTATTCTTTTGCATTATTGTCATAAAACCTTTATTTAATTTAATAAATTAAAAAATACATTTTTGCATGCATATTTATTTTTACTTATAATTTAGCATTTAAATCATTATAAATTCATTTTAAATTACTAAATTGCATTTAAAAAATCCCAAAAAATTATTTTAGCTTATTTATCTTATTTCCAGCATATAATAATTTTCTCATATTAAAATTGCATTTTCTAACATTTTTCTCTTGTTCGATTCATATTGCATTTTCAGTTTTCTTATTCTTTCACAGGTTGCTCCGATTCGGACGTTTTCTTTTTATCATTCTATTTTTTCTAATAATGTAATTGCTCATGGGTTGTAATAGTTTAATTTAGGACTTTAATTTCCGCATTTTAAATCATGTATCTGCCCCAAAGCCTTGTAATAGCGTAGGACCTTTACATTTCCGCTTTTACATTCCGCATTTTAATTTCCGCACCCTATAAACTGTTAGTAACTAGGCGTGTATGGCAAGATAATAATTGGACATAGTTCACGCTAATCTTCAAGATAACATATTCTGAAATCAACACACTTCTTTCACACATGCACCCCTTAGGGTAATTCTCTCTCGATGCCTTTCGAATTCAAAATGGTCATGTCCCTCGAACGTAGAGGTATTCTAGCACCGTTGCCTTCCAAACAAATCATCATAGTCCCTTGATACAAAGATCATAAGACCCACGATGTCGCTTCCGAATACATGATCTTGACCCTCGATTGTCGCCTCGAAAAATGATGATAGTCCCTTGAATGTGCTAGGATACTTCCTACAAGTTGCTTTCTATGACCATCCGATGTCCTTCGAATGTCCGCTTACATCCAACGAATGGAGCTACCTACTAACTAATGGTATGGCTAGCACTATTCTAAAGGAATGTAAGTACACCAAAGCGACCAATTACGAGTGGGTAAATAAGACTTTTAGTTGCTTGCTCTATCAAAATACTTTTCACACAACACACTTTTGTCAAAGTTCAAACTCTTTTCAAAACGAAACATTTTGAACACTTTGTATACATTCCTACATGAATCATTACAAAGTCAAAGCGAAATGCCTTTTCAAAACATTTTGTCAAACTCACGAGCAATTTTAAAAAGTTATCTAGAGCAACTAAGAGCCGTAGATAACTACGGATGGAAAGGGTGCTAATACCTTCCTTTTCATAACCATTCTCCCGAACTCGAATCTAACGAAGGTCTTTTTATTACTTTTACCTTCCCTTAATTGGATAAAAATAAAAGTCGGTGGCGACTCTTGCTATCCGCACATTTGGATACAAAATCCTACAAAGTCGAGTTCAAGTATTACAGAGCTGGCGACTCTGCTGGGATTGTCACCCAAAGAGAATTGCCTTAGGGTTTCTAGATAACCTCTATTGCTTTTGTTTGACTTGTATGCTTTATCTTTAAGGGTTGCTTGGGTATTATATTGTTGGGGATCCTACACGGATCCGGGTTTCCTTTTAGGTAAGTAGCATTAGATCATCGCGACCGTTAGGCGTATAACTAAGCGGTCAACATGATGGCTACGTTAGCGTGACACTTTGGTTGTCCGATACTCTTCATTCCCAAGTTGAAGATAGTATTTGGCTTCTGCGTGGTGTCATCAAGCGCTAACTAAACTTTTAGAACCTTAATTGACCCATCTTGGCCATTAGAAGGTAGTGAGATGGCGGCTTTGGTGTAGACCGAGGTTGGTTGATACTCGATGCTACGCTCATTGAGATTAGACTTTTGGGACATTTCGATCGACCACTTGGCGTCGTATTGAAATAAGCGCCTCGAGAAAGATCGTGATATGAGATTCCTAGAACCGGTTACTATTATAGGACGGATGAACCAACTCAAACTTTTGGTGGGGTAATCACCTATACCTCATGCAAGCCTTACACCTAGGCTCATTGTGTGAATTGTTTGTGTGTGCTAAACATGACATCATGACATCATTCGCATTGCATATCATTTCTAACTATTTCAAGGACCTAGGGTTTATCTTTGCTCTTTTGTAGGGATTATGGCTTCTAGAAAGACTATCGAATCAACTTCATGGGTATCCCTTCTCAACTCAAAGAATTGGTTTGAAATTCCGACCATGCTCAGTTCATCAAAAGACATGGTTATCTGCTTGATTTGGTTATCTCGGTTTTGAAGAAGATATGATGCATGTCCTATTCCAGTTCTTGATCCGAAACACCATTGCTTTACATTTCAGTTATCGGTTGGTTCCTACCTTGGAAGAGTTCTCTAAGCTACTTGGGGTACCTATTCTTGACCAAATGCCATTCACGGTTTGGAAAAGGTTCCTAAGTTCGAAGACATCGCATCCGCCTTACATCTTAAGCGCTCGAGATATTGAAGCCAATTGGGAAACTAGAAGTGGAGTTAAGGTTTACTTTCCAATTCTTAATCAAGAAAGCCCGAGAATTCCTCAAGACTATGAGTTTCCATGCATTTGAAAACATTGTGGCCTTGCTAATTTATGGTTTGGTTCTATTTCCTAATTCGGATCAATTCATAGATGTCAACGCCATCAAGCTGTTTCTTACCCGCAATCCGATGCCTACTTTACTTGGAGACATCACATTCTCTCACACTCGTACTACTAGCGACAAGGAACTCTCATGTGTTGTATACTGTTACTTTCAAGGTGGTTTATTTCGCACCTTCCTCCATCAGTTTTGAAGAATGAACAAAGGTTGAGATGGTCTCAAAGATTAATGTCACTCTCTCATTCAGATATCCGTTGGAATCTTTTCTCTCAAAAGGACTTCACCTTCATTGAGCGTTGTGGAGAATTCCCAAATGTACCACTCCTTGGTATAAGGGGAGGTATTACTTACAACCCTTCTCTAGCTCTACGTCAGTTTGGTTTTGCCCGAAGAGATGGTCCACATGATATGCTTCTCCAAGATGTTGTGTTCGATTACAATCACGATCTCCAGAATTACCGACGAAGGTTTATACATGCTTGGGGCATGGTAAGAAGCGATACCAAGACTTTGGGGCACCGAACTCCATTCCTTGGGAACCTTACCTCAAATGGGTGCGAGCTCGAGCTCAAAACCTCATGATGCCATTCACGCTGTTTTACCGTAATTATGGAACCCGTTGCTATAGGTGGCGTACCTATCTTTATTCTCCATCACGACATGCCTCACGATTTTGAAGACTTGAAGAGATCCGGATTCGACAAGAAGAAAGGATACCTTTGAAGCTCGATGTTATGCAAGCGAGAAGAAAGTGTTAGTTGACCAAGCTACTTCACGAGGCGAAACATCAATGCCTACATCGGCACCAAGAGGAAGCGCCCATGGGAGACTTAGAGCTTTAGGATGTTTATGTTTTCTTTTATTGTTTTGAACTATCTCTTGTACTTAAAAGAAAAAAAAGAGAATAATAAAGTACTAATAAATGTTTGTTCATTGCTTGTTTAACAAATTTAAATCTCTAAGGTCCTTGAAAACATTGCATGGCATTCACATAAACATTGCATATCATAGCATAACATTGCATCACAGGTACATTGGAGATTGGTTTTCTCATTTGCTCGCTATTTATTTTAGCAGAAATGGCTCTTGAACAGACTGTCAAAGATCTTGAAGCTCAGAATGCTCAGTTTCAGCAGATGTTTACAAGCTTGGTCCAAGGCCAAGAAGATTTGAAGAAGCTCATCAACAAGAAGAAGAAGGTTGTTGGTCTCCTCAACATGGGTAGGCGTTTCAAAGGGGGTCCAAAAGTGGTCAGTCGGATCGAGCTCTCTGAAGGAAGTGTCCATACCGAGGGGAGTACCAAGGGTGATGAAGGTGATCAGCGTGAGCCAAAGAAAGGAGGAGAGGACCACTCTGATTATAGCCAACACTCTGATGAAGATGACAAGTACAAACAACTCGAAGACCGTCTGAATGCTGTGGAAAACCTAAAGATGTCCGGGTTGAATTTTGATGATCTGAGTCTCGTTCCTGGTGTTGTGATTCCTCCCAAATTCAAAGTTCCAATTTTTGCCAAGTATGATGGCATGTCTTGCCCAAAGCTGCATTTGAAGTCCTATGTCCGGAAGATCAATCCCACTGATGACGAGAAAGTTGTGGATGCACTATTTTCAAGAGAGTTTGTCGGAACCCGGTTGGAATGGTACTATCGACTAGAGAATGACCGTATCCGTACTTGGGTGATTTGGTGATGCTTTCTGACGATATGAGTACAATCTTTGAATTGACACCCACTCGCATGCAACTACAAAACATGTCTATGGGTCGTGACGAAGTTCAAGGAGTATGCTCGAGTGGAGAGATCTAGCGGTGAGTTCAACCACCCTTGTCCAATAGGGAGTTGGTTGATATGTTCATGGGAACAACGGGCCCGTTCTTCAATCATCGATTGGAAATTCTTCATCCGGATTCACCGTGATATTGACGACGGCGCATTGAAGTGGTATCAAGAGTGGGAAGATCATGTAGAGTCATCTTGAATCTTTGAAGAAATCTTTTGGTGGTAAGAAAAGCCAATCTTGTGTATGGTCAAAAAGGAGCTAAGACCGACCGTGCTCAATCAGTAGGCGGTTGTGATCTCGATCCTACATCGGCACAACCTCGGCGAGACAGCGTGGCAGCAGCCACGAAGACAATTCTGAAGATCAACATGCCTTTGTGCAAGCCTTGCAACACATGTTGAGCAGGCTATTACCTTGAGGATCCTCCTCGAATGTCAACACTTCCTCTCCAGTACAATCCTAATGCTAAGTGTGCTTACCATTCCAATAGCCAGGGCGACAACGACAATTGTTGGGCTCACGAAGAACAAGATTCAAGATATGATTGAAGCTAAGCAAATTGAGTTTGACCCTCATGTTGAGACTCGAGATGTGATCAGCCTATGCCTAATCATGACAAGAGTTCCAATCTTGTTGGTGGCGATACTTATGTTTTCAACATAGATGACTTGACCATTCCTCGATGGTTAAGAAGAATTTGTTGCAAGCCGGTGTCAATCCGGGATGCCCGGAGGATTGTCGTTGGTGCCCATCACTTTTGATGGTTGTGCTTGGTTGAGAAGGCGTGTTCGATGCATGATGGATAACCGTGAGATACTATTTACGAAACCACTGTGCGAAGCGTGTGAAGAAATGTCTAAGTTGAAGATTGACAATGCAAGCGAAGCTGTACCATCATGTGTGGGACACCTTGGGGCAGCCAGTGGAAAGTATGATTACATGGTGAAGTACTTGTCCACGATAGTTACAAGATTCCTATTGAAGATGTTAAGGCGACCGGATGGGGTGACGATTTCCCGAAGACTATCTTGATGTTAACACAATAAGTTTCCTCTGCGATCCTGTGCCTGAGTGGCACCTCTCATTATCACTTCTCCAAGACCGGTTCCATATTCCTCGACAAAGCTATCCTTGGAACTATGGGTGATGTTTACTATCATGGCGTCAAACAAGATCCTCGACCATTGAAGATCTTACTGCTTGAAGTTTCTATTCGACATTGACAACATCAGGATCGATAAGGTGACCAGCCGGAAGAGTATTCTCTCGAGATCTCTCCTCCAAAGACACTGCGACTCGGATCGCATTCCGACTACTCAATCAATATCGACTAGGGAAAGAACCGGTGGCTCATCACCAACGAAGTACCAAAGGAAGTTCGAAGACACCTCGAAACAAGAAATGGAGAAATTAGAAGATCATCAAGAAGAGTGATTACAATGTTGTGGAGCAGTTAGGACGAGACTCCGTCCAAGATTTCCATGCTTGCTTTGCTCTTGCTCGAGGCTCATACTAATGCCTTGGTGAAGTTTCGAAGAATGCTCATGTACCATAAGACACTACCATGACCAATTTGAAGTTTGTATTGCTAGCTGGCACAACGGCCTAGGCTTCTCGATCTTGATTTGACTCTGCAGGAAAGAAACATAACAAAGCCTTGCACATCTGTTGAATGCAAGGCTACTACTCTCATGTTTTGGTTGACACGGTTACTTTGAATATCCTTCCGAAGCCTTTTGATCGACTTGATGTCGAAGGTTGGTCTGAGACCCGTGACATTATCGTGAGAGCTTTTGATGGTTCTAAGCGCCGGGCTTGGAGAGCTCACTCACTTTGTTAAGTCGGTTCCAGACTTTTGATTCCACTTTCTTTGTCATGGACATTCGTCCGCTTACTCTTACTACTTGGGCGCCCTTGGATACATGGGGCGGTACTACCTCTACCTTACATCGAGGAAATACCGGTGAAAGGAAGGTTGTTACGGTATGTGGTGAAGAAGAGTATATGATCGGTCATCTCAGTCATTCCGATACCTTGAGATGGAGGTGAATTCTTGAGACTCCTGTCAAGCTTTTGAAACAATCCCAGTCATGCTGTTGACTCTCCGTCCTCTGAAGATGCTAAAGTTCCGCCTAGGATGGCCTCATTGAAAGATGCTCAAGCTGCTTTGTTGAAGAAGGAAGAGTACTATTTGGGGTCAGCTCACGATCTTCCTTTCAAATTTGACAAGGCGGTTTAGGCTTCACCATCAAAGGTCGAAGATGATACGCCGTGAGCGTGCCCAACTTCCTTTCCGCATCAGCGAGTGGAATCCATGCTATAGAAGACAAGCGACAACGACTTGACATCGGCAAGTGGATCTTCAACTCGGACAATGGGCTCGACAATTGGAAGGCGAAGGCGTCATACCAATCTCCTTTAGTCGGGAGTAATTGCTCTTGTTTTGTTTTGCTTTTCGTATTTCTTTATGTTTTGAACAATAAACTTTGAAAGCCTAGTGCCTTGCCGGGACATGGCTCGTTTGCGAGGTTATTATCATCGTTTGCGTATTTTCATTCAATAAATCGTTGGACTTTTGCATTCAATTGTGTTTTCTTTCTTTTACTTTATCACCTTCAAAAGCTATGTGTTTCTTACACACACCACGTGATACAACTGCGAATCACTCGAATCTAGTTAATACAGCTATGCTAGTGCTAAATATGACTTTGATAATCCGATCTACCAAGCCGAAGGCGAAAGTGAGGAAGATTGTGAAGTGCGGAGAACTTGCGGGCTGCTCTGACAAGAAGGCGAGTTATCTGACCACACGAAGAGCGATTGAGGTTGTGAATTTAGTGCTTGCGAAGGCAGAAAAGAGATCAAGATAGGAGGCGGGTCTTGAGACGGTGTTAAAGAAAGGTTGGTTCGGATGCTACGAGACTATATTGAGGTTTTGCTTGGTCATACGAAGACATGCACAGTTTGACATTGATATTGTGGTACACGATTGCCGACAAAAGAAGGTTTTCTCCCAATGAAAGCGAAGGTTAAATCGTATCGTCACGAGATGTCGAGAGAAAATCAAAGCCGAAGTTATGAAGCAGTTCAATGCGGGTTTCTTATACTTCTTATCCACATGGGTTGCAAATGTGGTACCGTACCTAAGAAGGATGGCAAAATGCGAATGTGTGTGGATTCTGAGAGATCTAAACAAAGTAAGTCCGAAAGATGATTTCCCACTTCCTCATATTGATGTTCTGGTTGACAACACCGCTCAACACAAGGTTTTCTCCTTCATGGATGGTTTCTCCGGTTACAATCAGATCAAAATGGCTCCGAAGACATGGAAAACTACTTTTGTTACAGGTGGGGCACTACGCTACAAGGTTATGCCATTCGGATGAAGAGCGGGCGCCACTTATCAGCGTGCTATGGTGACATTGTTTCATGACATGATTCATCACGAGATAGAGGTCTACGTTGACGACATGATAGCTAGATCACAGACAGAAGAACATCTTGATCATTTGCGAGCTGTTTGACGGGTTGAAGAAGTCAGACTAAGACTTAATCTAACAAGTGCACCTTTGAGTCGGATCGGAAAACTCCTAGGGTTTGTTGTCGATGGTAAAGGTATTGAAGTTGATCCCGCCAAGGTTAAAGCTATTCAAGAGATGCCGACTCCCTTGCAGAGAGAGGTGGAGGTTTCTTGGGCGATTGAACTACATTGCGATTCATTGCACACTAAGCGCTACTTGTGAGCAATCTTCAAGTTACTTAAGAAAGATCAAGTAGTAGAATGGAGCAGCGATTGCGGATCGCTTTGACAAAATCAAGGAGTACCTACGGAATCCTCCTATCTGATGCCACGCGAAGGAAGACCTCTTATCATGTACTTGCGATGTTAGAGAACTCAATGGGGTGTGTGTTGGGGCAACATGGCGAGTCTTGTCGAAAAGAGCATGCAATATACTACCTTAGCAAAAGTTTACTGATGTGAAACAAGATACTCACGACAGAAAACTTGCAACGCTTTGGCTTGGGCTGCTTTCGACTAAGGCGATATATGTTGACTCACACTACCTTGTTGATTTCTAAGATGGATCCGATAAAATACATCTTTGAAAACTTCTCTCGGAAGAATAGCAAGATGGCAAATGATCTTGACGAATATGACATCGGTACACTTCGAGCGATCAAAGGAAGTGGTAGCCGATCATTTGGCTCATCAAGCCGTAGATGACTATCGATCTATCGATTCGATTTCGAGATGAAGATGTTTTACTAGTTACAGATTGCGAAGAACCGAGGCCAGACGAAGGACACGAACAAGGATCACGATGGACTATGGTCTTTGATGGACCTCAAGCGCTTGGCAATGGCATTGGCGCCATCATTACATCCCTGACGGACATACTCCTTTCACCGCCGATTATGTTTGATTGCACTAACAACATGGCGGTCTGAAGCATGCATCATGGGTATCAAAGCGCTATTGACTTAAGAATCAAGTTCTTACAAGTGTATGGAGACTCGGCTTTGGTGATCGATCGAGATTAAAGGCGAGTGGGATCGAAGCATCGAATCTCATTCCGTATCGAGCATGTTACGAGTTTGATCCCTACTTGAAGAGATTACTTTTGATCATATTCCACGAGAAGAGAATCGGTTAGCGAGCGCATTAGCTACTATGTCGTCTATGTTCAAGATCGGATGGGACAGGCTCCCCGGATCATCATTGAGAAGTTCGACGAACCAGCGTATTGTTGTGAGCTTGGCGAGAAGAGAACCTTGGTACTATGGCGTGAAGAGTATCTTGAGACTCGGGAATATCCATGAGGGCATCACAATGATAAAAGTTCATGAGAAGATTTGCATCAAATTTTCCTCGATGCATGACATCTTATACAAGCGTAACCACGACTTGTGCTTACTCCAGTGTAGACGGAAAACACAATGCGTATCATGGAAGAGTTACAGAAAATTTGGTACCCACTCTAGTGGACACACCATGGCTAAGAAGATTTTGAGAACGAGGTTACTATTGGTCCACCATGGAAGGCGATTGTCACCCTATGCTCGATCTTGTCACAAGTGCGGTTATGCCGACAAAGTACACGTACCTCGGTACCTCTGAATGTTTTAACTTCTCCTTGGCCTTTTGCAATGTGGGGCATTGACATGATTGGAGAAATCAAGCCTGACTTCCAACGGACATCGTTTCATCCTTGTGGCAATTGATTACTTTACCAAGTGGGTAGAAGCGACCTCGTATGCATCATTACCAAGAATGTTGTGGCTCGATTCATCAAACATAATCTTATCTGTCGGTATGGCACTCCGAAAGGATCATCACGAGATAATGGTTCCAATCTCAACAACAAGATGATCACGAACTACTGCACGCGGTTCAAGATCATGCATCACAATTCATCTCCTTATCGGCCTAAGATGAATGGCGCGTGGAAGCCAACAAGAACATTAAGAAGATTATCTGAGAAAATGGGTGACTTACAAAGATTGGCATGAGATGTTACCATTTGCTCTTCATGGTTATCGCACTGCGCGAATATCAGCGAGGCAACCCCTTCTCTCTTGTATCGGTATGGAAGCCGTCTTACCTATCGAGGTTCGATACCCTCAGCGAGTCCTCCAGAGGCGAGTTAGGCGAGGCGATTGGATCGAGACTTCGCCTTGACCGGATAATTTGATTGATGAGAAGCGACTCGCGTCCATTTGCCATGGACAGTTATCGAAGCGAATGATCGAGCATTTAACAAGAAGGTCAAGCACCGAGTCTACCAAGTCGGTGATCTAGTAGTCAAGCGCATCATTCTTCCTAAGGTGATCCCGGGGCAAATGGACTCCCACCTCGGGACCGTTTGTAGTCAAGACAGTATTTTCCGTGAACTATGATACTTAGCACCATGGATGGTGAAGACTTCCACACCACAGCGGAGACATAGTCAAAAATACTACGCATAAAAGAAACCCGCTAGGTCGGCGAACCTAGGAAAAATAAGGGCATCTGGCGAACCAAAGGTTCGGGCAAAATAAAGGATATATACAAAACACTGTACACCGCAGTCGAAAACACGAAAAGGCGGCTTGGGCAAAAAGGTATCGGTGGGCGAAAACCGAAAAGGCGGTCTAGGCAAAAGTTAGGGATTTAAGCGTACGACTATGTCTCTTCGGATCATCGCTTCGGACTACTATCGACATTCAAGGTTGAATGGCGAAGATCGGTCTACTACTTTCTACTAGACAAGGAGATGAGATAGTCGAAATATATGAGTACTAGCATAGTTGGAACTTAGAGATTGTTTCACATAGCTTTTCACCTTTCTTGTGTACAAACTACTTGGCCATCGCCATCTTTCAAATAAGCATAAATTCTTTCTCTTTACAATTTACGGTGTTGTTATTTGCAATAAGTCCAACGTTTGCCTTGAATGATTATATGCATTTGACAATAAGAATCTAATCACAAACATACGAAAAGTGAACATGCAAAAGTACTTACTACAGGTTCCAGGAATTGAGATGACGACGAAAGTCACCAATGCATTTCCCCACAGAGCATGATCCCCACAAAGGTGTCACTCACAACACACTTCCCAGTGAGCAAAGGGAATCCACGAGCTGCAATTCCACTCGATTAAGTAATGTTACATTGGTCTCCAAGCAGTAACGCCTCACCCCAGTCAAGGTGTTTATCCCCAGCGGGTATCTCTCAGTCATTCCCCTTTTCCCCCAGCAGCGGTATCCAGACTCGAGACTTGGTCAGATAGTGCATCGGAGGAAACTACCTCTTCATCCCCCAGCCAAAGATTACAACGGGTTCCTGACTCTTCTTGGGTCTCTCAACCATCATATTCTCCAGTGAGATCTACCTCGGAATCCCGATGGGCGCCTCCTAAATTTCCTCAACAGGATCTACATACAAGGTCCCCAACGGATCGCCTCCCAGATTCTCCTCAGCAGGGTATACGAGATCTCCAACAACGAGTTTCTCAATCTCTACCTTCCTCAACAATATCTAGGCCCAAGACTTGGTCAGATAGTGCATCGGAGGAATCTAGGATATCTTTCTTCTCCTTCAAAAGCAGGGATCTCACCTACTCAATTCCCCAAGCAGAAGTCAGAAAATCTTCAAACAGAACATCCACATCTTCTTCAAGATGGATATGT
Organism: Vicia sativa; assembly: GCA_021764765.1. Classification (NCBI taxonomy): domain Eukaryota; kingdom Viridiplantae; phylum Streptophyta; class Magnoliopsida; order Fabales; family Fabaceae; genus Vicia; species Vicia sativa. The sequence continues at coordinate 289,277,120 of CM038794.1, forward strand.
TTTGAAATATCACAACATTCATCATTCATACATTACTCATAAAGTCATAATTCATGCATATGTCATCATATACACTATCATGCATCATACTTTGCATAAAACTAACAAATATTCTATCAAAGTTTCTCTTGTTTTCTCCAAAGCAGTGTGATCCTTGGCATAAGCAGGTCGAGTTAAGCCCGAATCGGGGAAAACTATCGAAAGAACGCCCTTGGTTTGTCCTCCGACAGCGGGTCGAGATTAAGCCCGAACCGGCGGGAAAACTATCGAAAGACCGCCCTTTGGTTGTCCTCGGCGGTGGTCGAGATTAAGCCCGAATCGGCGGAAAACTATCTAAAAGACCGCCTCTGGTTATCCTCCGATAACGAGCAATGGATCAACACCGATGCACAAGGAAGCTATCACGTTTTGCCAACTACAATCCCCTCGAGTAATCAACGAAGATTTATTACGATTCCTTATTATCAAGCAACTCTGAGTCTAGCGTACGACTCGGTTGCCTTGGATGACATCTTAAGCCCATCTCCGACTACTTGTCACATTTCTTCACTTTGAGAATCTGCATATATGGTTAAAATCAATACGGACCAATAACTTCATTCAAAGTGAACACGAAGTCTAACGTCGACTACCCGGATGGCATCTTAAGCCCATCTCCTCTCCTTCGAAACATCTGAGTCTAACATCGACTCACTCCCGGCATCGACCTTTCGGATGGCATCTTAAGCCCATCTCCGTCAGTTCTCTATTAACAACCTCGAGTCTAGCGTATGACTCGTTCCCCGTAAGTCTCCACTTCTCCAAATGGCATCTGTAAGCCCGTTCGCATCATCCACCAATGAGTGCAAATTTTCGGTGTACTCGGTGTTCAATCACCTTCTACCTCCGGTCACGAAGACAAGCGTGTCAATCTAACCCTTCGGTACAAGAAGATTGAGCAGGGCAGCTGTCATACCCAAAATTTGCCCTCCATCTATTCAAGAGATTTCATACATCTATGCTCGAAGTTCCTCAAGAGTTGATCGGACAAACTCTCTCTAGGCAATCAACCCAAACTAGGGTTTGGTATCTCTCAAGTCAAGATGGATTCCCAACATCTCCAATGGTCTTCATGCCTCCTCATATGCTTCAAGATTCTCCATGTCAGTTTCAAGCTTCACAAGTCAAGTTTCCTCGGACAATTGCTCGGATGGTTGAAAATCGGGTGTATGGACAAAAAGTCAAGCTGTGGTCAACATCAGTCAAACTTCATAATTTTTGGTCAACATCCTCATTTTGAAGTTACATTCATCATTTGATCAAGGGTTGATCATGATTCATCAAGAAAACTCAAGATTTGCTCAAAAGTCAAACTTTCTAAATTAGGGTTTCTAGGTGAAAAGTCAACTGAACTTTGACTGATCATAACTTTCTCATACTTTCTCAAATTTTTTCCCACCAAAGCTCATTTTGAAGGAAATTCAATTCTCTACAACTTCATGTCTCACAAGAATGTCCAAAAAATGCTTCATTTGAGAGGTATAGCTCAAAACATTACAGGTCATTTTCAAAGTCAACAAAAAGTCAACTTTTTGTTTTGAAGATATATTGAGCATGGTAACTCCAATTGAGATGAAACCAAAGACATTGTTTATAGGACTCTTAGAGCTTTCCAAAAAGTCTAAGAACACTCAAAAATGTGGAAAATTGAGCAAGATACACTATTCAGAAGTTGGGCAATTTTGGACAATTGCACAAAAGGACATTTTGGTCAAAATGCAAAATTTTCCAAATGGGCCTATTATCTTTTGATCCAAACTTGTTCATGACAATATTCTTGACCCATAAATGCTTGGCCAATGCAATTTTCTATTTTATTAATTTTATTTTGGATTATTAATCATTTAATTCCAAATTAAATTACATAAAATATGAAAATAAGGTTATTTCTTCAAATAAGTTGGATTTATATCTTTCTTAATGTCCAAGAAAGCCCACACCAATTGCCAAATTCGTGACTCATGCACATGGAAAGAAAAAATCAAGTTTTAAAGGAAATTTGATTTTATTTATTGGAAAATATTTGCACATTCAATTTCAATCTTTTTCCTTGTTTTTCCTTCCAAACTCTTCTATAAATTGCGTGTGCACAAGACAAAGGAGGAACCCTAACCTAAAACTATCCAAACTCTTGCAAAATTTTCAAGAATCCAAAATTCAATTTCAAAAACTAGCAAGTTTCAGGCCAATTTGATCATTCCATCGTGCTCGGGAGATTCCCGCAATCAAAGCAACCTTTACTCGTGCAGGCTGTCGGATCGTGATATTCAACTCTCACCGGTTTGCAAACTTTCTCAAATTCGATTTTAATATTTCATGCATTATTAACCGTTCTTGTGTGTTTGTATGGATTCAGGATGATGATTAGGTCACATTAGAACCGTTACATGTGAGCTTGAACGTCTGGAAATTGTATTGCCATTGTTAGGGCTTTTCGAGCTGTCTCGATCGAACCCTATCTGGCACTTCGGAGAAACTAAGGCCACCAATGGACTCAGGGGGGTCGATTTAGGGGGGTAGGGTCCTCCTTTCCCATTTATCGTTCGTATTTTTTCTTGTTTCAATTTCAGGTTGCCGGAGAAGACGACCGGAGCTAGGGCTCCGGCGTCGTTGACTCCACTTGGACCGGCGAGAGCGTGCGTGGCATTTCCAGGCGATCCGATTGGCTTTCTCTTTCCACGGGGACCCCACCATGCTGATCGTGCTTTGACTTACCCAGACGGCGATGCGTGTTGCTCTTCATCCTACGTTTTCGTTCCATAACACAAAGAGCCACATGGCGTAGTGGTAGGCGTTCCCATTGCGATACCCTCAAGGGTCCCCTGTTCGATCCTCTCCAGCACCAGTTTTGTCATTCCTTTTCCAAACTTGCATATTTTCTATATTTTCCTATTTTTAATATTTTCATTATATTTTTAATTCTCTTCATGATTTTTATTTTTGCATTAAAAATTACCAAAATATTTTATTCTTTTTGCATTATTGTCATAAAAACCTTTATTTAATTTAATAAATTAAAAAAATACATTTTTGCATGCATATTTATTTTTACTTATAATTTAGCATTTAAATCATTATAAATTCATTTTAAATTACTAAATTGCATTTAAAAAATCCCAAAAAATTATTTTAGCTTATTTATCTTATTTCCAGCATATAATAATTTTCTCATATTAAAATTTGCATTTTTCTAACATTTTTTCTCTTGTTCGATTCATATTGCATTTTCCGTTTTTCTTATTCTTTCACAGGTTGCTCCGATTCGGACGTTTTCTTTTTATCATTCTATTTTTTCTAATAATGTAATTGCTCATGGGTTGTAATAGTTTAATTTAGGACTTTACTTTCCGCATTTTAAATCATGTATCTGCCCCAAAGCCTTGTAATAGCGTAGGACCTTTACATTTCCGCTTTTACATTCCGCATTTTAATTTCCGCACCCTATAAACTGTTAGTAACTAGGCGTGTATGGCAAGATAATAATTGGACATAGTTCACGCTAATCTTCAAGATAACATATTCTGAAATCAACACACTTCTTTCACACATGCACCCCTTAGGGTAATTCTCTCTCGATGCCTTTCGAATTCAAAATGGTCATGTCCTCGAGCGTAGAGGTATTCTAGCACCGTTGCCTTCAAACAAATCATCATAGTCCCTTCAAAGATCATAAGACCCACGATGTCGCTTCGAATACATGATCTTGACCCTCGATTGTCGCCTACGAAAATGATGATAGTCCCTTGAATGTGCTAGGATACTTCCACAAGTTGCTTTCTATGACCATCCGATGTCCCTTGAATGTCCGCTTACATCCAGAATGGAGCTACCTACTAACTAATGGTATGGCTAGCACTATTCTAAAGGAATGTAGAAGTACACCAAAACGACCAATTCTGAGTGGGTAAATAAGACTTTTAGTTGCTTGCTCTATCAAAATACTTTTCACACAACACACTTTTGTCAAAGTTCAAACTCTTTTCAAAACGAAACATTTTCGAACACTTTGTATACATTCCTACATGAATCATTACAAAGTCAAAGCGAAATGCCTTTTCAAAACATTTTTGTCAAACTCACAGAAAGCAATTTTAAGAAAGTTATCTAGAGCAACTAAGAGCCCGTAGATAACTACAGATGGAAAGGGGTGCTAATACCTTCCCTTTTCATAACCATTCTCCCAAACTCAGAATCTAACGAAGGTCTTTTTCTGTTACTTTTACCTTCCCTTAATTGGATAAAAATAAAAGTCGGTGGCGACTCTTGCTATCCGCACATTTGGATACAAAAATCCTACAAAGTCAGTTCACCGTATTACAGGGATACCTTGGGGCAGCCAAGTGGAAAGTATGATTACATGGTGAAGTACACTGCTCCTGAGAGCTACAAGATTCCTATTGAAGATGTTAAGGCGACCGGATGGGGTGACGTTTCCCCTGAAGACTATGCTGATGTTAGTGCCATAAGGATTTCCTCTGCTGATCCTGTGCCTAGAGTGGCACCTCTCATTATCACTTCTCCAAGACCAGTGCCATATTCCTCTGATAAATCTATCCCTTGGAATTATGGAGCTGATGTTTACTACCATGGCGTCAAACAAGACCCTCTGACCATCAAGGATCTTACAGTTGAAGCTACCATTCCTGACATTGACAACATCACCGGATCCAGTAAGGTGACCAGAACCGGAAGGGTATTCTCTCCAGATATCTCTCCTCCAAAAGACACCGTGACTCCAGCTCGCATTCCAGCTATTCAATCCCTTCACCAAGCTAGAGGGAAAGAACCAGTGACTCGTCCTGCTCAGTCAGAAGTACCAAAGGAAGTTACTGAAGACACCTCCAAACAAGAAATGGAGGAAATTCTAAAGATAATCAAGAAAAGTGACTACAATGTTGTGGAACAGTTGGGACAAACTCCGTCCAAAATCTCCATGCTTGCTCTGCTCTTGTGCTCTGAGGCTCATGCTAACGCCTTGGTGAAGTTTCTGAAGAATGCTCACGTGCCACAAGATACTACTACTGATCAATTCGAAGTTTGTATTGCTAGCCTGGCTGCCAACAACGGCCTAGGCTTCTCTGATGCTGATTTAACTCCTTCCGAGAAGAAACATAACAAAGCCTTGCACATCTCTATTGAATGCAAGGGCATTACATTGTCTCATGTTTTGATGGATACTGGTTCTGCTCTGAATATCCTACCGAAGACTGCTTTTGATCGACTCGATGTCGAAGGGTTGGTTCTGAGACCCAGTGACATTATTGTAAGAGCTTTTGATGGTTCTAAGCGAACAGTGCTTGGAGAGCTCACTCTGCCTGTTAAAGTCGGTTCCCAGACTTTTGACTCTACTTTCTTTGTCATGGACATCCGTCCAGCTTACTCTTGCCTACTTGGACGCCCTTGGATACATGGGGCGGGCGCTGTTACCTCTACCTTGCATCAGAAACTGAAGTACCTGGTGAAAGGGAAGGTTGTTACCGTGTGTGGTGAAGAAGAGTATACGGTCAGTCATCTACAATCATTCTGATACCTTGAGATGGAAGGTGAATTCTTTGAGACTCCCTGTCAAGCTTTTGAAACAATACCCAGAGTCATGCCTGTTGACTCTCTCGTGACTCCTGAAGATGCTAAAGTTCTGCCTATGATGGCCTCGCTAAAAGATGCTCAAGCTGCTGTTGAAGAAGGAAAGAGTACTATTTGGGGTCAGTTCCCTGATCTTCCTTTCAAATCTGACAAAACTGGTTTAGGCTTCACCATCAAGGGTCAGAAGATGATACGCCGCGAACGTGCCGACCAACTTCCTTTCCGCATCAGCCAGAGCAGAATCCATGCTATAGAAGACGACGACAACGACTTTGACATCAGCAAGTGGATCTTCCCAACTCCGGACAACAGACTCAGCAATTGGAAGGCTGAAGACGTCATACCAATCTCCTTTAGTCAGGAGTAATTACTTTTGTTATGTTTTGCTTTTCGTATTTCTTTATGTTTTGAACAATAAACTTTGAAAGCCTAGTGCCTTGCCCGGGGCATCATGGCTCGTTTGCGAGGGTTATTATCTTTCGTTTGCGTATTTTCATTTAATAAATCGTTGGACTTTTGCATTCAATTGTTTGTTTTCTTTCTTTACTTTATCACCCCTCCAAAAAGCTATGTGTTTCTTACACAGATACACTGCGAATCACTCAGAATCTCGTTAATAACAGCTATGCTATTGCTAAATATGACTTGATAATCCGATCTACCAAGCCGAAGGCGAGGAAGATTGTGAAGTGCGGAGAGCTTGCCCCTTTCTGACAAGAAGAGCGAGTTATCTGACCACCACGAAGAGCAAGTTGAGGTTGTGAATTTGGTGCTGTGAAGGCAGAAAAGAGATCAAAATAGGAGCGGGTCTTGAGAACAATGTCAAAGAAAGATTGGTTCGGATGATACGAGACTACATTGAGGTTTTTGCTTGGTCATACGAAGACATGCCTGGTTTGGACATTGATATTGTGGTACACGATTGCGACAAAGAAGGTTTCTCTCGATGAAACAGAAGGTTCGTTGCATGCGTCCTGAAATGTCAGAGAAAATCAAAGCTGAAGTTATGAAGTAGTTCAACGCCGGTTTCTTAGTTGTTACCTCTTATCCACAGTGGGTTGCAAACGTAGTACCTGTACCTAAGAAGGGCCCAAAATGCGAATGTGTGGATTCTGAAGATCGAACAAAGCAAGTCAGAAAGATGATTTCCCACTCCCTCATATTGATGTTACGGTTGACAATACCGCTCGGCATAAGTTTTCTCCTTCATGGATGGTTTCTCGGTTACAATCAGATCAAAATGGCTCACGAAGACATGGAAGACTACTTTCGTTACGGTGGGGCACTACGCTACAAGGTTATGTCGTTCGGATTGAAGAGCAGGCGCCACTATCGGCGTGCCATGGTGACATTGTTTCATGACATGATTCATCACGAGATAGGGTCTATGTCGGAGACATGATAGCTCGATCACTGACTGAAGAAGAGCATCTTGGTCATTTGCATAAACTATTTGATTGAAGAAGTATGGTGAGACTTAATCTAACAAGTGCACCTTTGGAGTCGGATCAGGAAAACTACTAGGGTTTGTTGTCGATGGTAAAGGTATTGAAGTTGACCCGCTAAGGTTAAAGCTATTCAAGAGATGCCGGTAGCCCAGGAAAGGAAGTCGAGAGGTTTCTTGGGCGATTGAATTACATTGCGATTCATTGCACACCAACGCTACTTGTGAGCCAATCTTCAAGTTACTTAAGAAAGATCAAGTAGTGGAATGGAGCAGCGATTGCCGGATCGCTTTTGACAAAATCAAGGAGTACCTACGAATCCTCTATCCACGATGCCTTTGCCAAGGAAGACCTCTTATCATGTACTTGGCGGTGTTAGAAATTCAATGGGGTGTGTGTTGGGGCAACATGGCGAGTCTGGTCGAAAAGAGCATGCAATATACTACCTTAGCAAAAGTTTACCGACTGTGAAACAAGATACTCACGGCTTGAGAAAACTTGCAGCGCTTTGGCTTGGCTGCTCGCCGGCTAAGAGTATATGTTGACTCACACTACTTATTGATTTCAAGATGGATCCGATAAAATACATCTTTGAAAACCACTCTCTCGGAAGAATAGCAAGATGGCAAATGATCTTGACGAATATGACATCGGTACACTTCTCGAGAAGCGATCAAAGGAAGTGTAGTAGCGATCATTTGGCTCATCAAGCCGTAGATGACTATCGATCTATCGGTTTAATTTCAGATGAAGATGTTTTACTAATTACAGTTGTGAAGAACCAGGCCAGACGAAGGACTGAACAAGGATCGATGGACCATGGTCTTTGATGGAGCCTCAAGCGCTTGGCAATGGCATTGGCGCCATCATTACATCCTACGGCGGACATCGCCTTTCACCGTGAACTTTGTTTTAGTTGCACTAATAACATGGCGAATCTGAAGCATGCATTATGGGTATTAAAAGTTATTGGCAAATTGATTACTTCACCAAGTGGGTGAAGCCTCGTTAGCATCTGTTACCAAGAATGTTGTGGCTCGATTCATCAAGCATAATCTTATCTGTCGGTATGGCACCCCCGAAAGGATTATCACAGATAATGGCTCTAATCTCAACAACAAGATGATCACTGAACTCTTGCAGTTCAAGATCAAGCATCACAATTCTTCTCCATATCGGCCTAAGATGAATGGCGCGATGGAAGCCGCCAACAAGAACATTAAGAAGATTATCTGAGAAGATAGTGTGACTTACAAAGATTGGCATGAGATGTTTACCGTTTGCTCTTCATGGTTATCGCTTTTCACGAACATCCACGAGGGCAACCCTTCTCTCTCGTATCGGTATGGAAGCCGTCTTACCCATTGAGGTTCGGATACCCTCAACTAGAGTCCTCCGGAGGCGAGTTAGGCAAAAGCGATTGGGTCAGTTCGCCTTGACAGATTAACTTGATTGATGAGAAGCGACTCGCGTCCATCGCCATGGACAGATTTATTAGAAACGAATGATCGAGCATTTAACAAGAAGGTCAAGCCCGGAGTCTACCAAGTCGGTGATCTAGTAGTCAAGCGCATCATTCTTCCACAAAGGTGACCCGAGGGCAAATGGACTCCCACCTGAGGGACCGTTTTAGTCAAGGCAGTATTTTCCGGCGGACTATGATACTTAGCACCATGGATGGTGAAGACTTCTCACACCCTGTGAAGCGGACATAGTCAAAAATACTACGCATAAAGAGACCCGCTAGGTCGTCAGCCTAGGCAAAAATAAGGGCATCTGGCGAACCAAAGGTTCGGGCAAAAATAAAGGATATATACAAAACATGTACACGGCAAGTCGAAAACGAAAAGGCGGCTTGGGCAAAAAGGGTATCGGTAGTGAAAACCGAAAGGCGGTCTAGGCAAAGTTAGGGATTTAAGCGTGACTATATGTCTCTTCGGATCACGCTTCGGACTACTATCAACATTCAAGATTCAAATGGCGAAGATCGGTCTACTCACTTTCTCTTGACCAAGGAGATGAGATAGTTGAAATATATGAGTACTAGCATAGTTGGAACTTAACGAGATTGTTTCCATAGCTTTTACCTTTCTTGTGTACAAAACTACTTGGCCATCGCCACATTTCAAATAAATGCAAGTTCTTTCTCTTACAATTTTCACTATTGTCGTTTGCAATAAGTCCGACGTTTGCTTTGAATGATTATCTTGACAATAAGAATCTAATCACAAACATACGAAAGTGAACATACAAAGTACTTACTACAGCTCCGGGGAATTGGAGCGCGACGAAAGTCACCAAAGCATTCCCCGAGCATGATCCCCACAAGGTGTCACTCACCACAAACCTCCCAGTGAGTATATGTTGGTCCCGAGCGTGATCGATCAACTAAGCGGATTACATCAGTCTCAAGTAACATTTCATCCCCGACGAGATATTTATCCCCGGACATCTCGATCCCTTCCTTTTTCCCCGGTAGTATCCGGACTCGAGACTTGGTCGGATAGTGCAGGAGAAACTACATCTTCATCTCGACCAAAGATCTAGCGGGTTCGACTCTTCCAACCCGGTCTCCCGGCAACTATCAAATGCTCTCCAGCGAGATCTACACTCAGAATCCCCCAGTGGAGCGCCTCCTAAATTTCCTCAGCAGGATCTACATACAAGGTTCCCAACGGATCGCCTCCCAGATTCTCCTCAGCAGGGTCTATATGTGAGATCTCCAACAACGAGCTTCTCAAATCTCTACCTTCCTCAACAATATCTAGGCCCAAGACTTGGTCAGATAGTGCATCGGAGGAATCCAAGATTTCTTTCTTCTCCTTCAAAAGCGGGGTTCTCACCTACTCGATCCCCAAGGGGTCAAATCTTCAAACAGAACATCCGCATCTTCTTCAAGATGGATATGTTTTGAAATACCAAACCATCTATCATTCATACATTTCTCATAAAGTCATAATTCATGCATATGTCATTCATATACACTGTCATGCATCATACTTTGCATAAAACTAACCAATATTCTATCAAAGTTCCTCTTGTTTTCTCCAAAAGCAGTGTAATCACAGGCAAAGCAGGTCCGAGATTAAGCCCCGAATCGGCGGAAAACTATCGAAGACCGCCCTGGTTGTCCTCCGACGGTGGTCGAGATTAAGCCCGAACCGGCGGAAAACTATCTGAAAGACCACCCCTGGTTGTCCTCCGACGACTGGTCCAGGATTAAGCCCCGAATCGACGGGAAAACTATCCGAAAGACCGCCTCTGGTTATCCTCCGATAACAGGCAATTGATCAACACCCGATGCACAACAGGGAAGATGTCCCCATTTTGCCAACTACAACCTCCCTCAGAGTAATCAGCACGAAGAGTTATTCTGATTCCTTATTATCAACAGTGACTACAAAGTCTAGCGTACGACTCAAGTTGCCTCAGATGGCATCTTAAGCCCATCTCCGACTACTTGTCCACAGTGCTTCACTTTCAGAATGCTGCATATATGGTTAAAAATCTATGCAAACCAATAACTTCATTCAAAAAATGAACACGAAGTCTAACATACGACTCCCTCCGGATGGCATCTTAAGCCCATCTCCTCTCCTTTCCAGGAACGTCCACAGAGCCTAGCGTGCGGCTCACTTTCCAGCGATCCTCCTATCAATAATCTCGAGTCTAACGTACGACTCACTCCCCAGCATCGATCTTTCCAGATGGCATCCTAAGCCCATCCCCGTCAATTCTCCTATCGACATTCTCGAGTCTAGCGTACGACTCATCCCCAGTAGTATCCGGCTTCTCCAAATGGCATCTGTAATCCCATTCCGCATCATCGACCCGCGAGTGCAAATTTTCAGGTGTACTCGAGTGTTCAATCATCTTCTACCTCCAGGTCACGAAAGACAAGCGTGTCAATCTAACCCTCCGGTACAAGAGGATTGAACAGGGGCAGCTGTCATACCCCAAAATTTGCCCTCCATCTACTCAAGAGATTTCATACATCTATACTCAAGGATTCCTCAAGAATTGATCAGACAAACTCTCTCTTAGACAATCAACCCAAACTAGGGTTTGGTATCTCTCAAGTCAAGATGAATTTCCAACATCTCCAATGGTCTTCATGCCTCCTCATATACTTCAAAGATTCTCCATGTCAAGTTTCAAGCTTCACAGATCAAGTTTCCTCAAACAATTGCTCAGATGGTTGAAAATCAATTGTATTAGACAAAAAGTCAACTGTGGTCAACATAAAGTCAAACTTCATAATCTTTGGTCAACATCCTCATTTTGAAGTTACATTAATCATTTGATCAAGGTTTGATCATGATTCATCAAGAAAACTCAAGATTTGCTCAAAAGTCAAACTTTCTAAATTAGGGTTTCTATGTGAAAAGTCAACTGAACTTTGACTGATCATAACTTTCTCATACTTTCTCAGAAATTTTTCCACCACCTCTTGTTTTGAAGGAAATTCAATTCTCTACAACTTCATGTCTCACAAGAATGTCCAAAAAATGCTTCATTTGAAAGGTATAGCTCAAAACATTACAGGTCATTTTCAAAGTCAACAAAAAGTCAACTTTTTGTTTTGAAGATATATTGAGCATGGAAACTCCAATTGATATGAGACCAAAAAGGTTGGTTAGAGGACTTTTAGAGCTTTCCAAAAAGTCCAAGAACACTCAAAAATATGGAAAATTGAGCAAGATACACCATTCACAAGTTGGGCAATTTTGAAAGAATGCACAAAGAGAGATACTTCTAAAATCAAATTTTTGCAAATGGGCTTGCTTTTCTCCATCCAAACTTATTCCTCATACAATTAGGAATATCCAAGCCCAATGCCACGAATTTTTGATTTATTTTTCTATTTAATTTGTAATTTATTCATTTAAATGCAAATTAAATTTAAAAATAAAGTACAAAATTAAAATTAATTGCAAAGATTGATTTTATTCTTTCCTTGAGACTCAAGTAACTTACAAATGCCGCAATTTTTGAAAATTGATCAATTTGGCAAGATTGGATTGAGAATTAATCAAATTTTGAAAATTTGATTTTGTACAAAAATCAAAATTGATTTTCATTGAATGGTGATTGATTCTTACCAAAACAATGCCAAATCCTTCCGGTACTTATACGATGCATACCAATCGAAAGAAGCGAAAAATTGCCTTAGAAACCCTATTCCAAAACTCAAAAACCGTGACAAGCAAGCTATTGGCAATCCTATTTCGGCCGTTTTCAATCAATTTTAAGGTGTCAAACACATCCCTTGACATCTCGAATCGATTCGGACCTTTACTTTGCCAAAAACATCAAGAATCGTGGCGAAATCGGTTTGTTCTTGAATTTTCAAAATTGAATTCCTTCATTCATGCATTATTAACTCGATTTGTTGTTGTTTTGTGTTTAGTGATGTGTTTGCAAGCTTTACGGGCAAGCCAATTGAATTTCCATGGCTGAATCGTGTTACACCATAGCTAGGGTTTGAGCTCGATTTAGAGCTTTGCTTAAATGGAAAAATTGGACAATAGGACCTATACCATCGTGTTGGAACGATCTCGGGAATCGAACCATGCTTTTAGAACTTATTTATATTATGTATCTGGATTTTGATTGTAGCGAGGGACATAGCGTCGAGCAATGGCGAAAATTCAAATATTTGAAAGGTTGAAGACGCAGTCTGGCGCGAAGGAGGAAGCAATGGAAAGGCAACGCGTGTATATTCCACTCACTCCGTTTCCAAAGAGTAGAACATGCCAGCTCAGTTGGTCAAGGCGTTGGTTTTCAAGGTTTGAGGTCAGGTCCCCTGTTCGAACCATGCTGGGACCATTCTTTTACAAGTTTGCAATTTCTCCATATTTTTCATATTTTTAATATTTTTTGCATCTTATTTAATTAACTTCACATTTTTATTTCTGCATTAAAAAATCATCAAAAATTAATTTTATTTTTACATTATTCTCATAAAATCTTTATTTAATTTAATAAATTAGGAAATATAATTTTGCATGCATATTTATTTTTATTTGTAATTTTGCATTTAAATCATTGTAAATTCATTTTAAATTATTAAATTGCATCTAAAAAATCCCAAAAATTTATTTTAGCATGTTTACATTATTTCCAGCATGTCATATTTTTTCCAATTAAAAATTTGCATTTTTTCTAATAATTTCTCTTATTTCGATTTCATCATATTTTCCGATTTCTCGTTCGTTTCACAGGTTCTTCCAATTCGGACGTTTCTTTACCGTTTTCATTTTATTTTCCAATAATGTAACTGTATATGGGATGTAATAGTTTAAAATTAGGTCTTTACTTTCCGCATTTTTAAATTATGTATCTGCCCCAAAGCCTTGTAATAGCGTAGGACATTTACTTTCCGCACTTTACATTCCGCATTTTACTTTCTGCACCCTATCAATTGCTAGTAACTAGGCGTGTATGGCAAGATAAAATCAACATAGATAACCTCAAATTTCAAGATAAAATATCTGAATCAACACACTCTTTCACACACGCACCCCTTAGGGTAATTCTCTCTCGTTGCCTTTGCGAATTCAAATGGTCATGTCCCTCGAACGTAGAGGTATCCTAGCACCGTTGCCTTCCAAACAAATCATCATAGTCCCTTCGATACAAAGATCATAAGACCCACGATGTCGCCTCCGAATACATGATCTTGACCCTCGATTGTCGCCTACGAAAAATGATGATAGTCTCTTTGAATGTGCTAGGATACTTCCTACAAGTTGCCTTCGATGACCATCCGATGTCCCTTCGAATGTCCCGCTTACATCCAACGAATGAAGCTACCTACTAACTAATGGTGCGGCTAGCGCTATTCTAAAGGAACGTAAAGTGCAACGACCAATTCTGAGTGGGTAAATAAAGTCTTTTAGTTGCTTGCTCTAAACCAAATGCTTTTCACACCTCACACTTTTTTTTCAAAGTTCAAAACTCTTTTCAAAACGAAACATTTCCAAACACTTTGTATACACTCCTACATGAGTCATTACAAAGTCAAAGCGAAATGCCTTTTCAAAACATTTTTCAAACACCGAAAGCAATTTTAAAGGTAATCTAGAGCAACTAAGAGCCGTAGAATAAACTACGGATGGAAAGGGTGCTAATACCTTCCCTTTTCATAACCATTCTCCCGAACTCGAATCTAAGCGAAGGTCTTTTACGTACTTTTACCTTCCTTAATTGGATAAAAATAAAAGTCGATGGTGACTCTTGCTATCCGCATTTGCGATACAAAATCCTACAAAGTCGAGTTCACCGTGTTACGAGTTGAAGAAGACAAAAATGAAGTAAATATCAGACTTCACTCGACAACAGCGTCAGAACAAGCGATAGATCTTCTCAAAGAATATGTTGATGTGTTCGCTTGGTCCTACCGGGACATGCCGGGTTAGATACCGCATCGTGGAGCATCATTTGCCATTAAAGCCGGAATGTCCACCAGTTAAGCAAAAGCTGAGAAGATTTCACCCTGATATGGCCGACAAAATCAAAAAGGAAGTTCAAAAATAGCTCGACGCAGGTTTCCTCGTCACTTCTAAGTATCCTCAATGGTTGGCCAACATAGTACCTGTCTCCAAGAAAGATGGAAAGGTCATAATGTGTGTTGACTACCGGGATTTGAACAAAGCTAGTCCAAAAGACGATTTCCCACTACCGCATATCGACATGCTAGTGGATAGCACTGCAAAGTTCAACGTCTTTTCCTTCATGGACGGTTTCTCTGGCTACAATCAGATCAGAATGACTCCCGAAGACATCCTTCATCACGCCATGGGGCACTTTTTGCTACAAAGTAATGCCGTTTGGATTAAAGAATGCAGGTGCAACTTATCAAAGGGCAATGACTACTCTCTTTCATGACATGATGCACAAAGAGATCGAAGTCTATGTGGACGATATGATAGCAAAGTCAGATACTGAAGAAGAGCATATAGAATATCTCTTAAAGTTGTTTCAACGACTAAGGAAATTTCAGCTTCGCCTGAATCCTAACAAATGCACCTTTGGGGTAAGATCTGGAAAACTCCTAGGTTTCATCGTCAGTCAAAGAGGTATTGAAGTTGACCCTGACAAAGTCAAGGCTATTCAAGAAATGCCTACGCCACATACAGAAAAGCAAGTAAGAGGATTTCTTGGACGATTGAATTACATCTCCAGATTCATCTCTCAGATGACTGCTACCTGTGGGCCGATATTCAAGCTTCTCCGCAAAAATCAAGAGGTTGTGTGGACAGACGATTGCCAAAAAGCATTCGACAGTATCAAGGAATACCTGTCAGAACCACCAATATTGATTCCTCCAGTCGAAGGAAGACCGTTAATCATGTACCTTACCGTACTAGAAGAGTCCATGGGCTGCGTGCTTGGACAGCAAGATGAAACGGTAAGAAGGAGCATGCCATTTACTACCTGAGTAAAAAGTTCACAGACTATGAAACTCGTTACTCCATGCTCGAGAAAACATGTTGCGTTTTGGTGTGGGCTTCAAAACGTCTCCGCTAGTACATGATCAATCACACAACTTGGTTAATCTCCAAAATGGATCCAATTAAGTATGTCTTTGAAAAGCCTGCCTTAACGGGAAGAATTGCTCGATGGCAGATGCTGTTATCAGAATATGACATCTAGTACCGTGCTCAAAAAGCGGTCAAAGGAAGCATTCTCGCCGATCACTTGGCTTATCAGCCGCTCAACGAATACCAATCTCTTAAGTTTGACTTCCCAGACGAGGACGTTATGTACTTAAAGATGAAAGATTGTGACGAACCGTTACCCAGAGAAGGCCCAGATCCAGAATCTAGATGGGGCCTAATTTTTGATGGAGCCATTAACATTTATGGCAATGGAATTGGGGCAGTCATCATCACTCCCGAAGGTTCTCATATCCGTTTTCGCAGTTGCTATTTGATTGCACCAACAACATCGTGGAATCTGAAGCTTGCATCATGGGTATCGAAGAAGCCATCGACTTGAGGATCAAGATCCTTGACATATATGGAGACTCAGCCCTTGTGATCAATCAAATCAAAGACAAATATGAAAATCATCATCTTGGTCTGATTCCTTACGAGATTATGCAAGGCGTTTGTTGACTTTCTTCAACAAAGTAGAAGCGCATCATATCCCTCGAGATCGAGAATCGAATGAGCGCCTTGGCCATTCTATCTTCCATGTTCAAAGTCAACCATTGGAACGATGTGCCTAAAATCCGTATCAGACGCCTTGAAAGACCTGCATATGTATTCACAACTGAAGCAGTCTTCGATGATAAACCGTGGTTTCACGACATCAAATGTTTCCTTCAAACACGAGAGTACCCACTCGGGGCATCGTACAAGGATAAGAAAACTCTAAGGAGGCTTTCTAGGAATTTCTTCCTGAATGAAGATGTTCTATACAAAAGAAACTTCGACATGGTTCTGCTCAGATGCGTCGACAGACAAGAAGCAGACACGATCATCCATGAAGTGCATGAAGGATCCTTTGGAACCAATTCAAATGGGCATGCAATGTCTAGGAAAATCTTGAGAGCAGGATACTATTGGATAACAATGGAATCTGATTGCTGTAAACATGTCAAAAGATGTCACAAGTGCGGATCTACGAGATAAGATCCATGTGCCACCGACTCTACTCAACGTACTCTCTCTCCGTGGCCTTTCTCCATGTGGGGCATCGACATGATCGGGATGATTGAACCAAAAGCGTCCAGCGGACATCGCTTCATTCTAGTGGCTATTGATTACTTCACCAAATGGGTCGAGCGCATACGCCAGCGTTACAAGACAAGTGGTTGTGAGGTTCATCAAGAACAACCTCATTTGCGATATGGAATTCCAAGCAAGATCATTACAGACAATGGATCGAACTTGAACAACAAAATGATGAAAGAAGCTGTGTGAGGAATTCAAGATCGAGCATCATAACTCATCTCCTTACCGGCCAAAGATGAGCAGGCGCCGTTGAAGCGCCAACAAGAACATCAAAAGATCGTCCGAAAATGGTCATCACTTACAAGGCGGCGCGATCGCCATTTGCTCTGCATGGGTATCGTGCTTGATGCGCGCCAACGACAACTCCTTTTCTCTAGTATACGGCATGGGCGGTGCTCACAGAAGTTGAAATCCGTCAATGAGAGTTCTCATGGAAACTAAGTTATCTTAGGCGAATGGTGTCAAAGCGAGATATGACCGGTGAACTTAATTGAAGAAAAGCGCGACATTGTGTCATGGACAACTATATCAAAGAAGGATGAAGAGCTTTCGACAAAAGGTCCGACCTCGTGAATTCGAGAAGCGACCTCGTGCTTAAAAAGATTGTCTTTTCAACGATTCTAGGCAAATGGACTCCAAATTACGAAGGCCCATACATCGTCAAAAGAAGCTTTTCTGGCGGTGCTATGACTCTCACAACCATGGACGGTGATGAACTCCCGCATCCTGTGAATCTTGATGCAGTCAAGAAATACTTCGTCTAAAAAAACAAAAGAACAGCTCGGTAAGTCGAAAACCCGAAAAGGGCGGCTTAGGCAAAATGAGCATCTCGGTGGATTGAAAACACGAAAAGGCGGTCGGGCAAAATTAGAGACAATAAGCGAAATTATCGATAGATTGAAAACACGAAAAGGCAATCTAGGCAAAAATAAGGATACAAAAAAATGACAAAGTAACTGCAATCGGTCCATACCCGTCAATCGAAGAATCTTCCATCAACGGATCTTCAATCAAGTCTTACGAAGCAACAAGCACGGTTGGAATTCAAAGTTGTTAGGGATAATAGTGGTTATTGCTTTCAATGTAGCCTTTTCCCAATAAATTATCATTTCCAACTTTTGTAAATAGCTCATGGAATCACGCCTTTGGCTGATTACCATTCTATCAATAAAATTTGAGCCTTGTGCCCATCTGTTTGCAATTCTTGATTTATTCTATTTTGCAAAATAACACTTTTTATTGTGAAAATCACTTTTGAAACTAAAAAGGTTTTAAATGAATTTTACTTCAAAATTTTAAAACAAAAGCGAAATTCTCCTTTGAACTACGAACACGAAAGAACTTCAACAATTTTCTCCATAAGTGTTTCGATCTCCGAAGATAGGCATTTGCTACGAAGTCTTCTTCTCCTCGTGAGAAATTATCAAAGGACGGTATTCTTATCCTAAAGAATTCCCACAAAGTTTCAATGAAAAGCCTTTCTCCGAAAGTTTAAAGCATGCAACTCGGATCCTTCATCAGCGTCTACACCATTCTGCAGATTTTACTAAGTATTTGTTCGACTGTGGCGTGATCCTTTCCCGAATACCTCTATTGTTTTGTTAAGTCTAAATCGGCATGCATATGACATTCATAACATTCATGACATTCAAACATAATAGCATCATTCGTGCATTTTGCATTCCTCAAAATGTTTGCTTCCATATCAACGGCTTAAATCACGATTACTCATGTAGAGTGCGATTATATCCTCAGGATTATCCTAAAGCGATACATCTTTTCTCTCTCTGTTCCCCAGTGAGATCATTCCGCATCGGGAACAAAGTCTTGATTGACGCGTCTTTCGGTTCTTTCTGGATAGAATCTAGTCTCTAATCAACAAAACAATAAGCAATAGCCTCGTCGGCCGAGCAGCTTATTTCTGGTCATAAAACAATTGTTCTTCTCAACAAGGTCAAATCCGCATTGTCGAGAAATTCCCCAGCATTGTCTTTCGTCTAAAGAAAACTTGTGTCTTTTAAATCAAATGCCGTATCTCCTTAAGAAGAGATCCTTGGCAAGATTGCATCCTTGAAAATAGAAACTCATTTGAGATCTGTTTCCGCTATTAAGTTATTCACAAGGTTGAATACTCAGTAATTTTTTCTCAGGATTTACCTTGTTATAGTTATCACTTTGCTGATAATTGGTAATATCTTCAGAACTCCTTTGAGATCCGTTTCCATCTTTGTCTAATGTTCACGAAGTTGAATACTCATAAAACTTTTCAAAGACTTACCTTGTTATAGTTATCACTTCGCTGATAATTGGTAATATCTTTATAATTCATTACTATAAACTATCACAAGGCTGATAATTGGTAATATCATTTTCACTTACCTTAAACATTGTCACAAGGCTGACAGAAGGTAATCTCTTTATTTCCCAAAGCGAAACAGATATTCACATGTTTTGTGAATCTCTTTTCCCAAGAGACATATTGCTTGTTTCCCAACAAGGATCCTCTTTTCTTAAACAGATCGAGTCATCCTCAAAAAAATTTCCCCACCATGTCATTTCTTTGATATCATCTGGGCAAAACTTTTTACAATCATTTTGCATCACTCGCATCTTTTGGTATCTTAGGTCCAAAATTTGTGTATTCTGATATTTAAGTCTCTTCACACCTATCAAAATGAAGATATTCATCTTCATATATCAGGTTAAAGAAACTTAAATAGGGCATCTGTCATACCCCAATTTTGACCTAATATACCACCTTACATTTGCATCATTTCATCACTAACAGCTCAAAACAGAATTAATCGGGTGTAGCATTCACAGGTCAAAATTAGGGTTTCATCAAATTTTCATCTGATTCCAGAGGCAAGCAATTAGGGTTTGAGTTTTAATCACCTCATTTGATCTATCTTGATCAAACCACCAACCTCGATCTTGGATATCCAACTTTTCTCACGATCAATCGAGGATCGACCAATTAGGGTTTGGTCGAGCATGAGTAATCTCTGATTTTCTGATCAATGATTGTAGATTGATCTTCATATCTTAGATACAACATCTTGACCTAATTTTTGGATTCAAAACATCACAAAAGTTCACAGGATTCATCAGTCAATTTCTGAAACATCTGATGAAATTTCATCTACACAAGAAAAGTCAAACTTTGACTTTTGGTCAAATTTTCAAAACAAAACTTTTCCATCATCAAAAGACTTCAAATGATCCATATTGATCATAAAAATCAAAGAATTTGGAAAAGTCAACAAAAGTCAAAATTTCCAACACTTAGAAAAATTTTCAAGTGTTGAAATTTCTTATTTTTTCCAAACTTCATGGCATTTTTTCACATAGTTCCACTTTGAATTGGAAAAAACTCAAAACATGAAAGTTGTAGCCCTTGAAACAAGATTTCCAAAATGTCCAAGAACTCACAAATCCATGGAGCCTAGCTATACGTTTGAAATTGAAACATAAGGCTCCAACCATGGATTTCAAGTTCAAAACTTCACAATTATAGGTCATTTTGGATTTCTTCTTCTAGAACACATGCCACCTTGCCAAATTGAGATAAGAACTGATAAAAATCAATGATAAGTAATTATTACAAGATTGGATCAAGTTGAATTTAACCATGGTTAAAAGAAGGAAGCTTCCTTTTGCATTTAATGCAAAAAAGACTTCCTTGCCCTCTAAGGCAAGTCAAATTTACCAATGGCCAAACTTTCTCAATTATTTTCCAAACTCATGGCCTATAAATAGATGTCTTGCTTGCCATTCAAACTACACCAAAGTAATGCCAAGACATGATTTCTCTCTTCTTACTTGAAATTCAAGAAACATAGTGCATTTTTGACAAAACTTGCAATTTTGAAATCTTGTGAAAACCATGAAGAACTTTGGTGTCTAACATGTTCTAATATCCATTTGAAACTTGTTTAAAACTTAAAAGCAACACAGGCAAATCTAGAAATCAGAATTACATGCCATGTTCACAATCTCACTCAAAACTGCCTTAAGATTCGAATCCATAGCTTGGCTTGATTAAATTGAGTTCTGATCATCCAAACACCATCCATATACATCATAGACATGATGCAGATCATAAACAACCATCTGTAACAGCTCTAACCTAGAATTCGAGTTTCCATTTTAAGCTTATGCAGGTCGACTTGGGTAGAGAGTTTGAGCATTCGAAACAAGCGGGGTGATCAAACACCTTCCACATAGGCCGTTGGTGCTCAAACAATCCTCAAACAACAATGGAAGCACTCAAATCGAATTCGATTCCGACTTCAACGGTAAGGCTCGAACTTCAACTCCATGATTCTTTGATTCATTTGAAAAAAACTCTTGGCCGTTTTGTTTCTGCACCCTCCACGATCATTAACCCTCAATCAATTGACAAAATCATCAACCATACGTGATTTCAATTAGAATTTTCAGTTTTAGGGTTCTTCGTGTTCATCAGAAATTCAACCATGATTAACTTAAAATAAATGAAATTAAGTAATGCCATCATGTTCCTGGGTTCAAAACGATCAACTTTCATGTTTACTTCATTCAATTTCATCAAGAAACACGAAATCCATGGCTGATTGAAGATTGGAGAAGAAGAACATGGCTTGCGCGCGTTTTTTGAATTCAAAAATCTGTTTTAAAATATAATTTCATAGTTTAAACACAATACACGGATGTATTGCCGCCCCAGCGGTTGCCAGCTCACTCTTAAGTCTCTCTTGCCTTGCCTAATGGTCCCGGGTTCAAGCCTCCTTGGGACCTTTTTTTTTCAAACTTTTATTATTTTTTACAAACTTTGACATTTTTTTTAACCAATCAAAACTCCTCATTTTGAGGTGATTTTTTGTACACTTATCAATAAATACATCTATTTTATGATAGTGCAAAAATTTTCAGAAAAAACTTTCATCCGATTATGTTTTAATCGAGCCGAAAACGACACTTTGAGCACTTTTCAAAACCACTTTAAAAGATGAATTTGTCAAACTTTCGAATCCCGATTCTTTTCAAAACTTCTCATAAGTAAAATTCACATTTCAAAAACATTTTCAAATAACATTCTTCAAAACTTTTTCATTAAAACTTACATTTTTTCCATGATCGATCCGATAAAACGATAAAACCGAATTCGTTCTCTCTCGTTTTTCTTAACCGATCATGGGTCTCCCTTACGGTGTAAGTCCCAAACCAACATTCTTTATGTACATACATATCTTCTTTGTACATATCAAATTCTCTTCATATACATACAAATTTTACACATGAATAATCTGAGATACCTCTGTAAATACTCAAACAGATAAACTTGATCGTTTGTTTTCATTTGTATATACCTTGAATGCCATTGGTATTAAAAGAGCATTATTCGGTGGCGCTTTTAAACCAATGGGCCACCCTTATGGTGTAAGTCCCAACCCTCCTATGTACATCCACATCCTCCTGTACATAAAATACTCGTTCGTGTACATATTTGTTTCCTTGTACACATTCAAACTTGTAAATAATCAAGTTGCGCTCGTTTTAAACGTTCGTTTCACAGACACTTGTTTATATTTCCTTCATAAACTCTTGTAAATAAACATCATGCATTGTTTATATTTCCTTCATAAACTCCTGTGAATACATATCACACACACACACTTGTTTATACAACTGTCTAGTTATAACATAACAACTAGTCTAACCAATAGATTCCCCACAATTAGCCTCCGCTTGGGCTTTATACAAGATAACTCTCCCCACAGAGTTAGCCTCCTCTTGGGCTTTGTACAAGGTAACTCATTTCATCTGAGTTCAGCCTCCTCTTAGGCTTCATATAAGAAAACTCATTCATCTGAGTTTAGCCTCCGCTTAGGCTTCATATAAGACAACACTCCCCTGTTGAGTCAGCCTCCTCTTGGGCTTCGTTCAAAAGAACTCCTCATTGAGTTTAGCCTTCTCTTGGGCATCATACAATAAAAGAGACCATAAAATCTCTTATGACCTCTATTGGGCTTCCAATACAAAGAATCACCAGCTAAGATAGAACCCAGAGAGTATAATTTCCCGGTGAAATTGCTCTTAATTCCAAAAGGATGGTTTCCCGGTGAAATCCCTTTTAAAGCCAAAAGCCAGCCATACCCTATAGCTTCCTCTTGAGCTTCATACAAGGACCCTCGATGACCCTCGATGACCCTCGGAATGCCTTCTCTTGGGCTTACAATACAAGGACCCATGGGCTTCTTAAAAGCATCCCCTTAAATCCAATCAATTTCTCCTCGAGATTTAGACGTTTATCATCTCTATGGAAGAGGTATCTCATCTATCACATCACATACAATTAAACTTTTTTTCAAACTCTTTTCAAACAAAAACATCTCTTAATCGTAAGTGGTAGCGCTTGTACACTCAAGCAAAACACCCAATGCTTACAGTTAAAAGATTCAATCTTTTTTCAAACATCTTTCTTAAACATGTAAGTGGTAACGCTTGTACACTCAAGCAAAACACCTATAACTTACGACGAAAGATTTTAATCAATCAAACCTTTTCAAAATGTATGTGATGAAATAGATTAGGTACATTTTTCATTAAGATGACATTAAATCTGTGTCTCTTACTAACATCCCGTTGCTTTCCACTAGCATAAGTGGGACTACGATTGCTCGACTTTCTCAACATCCTTTTGAGAATACGTGAGCACAAGGTCTCATCCTTGGCGAGCAAAATTTCTTTCTCTCTCAGACCAAACAAACCATAGATCCCTTTAGATCCGAGCTACAAATGCTCTGATTCCCACTAAGGGATATGTATGCAGGAGATCCAAAGATCTTTGCGAGCACAATAATAACAAACACTAGGATCCCACATAATCTACCGTTTCTTAAAATCCAAAGGAGAAACTTTCCCAATCATAGAAATAGCAATTAAAACACACAAACATATCAAACATATTCATATATAAAGCTATAGATAACTATATATATTTAGGGTGCTCCATCTATTCCCTTTATATAACAAACCCCCTTACTCGAAATCTCCCCAATGCGTTACGTCTAGTTTGCGCTAGTCGTTACGCATATCAAAATCAATTGAGGGTATTAACAGCTTTCCCCTTTTTCATAATCATTAAATCATCTTTCTTGTGTTGAAAATAATAAAGCTTGATGCTCGCGGCATCTTTATAAACAAATCAAAAGAGTAAATCGTTTGAGCGAGAGAATCGAATTCGATTCAATTCGCTAGCGACACCTTTATGAACAATCATCCACCTACAAAATACCATCTGCAAGTTAGAGAAGCACGGGATACAAGCTAAATAGGAAATTGAGCTCACGCAATGTGAACCAAGTTTAAATCCAAAAAATATTGAAGCATTATTAATGATACGATGCAAAATATCAATTTGAAAGAAAACAAAGAATCTGCATGGTGATACTTAACTCCAAACAGGCCTGCCATAACATTGTTTCCAAGACAGCTCCTTTGAGTTATTTATCATACACCAACCTGCAGCATTGAGAAATTTGGTTTAAACTTGTTTTTTTTAAAGAGAAAGCTTCAAATGCAAGAAATGTTATGCACAAATTTTGAATGGAACGGAATATTTTGTCTTATGTTTCTGCAAATAAATGTGCAAGCTAGGGGGTCCACTTTATCAGATTTTACCACAGATAAAGAACTCAGTTTTTCACCTTTACCTCATTTACATCTATGTGACTCACTTTTACACCTCACAAAATAAATTCAATCCTAACCATTCCTAATTATATCTAAGGGCCATGTTTTGCTAGCATTTTACCCAACCTTTTTACTGTTATATCGATTAAAATCTCATGAAAAAGACAAAATAGTACATTAAAGTTGGCTCCCGATCTTTTGCAAAGGTGCTCTCCCTCCACTAACCAACTCCAAGCCTAAATTTTATCCTAACCTAAGTCCAAACGACCTCATTCCAACCCTCTCTCACCCAACCTACACTCTATATAAGCAGTCCTGCTCCCTCTTATTGGGCAGCCACCTGAGCCTAACAAAACTCTGCGAAATTCCTCCTAACATTATCCACTAAAAACTCTCAACCCTAATTTTCTTCTTCAAATTTCACTGAAATTTGAAGTAAGAAACTAATCTACTCTATTCATACCAGCTCAGTTCATAAAGAAAAGAAACTTACGAACCAGCACCACACTCTTTTCAGGTAACATAGTCACATTCTTTTTCTCTGCATTCTGCCCTTTGAGTTTCAGCATATCCTTCTGTATGCTTCAGTTCTGCTACCCTACATCATCTGTCATGAATAGGTACAACTTACATTATAATACAAATTAAATATGAGATGAATGTTTTCAGTTTTTCATGTTACGATACATTTCGCCAGTTTGAACGTCTTGTATTCGAAATCTGTGTAATACTGATGACAAGCTCAAGGAGAAACTAACTTTTGATTAGTACTCCATGGAGCTAAGGTATTCTTCCAGTCTTATATACCTTGCATCATCTGTCATGAATAGGTGTAACTTACATTAGAATACAAGTTAAATGAGAAATGAATGCTTGTAGTTTTTTCATGTTACTTGATGCATTTGTTTACGCTAGTTTGAATGTTACGTATTGAAGTGCGTGGCGATCTGATGAGAAGCTCGGCGATGTTGAATCGATACTCATAGAGTTGAGGTATCCTGCCGATCCTGTATGCACACCCCTGTCCCTTTCATTTTCTTGCAAAGCAGAAACAAAAAATGTTCATGTTTAGAAGGTTAACATCTCAGAAATTGAAAGTCACAAAATGTATGTTAGCCTTACCGATCGAGTACTCGGAGATGATCCAGAAGTGACCACGAGCACATTGCTTCGTTGAGGTCGCAAGGGAGATCTGGATTTTGATATGAATCAATTTTATTGGTAACCTTTGAAACCTAGGGTTGTTGATTCGAAAAACCCTTGATCGTTCTGGTTGGGGATTTTGTTGGAAAAAAACTGGTTTGAAGTTTGGATTTGTGAGAACGCCGGAATCAATGAAGGTTGGGTTTGGGTTCACGAAAACTCTTTCTGAATTGGCCATGGTTTTTTGTTCACTTTCTATTTCGCGTAAGGAAGAAGAAGTGGATTTGGGGATTAGGGTTCTACACCCAATCGCCCGAGTCTGTTTCCTTTGGTGAGGGCCTGGATCTGGGTTGAATCGGTCCAGCCCAATGATCCATCCATTTTCCTTTTAACCCACCCGTTTTTTATTCCTTTTCCCTTTTTCTTATAATTTTTGTTTATTCATTTTATCATTTATCTTATATTTCATTTTTGTTTTTTTAACAAAAAAATTCCAATTGATTTTTAATTGTTTCTTTTGTGTTTAAATACACTCTTACATCATATTTAAATCATTTCTTTTTTGATAACGGTTTCATCTTATTATTTAATTTACCAAATTTTATTTTTTGACAAATTTATATGGATAAATTAATTGTTCCTCGATTTATATTGATTTTCATATGTTTGAATTGTCCGTTATAAATTTCTTTTTCCTTGCTTGCTTATTCACCATTATACACGTCACGAAAAATTAATATAAAAATAACTTCGGTTTTCTTTTGATTGGCTCATAAGCCAATTTCTTAAAGGGTCTCATAGTTGGGGATGGGCATAACCATCCTCACAAGGTTAATTAAAGCCCTTGTTGCTTTAATTAATCATAAACCAAATAATTCTTGGTCCATATACCAATCTTCCATGCACCAGGGTCTCATAGTTGGGAATAGGAGCACCTATCCTCACGAGGTTAATTAAGTCCATATACTTAATTAATCATAACCCGATTTCACTCTTCATCTCCGCACGTATCTCAAAAACACTTTCGTAATTAAAGTTCTAAATCTCGATCCAACATCGAGTTTCTTTTTTTCAAAATATTCTCATAAATGAATATTCTACTTCTCTCTCCTCCCAAACATATGGTAGTCAGTCCTGTATCGACCCTCGACTGTATGTTTGGTTTCTTAAGTGAATCTATTAAGCAAACATTGTTTCACCTTATTTTTCGTAATAAACTCTTTGGGGTAGAAAAAGATGATTAGGATGTTTCTGTCCACTCATCCGAATAATTGGGGCGTTAGCCGTTGAACACTTATGGTCCAATACTCGTCTCCCACATAAAAATAAAATAACTCACTCAAACTCTTTTATCGCTCATATGCAATCATTAAACTCTTTTCTCACAAAGAGTATGCAATAGCCATTTCAAATACGAACGAGGACTTAAGCTTTTCAAACAAACTAAACAAGTCCAGGTTCTAGCATTTGAATTGTCTAAAGCAAGATTTTTCTTATAAAATCAACACAACCAACTTAAAACCTTTTTAAGAGGAACTACGGAGTTTTGACTTTCCCATTGCATAAGGGAATACGTAGGCACACGGTTTCGAAACCGTGTCAAACTCAAAATAATAATAAACAAATTCCGTTTCTTTTTATAACTTAGAAATTAGCGAATATACACACACACGCATATAACTAAACGGGTCCCATCGAGTACGATGGATGTAGGAGGTGTTAATACCTTCCTCTTACATAACCGACTCTCGATTCCATGTTTTTGGTCACGTAGACCGCCTTATCCGCATCTGTGGAGTTTTATCTATATTTTCGCGTTCTTTTTGGAACGAATAAAATTAGGTGGCGACTTCATTGTTTTTAAAATAACCGGTGAAAAAAAAACAAGTCATCACATCTTGGTTATAGTATTGAAGAACATTTATCATCTAAATATAAATTTAATCAAGTTGAATATGAATACATTGATGAAGATGATATTGTAAATAAGATGAACTGATGAAGATGAAAACATTTGTTTCTTAACTTGAAAAACTTATGAAACTTTTATTTTTGGAGAAAATTTTTTGGATTTATTTTTTATGATTTGATCGATAATTTAGGTAGTTTGATAAAAAATTTACACCTTATTATGGTGATATAGCATAGTTTTTTAATTTATAATTAAGTTAAAATTTTAAATTATTAGTGCATTTATAATATTATATAAGTATATATATGCCGTGTATATAAATTTAATATTATTTTAATATAAAATAAAATTTATAATTTTACGTTTTAATTTTATATTTCGATTTTATCTAAACAAAATAAATTAAAATAAAAACTCGATATTGACAAATTTGATCGGTAAAGAGCCACGTTTGAAGAAAATTGCACGTGGATTGAAAAATTGAAAAATATCATGAAAATGGAAATAGCAAGTCAAATATGGAGTGCAACGTACCCCTTATAAGTAAGAAAAATCACGTATGAGCTAGCTGCGTAATTAGCCCGACTAAATTAGTAAGACACAACATTTTGATATGTAAGACTAATGCTTTTTTTATAAATATTGCACTTGTATAAAATTTAAAAATGGACAATGAATCAAACTAATTTTGTTATATACATATTTTTGTACATTTATCATTCTGTCTTAATTTATTTTAAGCATTTTTTTAGTTTAATAACTATAAAATTCAACACATTTCAGTTAAGAGACCCATAACTGGATAATTAATGAAAGATAATAATACTTGGATTAACTTTTAAATTATGCAATAAGTCTTCGTTAATATTAAACTTTTTTAGAGGACTTACTTTTGCTTCTAAAACGGGGAATGCTTGTAAGTCATGCACGCCTGACCCGACGAAGGTACGAAGAAAGAAAGAAATACAATACTAATCCATATGAGACAGATTGGTTGGAGATGAAAGCATCACTTGAGTTAAAGACAAACACATACTAGTAATTTGGTTCAAATGCTATTGGCTTGTTACTTTGGTTGACTTTAACAATAAGTTTAAATTACAAACGTCAAACCCCAAGATAACTTCTTTATTCCAAATAGAGCCATACAAAAATGATGTTTATAAATGGGATTTTTTTATTTTATTTGACATAGTTTCTTCATAGATTTGAATTTCCAAGAAATAGATGTATTTCAACATAACTAGAGGTGATTCTTGAAGCGTACTTTTCTAATTGGTTTGATTCAAGTTTAATAGTTTTTTTTTATAAAAGAAAATTTCATTTATATCTTTAAATAAATCACGTTTAATATAAAGAGGACTCAAATAAAATAGCATGCGTTGAGATCAAGAATTGACCGCTTGAACTAAGCTATGAGCAACACAATTATTAGTTTGACGCTTAATAAATTTGACCTCAAAGTCGTTTCTAGTAACGGTAAGATTCTTAATACTAACAATAATAATGCAAAATTAAATTATCGGATGAAATAGCGGGAATAGCTTGAACCACCAATTGTGAGTCACTTTCGAAGATGATATGATTCAAGTTTAACTGCATTGCTCCTATGATCGTTTCCTTCAACGACAATGCCTCTGCTTCAACAATGGAGTATCGACCATGATCCCAAGAGGTACCTGGCATCCTAAAAACATTGACACCGTCTCCAACACAAAACTCTCTATTAGTCAAGCCAAGTTGGTTGTTAAACCCCATCCACATTACATTTGAACCATCCAATTGGAGGAGGTTACCAAGTACTATGGTGTTGGATTTTATTAGTGTCATCCTCAGGCGGCTCTTGGACAAAGAACCAATATGTGATGACTGGTTTTTTCATCGGTTATTTTAAAACAATGAAGTCGCCACCTAATTTTATTTGTTCTAAAAGAGCGGAAAATATAGACAAAACTCACGGATGGAGGATAAGGCAGTCTACAAGACCAAAAGGTATGGATTCGGGAGTCGGTTATGCAAGGGGAAGGTATTAACACTTCTCACATCCATCGTATTCGATGGACCCGTTTAGTTCAGCGTGTTTAAGTGTTTGTTTATTGTTGTATAAGAATAGAAGAAAGGGTTTGATTTATTATTATTATGAGTTTGCATGATTTCAAAACCTTGTGCCTACGTATTCCCTTGTGCAATGGGAAAGTCAAAACTCTGTAGTTCTTCTCGAAAATATTTAAGTTGGCTGTGTTGATTTTATAGGAAAAATCGTGCATTAGACATTTCAAATGCTTTGAACTTTGACTTGTTTAGTTGGTTTGAAAAGCTAAGTCTTTGTTCGTGTTTGAAATGGCTATTGCACCTCTTTATGAAGAAAAGAGTTTGATGGTCGCATATGAGCGAAAAAAGAGTTGAATGAGTTGAGTTGATTTTAAATGGGTAAAAGTATCGAACAATAGGACTAGCATCCTCGATTCAAATACTAGAAACCATATGAGCTCAATGCTCAGCAGTCGTCTATCATCCCAAAGCGTTTTCTTATGAAAAAGTGAGGTGAAACAAAGTTCACGTTATTAAGAGCCTTTAAACAATTGGACTAGCATCCAACGATTTAAAGACTTGGAGTTCATTTGGCACAAGTTTTCAAACAATTGGTCTAGCAACCAACGACTTAAATACTTAGGTTTTATTGTGAAAAAGAACTTTTGAAAAGACACTCGACGTTGGATCGAGGTTTGGAAATTAATTATGAAAGTGTTTTGAGGTTTGGTAACGGACTAAGGGGATGAAATGGGTCATGATTAATCAAGTATATGGACTTAATTAATCTCGTGAGGATAGGTGTTCATATCCCCAACTATGAAACCCTTGTGCATGGACAATTGGTGTATGAACCAAAATTTATTCGAGTTATGGTTAATCAAAGCAACAAGGGCTCTGATTAACCTTGTGAGAATGGTCATGCTCATCCCAACTATGAGACCCTTTTTGACATCTGAGCCAAAAGAAGAAAGGAAATTATTTATGTCAAGTGTGTGAAGTTTACAAGTGTGTATAATTCATACAAGCATACAAGAAGCGGTAAAAATAATTAAACACACAATACACGTCCAAATCCTTAAATAATTACTAGAATAGATCTTTTTTATTTGATAAAGATTAACTAATAATTTAATCGATAATTATCAAATAAAAACTATCTTGATACTAATAATTATTTAATACAAAAGCAATATTCATTTGCATGATTTAAAAAAAAAATTAAATAGATAAATCACACAATACAAGTCCCAAAATTTAAATAATTATTAGAAAAGATCTTCTTTATTTGATAAAAATCAACTAAATATTTAATTGACAATTACCAAATAAAAACTATCCTAAGACTAATATTTATTTAATACAAAAAAGAAAACATCATTTATTTATTTGCAAAAATAAAATAAAATAAATAGAGAAAAGGGTTAAGAAGAGGGGCCTGTTTTGCAGTAATTGGGGGGTATTAGTCCGGATTCTCGTTGGGCCTAAATGGAGAGCCCAAGTCCAAGGAAACAATCCATACAGTGCAGGTGTGAACCGCTCTAGGGAGGACTCGTGAGCTACCTCCTTCTAAGGCATTGGATCGTATACAGCATCATGGGTGCTCAGATCTGGAGCGTTGGGTTTGATCTTGTACAGATCTGATGGTGATCTAACACCTTGCAAATAGAGGTAACGTGATAGCAATGGGAATGTACCTGCATTGGATCAATTATCGACCAAATGGGCGGTGACAAGTGTCACCCCAAACTAAAACTCACTTAATTGTTATTAGCATCATAAAACAAAACAATTAAGAAAAAAACATTCAACAAAACATCAGTTAATCAAAACGAAAAAACTTTCTCTCTCTTCTCTTACGTGCTCTCATCCCACTCTTGTCTTTCTCGTCGGAAAAACAAAACAGTCGCGCCGGAAATCACCCTCGTGGCGGCGGCGGCGGCCCGACCTAGAAACTTGATTTCTTTACACCTTTCGGTTTGTCTTCTAATCTCTAATCTTCGGTTCGATTTTGCAGATTCCTAATGGTAAAGGCTAGATATAAAGGGGGAAACTCAAAACCCTAGGTTCAAATCGATGAAAACAACGGTGATAATGATGGTGATGATGTTATTTTTGTTGAAAATGAAAGAAAGAGGCAAGACGCTTTGAGGTCGGATCTGAGATCTTCGTAAGCCTTTGGAACTTCCGGTGAGATTTATTTAATTTTGGCTTTTTTCCTCTCTTTTTTTCTCGTTTAATTCGGATTTCTAAAGGGATTGTGGTTGCGAAAATGATGATAATAAATTGTTAGGGTTTCGGTTAGCTTGCTAGCTTGATTATGATTTTCTGTGGTTTGAATTTGTTATGATGAATAGAGGTATTTTATGGGTTTGATAACTCGATGGCTTCTTGTGATTGTTTTTGATTTCTGAAAGGGTTGATGATTAGGGTTTTCATGCTAGTTTTGTGTTTTCTGCGGCTCTGCTAGGGTTTTTTCTGTGAACAGTGTGGCTGCCTCAAAAAATGCATTGAATCTCTTTATAGTGATGATGTTAGGGTTTCTATTGCTACTGGACTCTCTCATCTTTGGCTTAACAAGCCTTGTGGCTTTGTTTCTGATTTGGGCTTTGTTTTTGCTGTGAACTCAATTACTGTAGTCAAAATCTGATATGTTAAACTTGTTGTTGGGCTAGGCATGTAATTCTGACTTGAGTTTTGATTTCTATAATTGTTATTGGATTGCTTTTTGTTATCGGTAACTATGATGATTTTTTGAGTTACACCTTCCTATTGTGATGTATACCCCAAAATTTTCCCTCCTATTTCTCAAGACAATCTACATCTCCATACTCAAGAATTTCTCAAGGGTTGACCAGATGAACCCTCTCCTAATCAATCAACCCACAACTAGGGTTTTGCTTCTCTCAAGACAAAATCAAGTAGTAGTACCTCAAGTGGTCATCATACCTCCTCATATGTCTCAAGGGATCACCATGTCAAGTTTCAAGCCTTACAACTCAAGTTTGCTCAGTCAATTGCTCAGATGGTTAAAAATTAGTTGTATTGGACAAAAAGTCAACTGTGGTCAACATACAGTCGAACTTCATCATTTTTTGTCAACATCAATATTTTGAAGTCACATTCATCATATGATCAAGGGTTGATCATGATTCATCAAAAAAAGTCAAGATTTGATCAAAAGCTAATGTTTCCAAATTGGGGTTTTTGGACAAAAAGTCAACAGAACTTTGACCAGGCATAACTTTCACATACTTTATCAGAAAGTTTTCCACCAAATATCATATGGAATAAGATTCAATTCTATACAACTTCATGTCTCAGAAGCTTTGGCCAAAAATGCATCATTTGAGATTTATGGATCAAAATATTAGAGGTCCTTCTAAAAGTCAACAAAAAGTCATCTTTTTGCAAAGAAGTGTACTTGAATATGGAAACTTCAATGAAGATGAAACCAAAAGGAGTGATTATAGGAAATCTTAAGATTTCTAAAAAGTCCAAGAACACCTAAAAATGTTGAAAATTGAGCAAGATACAATCTGAGCAAGTTTGACATTTTTGGAGAGGTGCATGAAGAGAAATACCTAGCAAATTCAAATTTCTTCCAAATGGACCGAAGATTTTATGATCCAAACTTAATCTTGACATTATCCATGGCTTGAAAACTCAAATGCACGCCCATATTTTATTTATTTAATTTATTTTTGAATTTAATGATTAAAATTCAATTTTAATTAAATAAAATACAAAGGTAAGTTAAGATGAGTTGGGTTTGGCTTCTTGTCTTGAGGTCCAAGATAGCCAATGAGAATTTCCAAATTCGTGAAAGGAGCTTTAAGGCAATGTTGAATCACTTTTGGAAAGATTTGATCAAAACTCCAAATAAAATATTCTGGCATTGAAAGCATATATTTTCCTCATAACTCTTGACCTATTTTTCATCCTCTATATATACATGATACATTCAGACATCAAACAGAATGAATCCTTGCCTCAAAAACAAACCCTAAATTCTAAAAAAATTCAAGAAACTAGGGAGAATCGTAACTCAATTTCCAGCCACTTTCAATCACTTCCAAGCACTCCATCGTGCTCCTGAGGTAACATAGGGTAAGTATGGATCAAAATCCATGGCCAAAACATACTGAATCGCATGCATCATGAAGCTCGATTACATATTTTCTTAAATTCGTATTTACTTTTTATGATGTTTTGATCCAAACTAACAATGCTAATCGTTTCTGAGGTTTATTAGAGCAGTGGGACATTGTTACAAGTTTTCATGGCTTAATCATAAAGCGCCATTGTTAGTACATAGTAAACTACAAGATTCGTATCTCCTTATACGAGGATTTTCAGTCAAACGGATACCACCAATCGATTCGCGGTCGATTTAGGGGATAAGGTCTTTTCCTTGTTTTTATTTGTTTGATTTCGCAGTTTGCATCTCGATGGAGCGAAGAGCGGCCGGAGCATGGCTCAAGCATCTCTGACTCTATGTTGGCGGTTGAGGCATGCGTGGTTACAAATGATTGGTCGATTTGAATTTTCTGGGACCCACGCGCGCGTTTTTGTTTTAAGTTTAATTTTCAGGAACTAATATCACTTACATATTTATGGTTGTATCCAAATGAATAGATGTATCACCGTAAACGGTCTACCATCGCGTGCTAGTCCTTTGCCCTCTCCAAGGTCGCGGGTTCGAACCCCACCTTTGCAATTTTCACAAA
This sequence comes from Vicia sativa, assembly GCA_021764765.1. NCBI lineage: Eukaryota > Viridiplantae > Streptophyta > Magnoliopsida > Fabales > Fabaceae > Vicia > Vicia sativa. The sequence continues at coordinate 289,311,423 of CM038794.1, forward strand.
CTTTTGATTTTTGCAGGATATCACATAAAATCAATTAGAGCCATCTCTCTAACACCACGTGCAGTGTGGTCCAGTGGTAAAATTTTGAACCCATGACCTCAAGGTCACGAGTTCAAACCCTAACAGGACCAAACTTAATTTTTACCATTTGTTTTCTAACCTTTTCTCTTATTTCTTATTTTTCTAGTTTAATTTAATTTTCTTTCAATAATTATTTAAACTATTTTCAAAAGTCACAAAAAAATTTAATTTGATTTAGGTTAGTTAATCATTTAATTAATTTTTGACATAAAAATAATTTATTTTTCTCATGATTTTAATTTTTTTTTTCATAATTAATTAATAATTAACCTAGAATTAGGATTTTCACATTAAAATCAATTTAAAAAATACCAAATATATTTTTGCTTTGCAATTAGGGTTTAGATGTCATCCCCTATTCTTAAGACATTTTTCTCCAATTCATTTACTTTATTTAGCATTTAAATTCTAGAAATCGATGTATAGGTTGCAAAGTTATTTTTTGTAATTGCGTAGATTTACTTTTCGCACCTACATTATGTAACTGCCCCAAAGCCATGTAATAACGTAGGATTTACATTTTCTCACTTTTACTTTTCGCACCTTTACTTTATTGTATATATTTAAGCTGCTAGCTAATTAGGGTTTGTATGGCAAGATAAAATTAACCTTAGACCACTTCTTATCTCAAGATAAATATTCGAATCGAACACACTCATCACACTTACACCCCCTTAGGTTATCCTCTCTCGTTGCCTTTTGGAATACAATGGTCATGTCCCCCGAACGTAGGAATACCAATAGGAAAGCTGCCTCGAACAACATCATCATAGTTCTTTCGATACAAAGATCATAGTCCCTCGATGACCCTTGATGTTGCCTCAAATATATGATCTCGTCCCTCGATTATTGCCTATGAAAAAGTGATGATCGTCCCTTCGAATTGCTAAGGTATCCCTGTTGCCTTCAATGACCATACGATGACCCTTCGAATGTCCCTTCACATCCAAACAGATAGAGTTACCTACCAACTAATGGTACAGACAGCGCTATCCTAAAGGAGAAGGAAAAATAACATGGAAATGACCATTCTAATTATGTAATAGACTCCTAGTTGCTTGCTCAATCAAAATACTTTTCACACCTCACACTTTTCAAAACTTCCCAAAACACTTTATATACATTCCAACGAGAATCATTACAAAGTTAAACATTTTCCAAACAAACATTTGAACACTTCATATACATTCCAAAGAATCATTATGAAGTCAAAGCGAAATGTCTTTTAGAAATACTTTTCAAACTACACAAACACATAAAGCAATTTTTCAAAAGTGAGCTAAGCAACTAAGAGCCCGTAGATAACTATGGATGGAAATGGTGCTAATACCTTCCCTTTCCTAACGCCTCCCGTACTCGAGAATCTAACGAAGGTCTTTTCTGTTTTTCACCTTCCTTTATTGGATAAGCGAAAAGTTGGTGGCGACTATTGATATCCGCAACATTTATGATAAAACTCAAAACAAACAAGTCACTTCTCCCACCGTTACATGAACCAACAACAAAGAGTTGTTGTGATTTGCAATTAGGAAAACGCCCATGATTAATCTTGAAATTCATATTATGAGGCTTTATGAATTATTACAAACATGATTTGAAAACCCTTTAATCGATTCCAATCAAATTACCTAATGATGAGATGAAAAGAAAAAGTCTCTAGAAAATATTTGTTTATGTCTCTTTGCCTTTCTTTCATTTCCTTTTACATTTCATGATGGTCACAATGGCGATCTTGAAGAAGCAAGAGGAGAACCAGAGGCTACCATGAATTTGAATTGCTTGAAACTTAAAAAAGATCCAAGATACTTGGAAGAAGAACCTTAAGACTTTTTGTAAAGTTTGCTTTGGGAAACTTGTAAACCTTGTAATTTAAAATCAACTTCTCATGTAATTTGAAATCAATCCAATTGTACTCTTGTGTATGGATGATATAACCTTGTTTTGTAATTTAGACAAGGGACTCTCATGTGTTGCATTCCGTTATTATCCAGGTTGTTTATTTCACACCTTCCTCGGTCAATAATGAAGAAGGCCAAGGTTGAAATGGTCTCAAGGTTGATGTCACTCTCATTCGGATATATGTTGGTGTCTTTACTTTCAAAAGATTTCACCTTTATTGAGCATTATGGAGAATTCCTAATGTACCACTCCTTGGCATAAGGGAGGTATCACTTACAACCATTCTCTAGCTATGACAGTTTGGTTATACTCGAAGATATGGTCCTCATGATATGATTCTCCATGACATCGTATTTGACTACGACAACGATCTCCATGGTTATCGCCAAGATTTATACGCTTGGGGCATGGTGAAAAGCGATACAAAACCTTGGGGCATAAAATTCCATTTCTTGGGAACCTTACCTCAAATGTTTGCGAGCTCACGCTCAAAACCTCATAATGTCATATCTGCTATCCTGCCGGTGATCATAGAACCTATTCTTTGTAGGAGCGAACCCTATACCATTCTTCATCGGACATGCTCACGATTTTGAAGAATTAAAGAGATCTGGATTCAACTCAAAGAAGAAGGTATACATTTGAAGCCGATTCTCACAAAGCAAGAAAAGTATTGGAGTTGACAAAGCTACTTCACAGGAGAAAAGCATCAACACCTACTTCAACACAAGAGAAGCATCCATAGGAGACCTAAGCTCTAGGAATTTCATTTCTTGTCTAAAATTTTATTTGTACTTACTAAGTCAACTAATAATAAAGTTTGTTCTTGCTTGTTTACCAAATTTAAATTCCTAAAGGTCCTTGAAAACTTTGCATTGCATAACATTGCATATCATAGCATAACATCTCATAACAATTATTTGAAGACGGTTTCTCATTCTCTCACTATTTATTTCGTGATAGCAGGCTGTCAAAGATCTTGAGCTCGGAATGCTCAATTCCAGAAATGTTCACCGACTTAGCTCAAGGTCAGAAAGATCTGAAGAAGCTCATCACGAGAAAAGAAAGGCTATTGACCTCATTAACATGGAAAGGTTCAAGGTCGATCAAGGTGGTGAGACAACAATTTCTCAAACAAAAGGGCAGCGAAAGTAGCGTCAAAAACAATGAAGGAAGCCATCATGAGTCTGAAAACGAAGGGGAAGACTATATAAGCGAGCAATATCTTAACGACGAAAAGTACAAGCAACTTGAAGACCGCCTGAATGCTGTGGAGAATTTGAAAATGTCAGGGTTAAACTTTGATGATTTGAGTCTGGTTCCCAGAGTGGTAATTCCCTGCAAGTTCAAGATCCTACCTTTGTTAAGTATGATGGCATTTCTTGCCAGTTGCATCGAAGTCCTATATTTAGAAGATCCATCCTCATACTAAAGACATGAATCTATGGATACATTTATTTCAAGAGATGCATGCGGAACACAGTTGGAGTATTATCATCTAGAATACCCATATTCATACTTGGAATGATTTGGCGAGATGTTTTCTACAAACAATACCGGTACAATCTTTGAATTGGCACCAACCGTATGCAAGCTTGAGAGTATGTCCATGGGTCGTGACGAGAAGTTTAAGGAGTATGCTCGAAATGGAGAGATCTAGCGGTGAGTTCAACCACCCTTATCTAATAGGGAATTGGTTGATATGTTCTTCGGTTCATCATTGTTATTGATAGGAGAACAAATTGAAGTTGGAATCAAGAGTGGAAAGATTCAAGTCGAACATCCTCGAATCTTGTAAAAATATCTTTTGGTGGGAAGAAAGAAGCCAATCATGTATGGTCGGAGAAGCCGTGACAAAGCGATCACAATCAATCTATGAAGTCTTGATCTCTAATCCCACGATTACAACCTTACCAAGACAAGCATGCGTAGGCAGAATGCGCCAAGAAGGCAGTTCTGAAGATCAACATGCTATCTCAAGCACTACAACACATGTTGAAAGCGGTAGAGATTACTTTGAGGATCCTCCTCAACATGTCAACACTTCCTCTCAAAGTACAATCCCATGCAAGGTGTGCATACCACTCTAACAGACAGACACGACACCAACAGCTGTTGGGCCGGGAAGAATAAGATTCAAGACATGATTGGAGCTTAGGAAATTGAATTTGATCCTCATGTGAAACTCCGATGTGATCAACACCAATGCGACCATGGTAAAACCAACGCCATTGACATGACTCATATGGCTTTGATGTGAATGGTGACCATTCCCACGATGGTATCAAGAAAGATTTGTTGCAAGCGGTATATTACGGGATGTCTTGACAAGCGTTGGTGTGCATCTGAATCAAATGGATGTTCTTGGTTGAAGAAGCGTGTTCAACGCATGATGGAAAAGCGAAAAGTGTTATTGCTAAAACCTTAAATGCAGAAGTGCGTGCGAAGATGTTGCTAAAATAGAAGATCGAAGACATATGCGGTCGTACTAAAGTATAAGATGCCTTGGGGCAGCCGGTGGAAAGTATGATTTCATGGTGAATTATACCGCTCCTAATAGCTACAAGATCTCAATTGAAGCGTCAGGCAACGAGATAGGGAGGCGATTATCACGAAGAATATCTTGATGTGAACATAATAAGGATCACCTCGGCGATCCGCACCTAGAGTGGCACCTCATTATTAACTTGCCCATATCAATTCCATGTTCCTCGACAAAGCTATACCTTGGAATTATGGAGCGGTTTACTACTATGGCGTCAAGCAGAGCCATTAACCATTGAAGGCGATGCAGTAAAAACTACAAATCGACATTGACAATATCATAGGATCAAGCAAAGTAACGAGCTGGAAGAGTATTTTCTCCAAATATCTCTCCTCAAAGAGACTACACCAATTCACATTCACTCTTGAACCAACACCGAGACTCGGGGAAAGAAAGTGACTCAACCTGCTCGGACAAAATTACTAAAGAAGTTGTTGAAGGTACCTTGGACAAGAAATGGAAATTCGAAGATTATTAAGAAAAGCGACTACAATGTTGTGGAACAGTTAGTACAAACCCTGTCCAAGATTTCCATACTAGCTGTTGTTGTGCTCTGAGGCTCATACTAAAGCCTTGGTGAAATTTAGAAGAACTCTCACATACCATGAAGACACTACACGACCAATTTGAAAGTTGTATTGCTAGTCGGATGCTAACAATGGTTTAGGCTTTTTGATCTTGATCGACTCATGTCGGAAGAAAACATAAGCCTTGCACATCTCTATTGAATGCAAGGGCATCACTTGGTCTCACGTATTGGTGGATATTGGCTCTGCTATAAATGTTACGCGAGAGTGTTCTCGACCGACTTAATCTTTGAAGAAGTGGTCATGAAACCTAGTGACATAATCGTAAAAGCTTTTGATGGTTCGAAAAGAACAATACTTAGAAACTCGATCTTCGATCAAAGTGGGTTCCCATACTTTTGACTCTAGTTTCTTTGTGATGGACATTCTTCTAGCTTATTCTTGCCTACTCGGATGCCCTTGGATACATAGAGCGAATTAACCTTGCATCGAGAGTTGAAGTACCCATGAAGGAAAGATTTTCTTGTATGCGAGAGAGGAAAAATAAGCCATTGCAGTCATTCCGATACATCAAAGTGGAAGGTGAATTTGTTGAAACCCTATCAAGATTTTGAAGTAATTCCACAGTCATGCTGTCGACTCTGTCCTCCTAAAGTTACTAGAGTTCCACCGAAATGGCCTCATTGAAAGATGCTAGAGCTAATTGAAGGAGGTTGTACTATTGGGGTCGATTACCCGATTTTCCATTCAAATCGACAAGACTAGTTTAAGCTTCACTTCCAAGGGAAGATGATACACGCATGACGTCGTGGGATCTCCATTCCACATCAACAAGAATGGGTTCATTCTATAGAAGACGATGATGGTGACTTTGACATCAATAATTGGATCTTCCGGCTCATGATGGACTCAACAATTGGAAGGCGAAGATGTTATACCAATCTCCTTTAGACAAGAGTAATTGCTTTTGTTATGCTTTTATGATTTTTTTTGAACAATAAACTCTAAGCCTAGTGCCTTTCCCGGGGCACCACGGCTCGTTTGTGAGGGTTATTATTTGTCATTCGCATATTTTCATTCAATAAATCATTGGACTTTTGCATTCAAATATTGTGATATTTGTCATTCTTTTACTTTATCACCTTTTCAAAGCTAGGTGTTCTTACACCCACCCACATAATACACTACGGATCCATATTCACTTGAATCTAATCGATAAACTCTACTATTGCTAAATATGACTTGATATTCCGCTCTACCAAGCGAAGAGAAGATGAGGAAGATTGTGAAGTTACGGGAGAACTTGCTAGACTACTACAACAAGGAGAAAGGATATACATCCACCGAAGAGCCAATCGAAGTTGTGAATCTAGGAACCGCGAGGCAGAAAAGAAATCAAGATAAGAGCGGGTCTTGAGGCGGTGTTAAAGAAATATTGGTCAGATCTTGTAAGACTACATCGAGATTTTATCTTGGTTCTACGAAGATATGCAGTCTAGATATTGACATTGTGGTACACCGACTACCAACGAAGAGGTTTCTCCTATGAGCGAGAAGGTTCATCGTGTCGTCTGAGATGTCGAGAAAATTAAAATGAAGTTGTAAAGCAATTCAACCTTGGTTTCTTAGCCGCTACTTCTTATCCATGGTGGGTCGCGACGTGGTACCCATACCTAAGAAGGATGGCAAGGTGCACATGTGTGTAGACTACCAAGACCTGAATAAGGCAAGCTCGAAAGATGATTTTCCTATCCCACATATTGATGTCCTGGTTGATAATACCGCTAAACATAAAGTTTTCTCTTTCATGGATGGTTTCTCCGATTACAATCAGATCAAGATAGATCCCAAAGATATGGAAAAGACTACTTTCATTACACACTGGGGCACTTTCTGTTACAAGATCATGTCGTTTGGGTTGAAAAATGTTGGCGCCACATATCAGTGTGCTATGGTGGCCTTATTCCATGACATGATCCATCACGAGATAGAAGTCTACATTGATAACATGATAGCTTGATCACAAACCAAAGAAGCGTCTTGATCATTTGCAAAGTTGTTTTGATATCTGAAGAAATCAGATTGAGACTAAATTCGAGCAAATGCACCTTTGGAGTCAAATTCGGCAAGCTCTTGGGATTCGTTGTCAGTGGTAAAGGTATCGAGGTTGACCCTACCAAGGTCAAAGCTATTCAAGAAATTCTAGCTCCCATCTGCGAGAAGGAAGTCGAGAGGTTTCTTGGAGCAGTGAATTACATTTCTAGATTCATTGCATCTAACAAGCTGCTTTTGAGCCAATATTCAAGTTATTGAAGAAAGATCAAGAGGTAAAATGGAGCAGCGATTGTCGACAGTTTCGACAAAATCAAAGTACTTACAAGCACCTTATATCTGATGCCACCATTTGAAGGAAGACCTCTCATCATGTACTTAACAATATTAGAGAATTCAATGGGGTGTGTGTTGGGGAAACATCAGATGCAGTCGAAAAGAGTATGCAATATACTACCTTAGCAAAAGTTCACCGGCATGAAACAAGATACTCACAGCTCGAGAAAACTTACGATGCTTTGGCTGGTGCTTTCGCCGACTAAGACATTATATTGACTCACACTACCTTGTTGATCTCGAAATGGATCCGATAAAATACATATTAGAAACCTGCTCTCACGAAGAATAGCAAGATGGAAAATAATCTTGATCGAACGACATCAATATACTACAAAAGCAATCAAAGAAAGTGTGGTAGTCGATCATTTGCCTCATCAAGTCGTAGATGATTATCAGTCTATGCATTTCGAGTTCCCAGACGAGGATATTATGTTTGTCATTAATTACGAAGAGCCTGGACCAGACGAAGGACCTGAGCCAGGACCCCGATGGACCATGGTCTTCGATGGAGCTTCTAACGCACTTGGCAATGATATTGGCACCATAATTACATTTCCCAATGGAAGTCATACACCTTTCATCGCTAGACTATGTTTCAACTGCACCAATAATATGGCTGAATATAAAGCATGCATCATGGGTATCAAAGCTGCTATTGACTTGAGGATCACACTCTTGCAAGTATATGGAGACTCAACTTTGGTGATTAGTCGGATTAAGGGAATGAGATATGAAACATCCAGACCTCATTCTATATCGAGAGCATGTGTTGAATCTGATCCACTACTTCGAAGAAATCACTTTCGAGCATATCCCACGAGAAGAGAATCAGCTGGCAGACGTGTTAGATACCATGTCATCTATGTTCAAAGTCATATGGGACAATAAATCTCCTTAGATTACTATTGAAAGACTAGACGAACCAGCACACTGTTGCGAACTTGATGTTGAAGGAGTAGAAGAGAAACCTTGGTTCTACAAAGTGAAAAGGTACCTCGAGGCTCAAGAATACCCTAAAGGGGCATCTGTCAATGATAAGAAGATTTTACTCCAAGTTCTTTCTCGATGTGACATCTTGTACAAGCATAATCGGGACTTGGGCTTACTCCGATGTGTAGACCAGAAAATAGCTGAATGAATTATGGAAGAGTTGCATGAAGGCGCATTTGGTACTCACTCTAGTGGACATACAATGGCTAAGAAGATTATGAAAGCATGTTACTATTGGTCCACTATGGAGGCTGATTGTTATCACTATGCTCGATCTTGTCACAAATGCTAGATATACACGGACAAAGTGCACGTACCTCCAGTTCCATTGAATATTACGAGCCCGTGGCCTTTCATAATGTGGGCATTGACATGATTGGAGAAATCAAACCTACCACTTCTAATGGACATCGTTTTGTCCTCATCATTGATTACTACACCAAATGTGTAGAAGCAACCTCGTTCGCATCTCTACCAAGAATTTTGTGGCTCGATTCATCAAACATAATCTTATTTGTCGATCACGGCATCCCGAAAAGTTATCACGAGATAGTGGTACCAACCTCAATAACAACATGATCAACGAACTTTGCATGCGGTTCAAGATAAAGCATCATAACTCTTCTCCATATCGGCCAAAGATGAAAAGCGATGGAGGCCAACAAGAATCCAGAAGAAGATCATACATAAGATGATAACTTATAAATATTGCACGAGATATTGCCATTTGCTCTCCGGTTATTGCACCGATCTACGAACATCTACGAGGACAACTCTTTTCTCTCTCATTATATGGTATGGGCGATTCTACCTATCGAGTTCGAGATACCCTCCTCGAGTACTCAGGGCGCATAGTTGAGCGAAGCC
>CM038794.1:289920822-290216654 GCA_021764765.1 Vicia sativa
ATGGAAGCAGTCTTACCCATCGAGGTTCAGATACTCTCAACCAGAGTACTCTAGGACGCAGAGTTAGACGAAGACGAATGGGTCCAGACTCGCCTTGACCTGATCAACTTGATCAACGAAAAACGGCTCGCAGCCATCTGCCATGGACAAATATACCAGAAGCGAATGATCAGAGCATTCATTAAAAAGGTCAAGCACCGAGTCTACCAAGTCGGTGATCTAGTAGTCAAGCGTATCATCCTTCAACAAGGTGATTCCAGGGGAAAATGGACTCCCACCTATGAGGGACCATTTGTAGTCAGAACAATATTTTTCGACTGAGCCATGATACTAAGCACTATGGATGGAGAAGATTTCCCACACCCTGTGAACGCGGACATAGTCAAAAAATACTATGCATAAACGAGACCCGCTAGGTTGACTGGCCTAGGAAAAAATAAGGGCATCCTGGTGAACCAAAAAGGTTCGGGCAAAAATTAAGTATATATATATACAAAAAAATGTACACCCGGCAAGTCGAAAACCTAAAAAGCGGATAGGGCAAAAGGGTAGACGAAAACCGAAAGGCGGTCTAGGAAAAGTTAGATTTACTGCACGACTATGTCTCGTCCAGATCACCTACTTACAGACTACACTACTATCAGCTTCAAGATTCGAATGGCGCAAATCAGTTCACTCACTTTCTTCTGACAACAAGGAGATGAGATAGTCGAAAATATATGAGCAATAGCATAGTTGAAACTCGACAAGATTGTTTCCACATAGCTTTTTACTATTCTGATAATTTCCTCTTACTAGGATATTTGTTTCTTGTATACAAATTGCCTGACAATAGGCCACTTTCTATTGCAAATTCCTCTTTTCCAGCACCAATCTTTATTGTCTTGTTTGCATAAAGTCCAATGTTTGCTTTGAATGATTATATGTGTCACACCCCCAAATTTGCCTCATTCTTTGTTTTATTTTTCATCTGGTCATATTGAGCATAACCGCTAGCCCTAATTCAATTGCATGCATACATGCATTATCTTTATGGTGGACCAAATTGAATGGTGGATTTGACGGGCAACTTGTTGGTTTCTCGTTGTGGAAGGTTAATTACCGGGCCATTAGTTTCATTCGTGATTGGGTTTTTTGTGCGAGAGGCAATATTAAGAGTTTGGTGATTAAGGTTTGGAATTTAAAGAAAGAAAAAACAAGTAGATTCGAACGTTAGGTTTGATTTCTTAAATGGAAGAACATTCGTGCAAAAGTTAACAAAGCCATAATCAAATTTTCTCATTTGTATTTTACAATGGAATTTTTCTTTGAAGTAATGTTTGGATTTTGGATTCAATTTCTAAAAGAAATTATCAAGTTTAAGTGCACTTGGAGCCAAATTTGTATTTGAAGTTGATTCAATTCCTTTTAAGATTCAAGTCTTGAAACCAACATGACTTCACTGGGTGCATATGTGAAGCAATCCCAATGCAAATAAGTTCTAAGGGAATTGGAAGATGTTGTAATATTACTACAATCCCAATGATATTGTTTAGATCAAATTACATTTTGAGCTATATTAAAAGAAAGGATGAATACAGTACCAAATAATTCGAATGTATCCTCAAGTTCCATTTGAATTAATTGGTTCTATTACAACAAGTCAGCTTTTAAAATAAAATAATCTTTTAAAATAAAAGAAAGAAGCTTTTGAAGTATTAAGGGGAGTCCATGGCCTAATACAAAGAAAACAGGATGATGAAGTTTCCTTCCATTTTGCCAAGCTGGAGGTGCCACAGATCTGCTTGCTTTTCACCATGGCTGCTTGTTTCACCATGGCTGCTTGCTTTCCAACAGTGACATAATGCAAGGAACCTGCATACACTAACAACAAATCAATTTTCATGTTCTTTTGTAAGTGACAAAACAAACCAGAATTTTACACCGTGCCTTGCGTTATCAAATGACATCAGTTCAATGATAAGTTAATGTGTACTCGGCGATTTATGCATGAAACAAATCTGTCGAGATATAACGCAGCAAGTTCACCACTCACCGTTACATTCTAAAGAGCGATAACAAACAGTCCACGTTGCAAGCCCCATGGCAATAGAATACTCTCCAGCTGGTGCATACGGTTCAGCGGCGGTGCAAGCAGCCATTCACAAACCGTTTCAACGCTCCTGCAACGCAAATCCAAATCAAAAAATGCAAAAGAGAGGCATACTTCACAATTTTATGTGTAAGGCAGTGTTCGTTAAGTAAATGGCATTAAGGTTGGTTTATCTAAATAGCAGATAAATATCAAAGTGATTTGGTACCTAATTCACGCGGTACAAGTACCAATTGCAAAGGACAGAAACTTATGCTATCAGTTGCATGACAAAAATCTTCAGAAAAATTGGAGAAAAAACGGTTTTTAGATCTTACCACAGAATTGAATGAAAAGTAACACCAGCTGCAGGATTTTGATACGAACAGACAGGAGCTGTCCATCTCAAGCAACTGGTCACAGATACAGAATTTGAGAAATCGAGAATTTCAAATCTTCTACACATGACTCAAGTATCTTCATAAACATGCTGTTGTTCTTCTATTCTTCACAGGCCACCTGTTGCAAGAAAGACAAACCATGAGAACTACAAGAACATAAATCACAGGGACAACATTGAGAAATGTAGTTTAAATTTTGTCTTAAGAAAAGAAAGCTTCAAAGGCAAGAAAGCAATACTTTTTAATGAAACAAAATTTGTTTTCCCATGTTTCTGTAAATGAATGTGCAAGCTAGTAGGGCCCACCTTATCAGATTTTACCACAGTTTAAAACTCAGAATTTTCAGCCTTTACCTATGTTTCTTTTGTCCTATTGACAGCTCATTATTACTGGTTTAGGAAGGCTTCACATCACTCACACAGTTTCAGTTTTTTATACAATCCTCACAAAGTAATTCCAATCCTAACCATTCATGATAACATCCAAAGGGCTTGTTTTGTTAGCAATTTTACCCCAATCTTTTACTGTTACATCAGTTTAAAATTTCATGAAGAAAAACAAAAAAACAAAAAAATAGTACATCAGAGTTTGTTTGTTTTGAATGTCTCCCACTACTTGCTGCACCAAGGTGCTCTCCCTCCACTCTAACCAACTCCAAACCTAAAATTCCATCCTAACCTAAGTCCAAACCTGACCTCACTCCAACCCTCTCTCACCCAAGCCTACACTCTATATAAACACCCTGTTCCCTCTCATTCTGCAGCAACTCTCAGCCTAGCAAAACTCTGCAGAATTTTTTCCCTAAACACCTATTCACTCAAAGCTCTCAACCCTAATTTCTCCTTCAAATTTCACACTGAAATTTGAAGTAGAAAGAGCTAAACCACTCATACCAGTTCAGTCCAAGAAGTAAAGGAGAAGTTTACCATACCTGTCACTGCAGCTCTACTCAGGTAATATACCTCTTTGCATTCTGGCTTTGAGTTCTTAATCCATCCTTGTGTATGCATCAGTCTAAGACATTCTGCACCATTTTTATGATTAAGTTCTAGTTTTACCAGCATACAAACTAAAATGCAAAAAAAAAAAGGTATTTGAGGTTTTCTTGGTGTTACCTGGTTATTTCCTTTCTGTCATTTTGATTGTCTTGTATCCGAAATTCACATAACATCAATGACAAGCCCAAGGAGAAGCTACCTTTTCGATTAGTACTCCATGAGGCTGAGATATTTTGTTAGTTTTTATGTATCCTGCATTATCTGTCATAAAAAAGCATAACTTATATCAGAACACAAACTGAGTGAAGTAATGAAGGTTTTCAGTTTTTCATGTTACCTGATGTTGGTTCTGTTAGTTTGAATGCCTTGTATCCGAAACTGGTGTGATATCGATGACAAGCTCAAGGAGAAACTACACTTTGATTAGTATTCCACCGAGCTGAGATATTCTGCCAGTCCAAGATATCCTGCATACCATTTCGTAAACAAACGTGAAATTTCAGTACAACACAAACCATGAGACGAATGTTTTGAAATTGTTATGTTACCTGAGATGTTTTTTTGGTCTGGAGGTTTCGAAATCCGAATGTATCGCCGATGAAAGCTCAAGGAGGAAACTAATCACTGATTGGTACTCCATAGGGCTGAGGCGATATACTGATGCAGTATCCACACTTCATTGGTTTTCCTTGCAAAAAGAGTAACGAAGGTTACTACTCTGAACATTTGAAACTTCGAAAAGTGAAAGTTATGAAAATATTAACCTCACCGGTTGAACACTCGGAAATGATCCATAAACGACCACGAGCGCCTTGCTTTGTTGACGTCGTGAAGGAGATCCGAATTCGGAGAGGATTCGACTCTTTTCCAACAATATTTGAAACTTGGAATCGACCCATCTGCTCTCTTCAATTTCGAATCGAGAGTCTTCCATTCTTCTTCGCATCACCATAAACCAGAACTACCACCATCTCCAAACAACCTTCCAGTTCTCCATCGCTAATTCGCCTCCGTTTCTGTTACCTTCCACCGTTGTTACCCATCACCCAACCGTAACCCTCATCTTCTTCATTTTCCAACCTCACTCGCTTCCATTCACTTTCCACCTCAGCCTCAAACATACTCCCTCCGTCTCTTCACTGTAAATCCGCTATCTCTTCTCCAAATACGACCGTTCTCATCAACACATACTCCCTTCATCAGAATCTTCAATCGCCACTGCTCATATCCCGTCAACCTCCTTTCCTTGATCACCATCTCCACCTATCGCTCTCTTCACAACCGCGCACAGTCCCTCTCGTCTTCTCTCCAACCACCGTACCATCTTCTTCTCCCATAGTTCCTCCTGTACCTCTCTCCGTGCTCATCATCCAAACCTTCAACCTCTCTCTCAACCACTGTCTCGTCGCTCTCCATACAAAACCGTAATCACCATCTCCTCTCACAACCGATACCATCCCATTGCCTTCCGTTGTCCATTGCCGTCACCACCTGTTCTTTTTTTTCTTTCGCGAAAACGAATTGATTTGGGAATTAGGGTCCCAAACCCAGTTACCCGGACCCGGTCTGTTCTTTGGTGAGGGCTTGGATCCGGGTTGAACCGGTCCGGCCCAGTGATCCCACCGGTTCTCTCCATAAACCCATATATATTTTATTTTTATATTCATTTTACTTCTTTTTTTTTAAACAAAAAAATTCTAATTGATTTTTATTGTCTTATTTTTATTTATTTATTTAAATACACCCTCATATTATATTTAAATCATTTTACTTCACATATTGATTTAATCTGATTATTTAAATTATTAAATTTCATTTTTTTAACAAATTTACATGAGTGAGTTAATTGTTCCTTGTTCTATATTAATTTTCATACGTTTGAATGGTCCGTTATAAATCCTTTTTTTCCTCGCTTGTCTATTCACCCTCGCACACTCATCCAAATCCATCAAACCTCGCATCTTGGTCCATATACCGAATCTGAACTTTCTTCAAGGGTTGAATGGTAGGGAATAGACATCTGTCTATTCTCTCGAGATTTAATCAAGAATAAGTCACCTGACTTATATTGATTGATCATAACCCGCTCAAAACACTTTCATAATCAAAGTTCCAAACCTCGATCCAACGTCGAGTGACTTTTTTTGAAAATTTCTTTTCCCAAATAAACAAGGGTTGAATGGTAGGGAATAGACATCTGTCTATTTCTCTCGAGATTTAATCAAGAATAAGTCATCTGACTTACATTGATGAATCATAACCTGACAAAATACTTTAAAGATATCTCATTTTCTTAAGAAAAGGACTAAATGAGGGAGTCAAGGTATCTACCTTTTCTCGCTCTAAGTGTGTGAGTCCCAAGTATCTACTTTGGACATACAAACACTTGTGTCCTATAAAATCAACTCAAACTCATTCAAATATTTTTCTGTGCCCTTGCGCACCACTCTTTTCTAAAATCAAACCAACCAACAATCTTTTCATTTTCAAGAAGAACTACGGAGTTTTGACTTTCCCATTGCACGAGGGAATACGTAGGCACAAGGTTTTGAAACCGCGGCAAACTCAAAATAATATGAAAACAAAACCCTTCTTCCTTCTCCTTCTTGATCATTACTTATAAGATAGCAATTATCATTAGCACTTGAACACACACATGAACTAAACGGGTCCCATCGAGTACGATGGATGTGAGGGGTGCTAATACCTTCCCCTTGCATAACCGACTCCCGAATCCATCTCTTGGTCTCGTAGACTATCTTATCCTTTGTTCGTGGGTTTTACTCGATGTTTTCCCATTCCTTTTGGAATAAATAAATACTCGATGGCGACTTCATTGTACCGATAAATTTGTAAATTTTTCGAGGCGCTACAGTTGGCGACTTCACTGGGGAATGTACCATTAAGCGTGTCAACCCTAGTTTAGCTCTTGTGTGTTTATGTATTCATTGTTTTATTGCTTTCTTATTGTTTTATATTATTTATGATCATATTTGTTTTATTTCAATGCGGTGATGTTGGGTTTCTCAAGGGTAATATGTTACTATGTGCGAGACTCATTACACAGGTCTGAGAAAAAACATTAGGATTAGAGGGTGTTGTGTAGTACTTAGACTTGCAAGGCTCCTGACTTGCAAGTCGGTACAAAGACCCCGCCTAGAGTCGGTTCTTTTGGGGTGTTGTTGACTTTGCATATCTATGTACTGTCGATAATACTTTCAATGGGGGCCTATGACTCTAGTTTATCACTTTAGGAACCTTGAAAACAAATCTTTGACTCCTCCGAACCGATGGTTGTGTAGTGCTTATCAGATATTTATCTTGTTAAGTCGCACGAGGAAACCTTTACTAGAATCGTTTCCATAAGCTATAATAATGACGTGTATTCCTATACTACGTCGTTATTATTGTCAAATGGGACCCTGGATTCTAGGTATTTCGTTATCCAAAAATGTAGAACCACCTTGTGAAGGGAATTGTTGGGTAGACGTCGAAACCATGCCTGACCATCCGTTGAACTTCTATGATACGTCACCTATGGATTATGCATGACTTTATTTTAACATCATGCAGCATCATTTTGCATACATTGAAAGTTTAGCATCTGTCTTTTTATTTTCAGGGATCTTAAAGACTTGACATATCTGTAAGCATTGATCAACATGGATATTGGTAGAAGATCTGTTGTCAGCATTAAGGCAAAAGACCCAGTTGTTGGAAGTTTGAGAGCTCTAGCTGCACGACTTCCTCTCAATCGCGTGAAACCATTTGAGAACAATCATGGGAAACTCTTGGATATTTTGGCTACTAGTATAGACTCGGATCTTGTTGGAGCTTTAATCCGCTTTTATGACTCTTCTTTGCGTTGCTTCACCTTCCAGGATTATCAGTTGGCTCCTACTTTAGAGGAATTCGCCCATCTTATTGGTATTCCAATAGGAGACGAACCTGTCTTTTCTGGTCTTGTTAAGCCTTTTGATCATCAAGAAATAGCTACAGCTCTTTATTGGGACAAAAGGAGCGTTACTGCCAGTCTTGAGACAAAAGCTAAGAGTTCTGGTTTCCCTAGGGGAACATTAGAAGCAAGGGCAAATGAATGTATTGAGAAAAAGGATTGGAAGGCTTTTTATGCTACTCTTGCTCTTTTGATTTATGGGATAATCCTGTTTCCAGAAGTGGAAGATTTCATTAATGCAAATGCCATCAGTGTTTTTCTCACAAAGAATCCGGTTCCCACTCTCCTAGCGGATGTGTATTATTGCCTAACTCTGAGGTATTCAAAGAAAGATGGAGTGGTTATGTGTTGTACAGCTCTACTACAGATGTGGTTTAAAGAGCATCTCCCAAAAACAAGTGCCTTCTCTTACAACAAATATAATTTGAGGTGGGCTCAGAGAATTGTCAATCTAACGAAAGGTGACATTGATTGGTACGATAGTGCTTATGATGGTATTGAAATTATAATGAGTTGTGGTGATTTCCCCAATGTTCCGCTCATAGGAACTAAGGGGTTAATTAATTACAATCCTGTTTTGGCTCGTCGACAGTTAGGGTATATTATGGAGGGCCCTCCTGAGGAAGAATCGGTAACAGAAATCATTTCACATGGGATTGAAGAATCTGACTTATTGAAGAAGTTCAGAAAAGCTTGGAAGATTATTCATCGTCATGACAGAGAAAAGATGGGAAGGAAAGTTCCTTTCGCTAAAGAACCATACCAGATTTGGGTGAAAGCTAGGGCTAGAGAGGTTAAGTTGCCTTTCTCTGTTAGCCTCCCAGCTAGGCCCAAAACTCCTGAGCCTGAACCAGCTACCAGAGCAGAAATTGATGAGTGGAAGGCTAAACACGCTCTACTCATGCAAGAGAAGGAAGATTTGGAATCCAAGCTAAACAAAAGCACCAAGATAATTTCGGCCAAGAGAACCCTTGAGGAAAATCACAAGACCGGACGAAACTAGAATGAAAGTTAAAGAAGAAGAAGAGTTTAAGAAGAAATATTTTCAAGAGAAGACTACTGCTGAGAGTTGTATGAAGAGGCTTCGACGAAGTTTAAAAGACACCCAGCAAGAGAGAGGTGAAGCCTATCGGTGGATGGATTTAGCTATTGAAGAAAAAGGGAAGTTGAGGAAAGAGAAAGAAGAAGAGATTTCAGGCCTCAAGAATGCGTTGAAGACTGCAGAAGCTATGTTGGCAGAGGAGACTCGCCTCAAAGAAGTAGCTTGAGGGCTTGTCGTGTGGATCCTAAAGAATTGGCTCAAAAGACCATGAGCTTAAACTTGCTAATGAGAAAATTGAGCATTGGAAAGTTAGGTATAGTGATCTCAGACTCAAGGTCGAATGGATGAATGAGATTCCACGCTTGACTAATCTACTATATGGACGAAATCAAGAGGCATTCAATCTAGAAGCTAAAATAGGGAGTTTTATGACAAGTATGCTGGTTTGGTCGATTTTGCAATCAATTGGTCAGGATGTTCCTGGAGGCTCGGACGCCTTTAGAGGATCTCAAAGAGAATCGTGTGCCTCCTGCGGTAGGTGACTTTTGTACCTTTGTGAAGAGTTATTGAGCGATTTCAGAGGGAGCAGGTCTAAAGCCTCGTCAGGAAATATTTCAAATTTTGTATTTATTCAATTGTTATTTAAATTATAGCACCGCGAGTCTTGCATTTATTTTAATGTCATTTGTATTAAAAGAACCATTTGTATTAAACTCTTTTACAATTAAATGAAGAAGTCGATTATCCAAGTTACGCTCATCGAATGCTTACAAGACACCAATTCGAATAGAACCGAAAATAAAAAGGGCGGATGATAATAAAAGCAATGTGCATAGCATAAATTTTTGCATCATCGTGCATCCATCATGCATCTCATTTCCAAAGCATAACTTATTTTAACTATCCTCACTCAGATCCAAGCTGAATCATCGCCATTTCCACGCAACAAGAGCCAACATTCGAAGAGCTATGGAACAATATGAAGCATCTCAGGCCGCTATGAGGGGAGAAATGGACTCCATGAGAGAAAGAATGGATCAAATGATGGAATTGATGATGGCCCAACATAGGAGAGAAGAAGAGAGAGCTGCCAATGAAGCTGCCGCCGCTGCCAATGCTGCTTCCAATGAAGCTAATGCTTCTTCTAATGCTGCTACTGTTGTTAATACTGCTGGTTTGACTAACACTGCCAATGTTATGACAATTGATGCCACTAATGACGCCAACAGGAACCCTCCTCTTGTTTACGCCGGTACCCCATTCCCACGAGTGAAGACTCCAAATCCTTTAATCTTTGGTATGCCTAGAAATTTCGTACCCGCCGAGGAAGGCGCAAGGATGATCCCTGTGGCCCAGGCTCCTCCATTCACTGACGAGCGTAATGCTCAGGAACAACCGAATCTTGATTATCAAGCCAACGCGATACATGATGAACACTTGCAAGATGAGTACCACGCCCACTTCCCGGACAAGGTCAAATCGCGCTTAATCCTGCTGTCACTTTCCAAGATGTTGTCCGTAAGATGTGTCGGGATTTGGCTGAACAAGTCAAAGCTCTAAAAGGGAAGCAGTCCGTAAGTCAAAGCGCCTTGGAAATGTGTTTGGTTCCTGATGTGGTGATCCCTCCTAAATTCAAAGTACCTGACTTTGAAAAGTACAAGGGCCTCACTTGTCCGAAGAATCATTTAAGGATGTATTGTACAAAGATGGCCGCTCATGTGCGAGATCAAAGGCTAATGATGCATTGTTTCCAAGAGAGTCTGACCGGGGCATCGTTGGATTGGTACATGCAATTAGAAAGGAATAATGTGCAATCCTGGGATGATTTGACTGATGCATTCCTTGAGCAATATCAATTCAATACTGATTTGGCACCCAGTCGTACTCAACTTCAGGGTATGAAGCAAAAAGATGGAGAAAGTTTCAAGGAATATGCCCAGAGATGGAGAGAGGTCGCTAGGGTACAACCCGCTTTGGTTGAGCGAGAGCTAAATGATCTGTTTATGGGAACTCTTCCCAACCATTATTATGAAAGGTTGCTCAGTAACACATCTTCAAATTTTTCTTCACTAGTGATTGTGGGTGAAAGGATCGAAGAAGGGTTGAAATCGTGAAGGGTGTCGAGGAGATAGTAACGCTCACTGAAAACCATACAACGGTTTCAAGAAGAAGGAAAGTGAGACTAATGTGTTTGGAAAGAATTATAGAGGAAGACCTCGTGCTAATCGTGCCACCTATGCACAATATCCTTATGTAGTCCTGTCCCATATGGCGGCACCTCTTACCAACAAACACCTGCAGTGTCGCCCTGCCGCTCAAGCTCCCCGCCAGCTCAACAACAAAACAGAGGTCATAATGAAGTCCTCCGAGAACCTTCCGAAGGTATACTATGCGTGATATTCAACCAATTCCTATGACATACTCACAATTGCTTCCGATTCCGATCCAAGATGGTACCGTGGTGCCTAGAGAATGACCACTACCGGAATAGAATCAAAGCCGTGGTATAATGCGAACGCTAGATGTGGTTACCATGCTAACAGTCCTGGGCACTCAACTGAAGATTGCTTTGCTTTCAAATGCAAAGTCCAGGGTCTGATTGATGATAAAGCTCTTTCTTTTGCTGATGTTCCTAGCATGGCTAATAATCCGTTGCCTAAGCATGGGGCACCTGCTATCAACGCCATATGTGATGACGAGAGGGTGCTTGTGAAGAATGTAGACCAGGTGAAGATGTCCCTAGAAGAGGTCTTTGAACATTTGGATACGGCAGGTTTGATTGAAGAGGGGCATGATAATTGCCAAGTTTGTTGTGTTGATCCGAGTAAGTGTCCTGGATTCAAGTTGTATCTACAGAAGCTGATGGATCGACATGAAATACAGTTTAGCCAAGCTTTGGATATTGATGATGTTGCAGTTGTGGTACCAATATTGAAGTTTGATAGATCTCCTACAAAGTTCGTTGTTCCAATTCCTAATGATGAGCAGGCAATGGTTGTTGGAAGAAATTCTGCGAAGCTTGTTATCCCGATTCCAAGGAATGAATCCATGATGAGTATCGATAGACCTCCCACAAGTTTGGTCGTTCCAATTCCGAAAAGCAAGCTAGCACCAGCTGCTAAGCCTATGGTGATTTACCCTCCCACTCAAATCCCATATGAAAGCACTAAGGTGTACCATGGAACTACTCCTCAGATACATGTGGTAAGCCAATTATTTTGAAAGAACCTAATGTTGTCAATATTGGAACAAGTGGTATGACCCTTATCGATATTCAACCCTAAGTATTACGAATAAGGTAGTTGAGAAGACGCCATCGTGAAGAATGCTAGTGATACCCCTAACACAGGATCCTCAAAGAGCATGCCTACTCCAGATGAAACCCTGAAGATCATAAAGAAAAGTGACTATCAGGTAGTCGAACAACTCAATCAAACTCCTGCGAAGATCTCAATTTTGGATTTGCTTGCAAATTCAGAAGCGCATCGAACATCATTGTTCAGGTTTCTCAATGAGGCTTATGTTAATGAGGAGATTTCTGTGAACCAGCTAGAAGGTGTTATGTCCAATCTAAGTTCTGGTAGTTGCTTGACATTTACTGATGCCGACTTACCCCCATGTGGACGTAATCATAACAAGGCACTCCATATCTCTGTTATTTGTGGTGACACTACTCTAGCAAGAGTTCTTGTGGATACAGGGTCGTCTTTGAATGTGATTCCCAAGGTAACCCTTGATCAGTTGAATGTCGGAAATGCTGAGCTAAGACCCAGTAATATGGTAGTGAGAGCATTTGATGGCTCGAAAAGGATGGTGATGGGTGAGGTCGATCTCCCGGTGCTCATAGGACCACAGATATTCCAATTAGCTTTCCAAGTTTTGGATATCTTTCCAGCATATAGCTGCCTATTGGGAAGGCCATGGATTCATAGTGCAGGCGCTGTTACGTCCACACTCCATCAGAAGATGAAGTTCGCAATCCAAGGAAAATTGGTAATCGTTTCGGGAGAAGAAGATTTCGTTGTAAGCCATTTGTCATCTTTCAAGTATGTTGATGTAGGTGACGAAGTTGTTGAAATACCACTTCAGTCATTTGAGATGGTGAATAATGTGCAAGAGAAGCCCAAGGTGGTTGAAGAACCTAAAGTGCTTGAAGAACCCAAGGAGGTTGATGTGAAAGAGAAGCTTAAGAGTCCATTGGAGCCTAAAGCTAGCCTGTTCTCTTGGAAAGATGTCAAAGCTATGATCGATGCTGGAAAACGCACCGGTTGGGGTGAAGTTATAGAGGTGGTGGAGAAGCAGGATAAGCATGGGCTCGGCTACACACCGTCCCTTTTGCGTGCCAAAGGACCGGAGATTAAGAAGAAGGAAGTACCCAGCATTGAGAAGGTTTTCTCAGCGGCCGGAGTTCATTCTGAAGGAGACGTGGCTATGACTAATGATGATGATTACAAGATTGAGCTGTCAAGGATGGTCTTCCACTCCTCCGTGGACCTCTCAACAATTGACTCTCACGGAAATTCCTCCAACTGTTTCATTTGAAGTAATTTCTTTAGTTTTTTCAAAAAAATTGTGCTCGCCCAAGGCATGGATAGCTTTTGTAGGGCCATCTTGTTTAATCAACGTTTCTTTTATCATGAATAAAAGCGCATTTTGTTATTCAATATTTAGATCTATGTTGTTCTTTTCTTTCCAAAAAAATCTCTGATAAATTGGCAACTTTTTCATTTCTTTTTCTTTTTTCAGTCTTTTAAAAAAAAAAAAAAACATAAGTATAACTAAAAAGAAAAAATCATTATCATGCAGATCATCTAAAACTGAACCCATTGAACACAACGATGCTATAATTCCATATGACTTTGATTTCCCGATCAACCAAGCGGAAGAAGACGGTGAAGAAGACTGTGAACTCCCAGAGGAGTTGGAAAGATTATTGAAGCATGAGGAGAAAACAATGCAACCTTATCAAGAACCAGTGGATGTGATCAATCTGGGGACTGAAGAGGACCGCAAAGAGGTTAAAATTGGAGCTATGCTAGAACAAGGTGTCAAAGACGACTTGATCAAGCTATTGCAAGAGTATGTGGATGTGTTTGCATGGTCTTACCAAGATATGCCAGGACTTGATACAGATATTGTAGTGCACAAACTGCCTTTGAAGCCAGAATGCCCGCCAGTCAAACAGAAGTTGAGAAGAACTCACCCCGATATGGCCAATAAAATCAGGGATGAAGTTAAGAAGCAATTTGATGCTGGTTTCCTAGCCGTGTCAGTATATCCTGAATGGGTTGCTAACATTGTTCCTGTTCCCAAGAAAGACGGTAAGGTACGAATGTGTGTGGATTATAGAGATCTGAATAAAGCCAGCCCAAAAGATGATTTCCCATTACCTCACATCGATGTTCTAGTCGACAAGCCGTTTTCGTGTTCTCCTTCATGGATGGTTTCTGCCTATAACCAAATTAAGATGTCTCCTGAAGACATGGAAAAAACGACCTTCATAACACCTTGGGGCACTTTTTGTTATAAGGTGATGCCTTTCGGTTTGAAAAATGCCGGGGCAACTTATCAAAGGGCTATGGTAACTCTTTTCCATGACATGATGCACAAAGAGATAGAAGTTTATGTCGATGACATGATTGCTAAATCCCAGACGGAAGAGGAGCATGTCACTCACTTGAAGAAGTTGTTTGCAAGACTAAGGAAGTACCGTTTGCGCTTAAATCCCAACAAATGCACTTTTGGTGTCAGGTCCGGGAAACTACTTGGTTTCATAGTGAGCCAGTGGGGCATTGAAGTCGATCCCGCCAAAGTCGCTATTCAAGACATGCCTACCTCGTCGAGAAGGAAGTCCGTGGTTTCTTGGGACGTTTAAATTACATTGCAAGGTTCATTTCACATTTAACAGCTACTTGCGAACCAATCTTCAAATTACTCAGGAAAGATCAAGCCATTCGGTGGAATGATGATTGTCAGAGAGCATTTGACAAAATTAAAGAATATTTGCAAGAGCCACCTATCTTGATGCCGCCAGTATCAGGAAAGCCTCTTATAATGTACTTAACGGTGCTAGAGGGATCTATGGGTTGTGTATTAGGACAACAAGATGAATCGAAGAGAAAAGAGCATGCTATATATTACCTGAGTAAAAAGTTCACTGAATGTGAAACCAGGTATTCCCTGCTAGAGAAGACTTGTTGCGCCTTGGCATGGGCTGCTCGCCGTTTGAGACAGTACATGGTTCGTCATACGACTATGCTGATATCCAAGATGGATCCAATAAAGTACATATTTGAAAAGCCCGCTTACAGGAAGGATTGCGCTGGCAAATGTTACTATCGAATATGATATTCAATATGTAACCCAAAAGGCTATCAAGGGAAGTGTGGTGTCGATTACCTTGCTCATCAACCTGGGAGATTATCAACCAATGAAATTGATTTTCAGATGAAGATGTTATGTTTATCAGAGATTATGCGATCCCAGGCCCGGATGAAGGACCGGAACCGGGATCTCGTTGGACGTTGGTGTTTGATGGTGCTTCTAATTCATTAGGTCATGGAATCGGAGCAATCATTACTTCTCCAAAGGTTTTCATATTCCGCTCACGGCCGAGTTTGTTTTGATTGTACGAACAACATGGCAGAATACGAAGCCTGCATCTTTGGGATTGAAGCGACCATTGACTTAAGGATCAAAATTCTTGAAGTTTATGGAGACTCAGGGCTCGTTATTTGCCAAGTCAAAGGAGAATGGGAAACTCGTAATGAAAAGTTGATCCCCTACAGAGATCATGTTTTGAAACTGGTACCATACTTCGATGAAATCACATTCCATCACATTCCTAGAGAGGAAAATCAACTAGCTGACGCCTTAGCCACTTTATCTTCAATGTTTAAGGTCAAATGGGCTAATGAGGCACCCACCATAACTATTGAGCGCATGGAAGAACCGGCTTATTGTTTG
This sequence comes from Vicia sativa, assembly GCA_021764765.1. NCBI lineage: Eukaryota > Viridiplantae > Streptophyta > Magnoliopsida > Fabales > Fabaceae > Vicia > Vicia sativa. The sequence goes on from CM038794.1 coordinate 289,936,256, forward strand.
ACGATTGATGATGAAAAGGATGACAAACCCTGGTTTTATGATATCAAACAGTATCTGGAAAATAATGAATACCCAGAAGGAGCGTCTATCATCGATAAGAAGACTTTGAGGAAGTTGTCTGCCAATTTCTTCTTAAGTGGCGGAGTATTATACAAGAGGAATTTTGATTTGGTCTTGCTCAGATGCGTGGATAGACACGAAGCAGATCAACTTGTCAAAGAAATTCATGAAGGCTCTTTTGGTGTGCATGCAAATGGCCATGCGATGGCGAAGAAAATTCTAAGAGCAGGGTACTATTGGATGACTATGGAGACAGATTGTGTTGTTCATGCCATGAGATGCCATAAGTGTCAGATCCATGCTGACAGGGTACACGTGCCACCGTCCCCTCTAAATGTCTTGACATCACCATGGCCGTTTTCCATGTGGGGAATAGATATGATTGGAATGATAGAACCGAAAGCTTCTAACGGACATCGTTTCATACTAGTTGCCATTGACTACTTCACCAAGTGGGTGGAGGCCGCTTCATATGCCAATGTGACAAAACAAGTGGTCACCCGATTTATCAAGAATGAAATAATTTGCCGCTATGGTACTCCTAGCAAGATTATAACTGATAACGGGACAAATCTGAACAACAAGATGATGAAAGAGTTATGTGATAACTTCAAGATAGAACATCATAACTCATCCCTTATAGGCCAAAATGAATGGTCTGTCGAGCCTAACAAAAATATCAAGAAAATTCTTGAGAAAATGGTAAAGACGCACAAGGATTGGCACGAGATGTTACCTTTGCCTGCATGCAGGGGCGTCTATTCGCACTTCAACAGGGGCCTTACTCCCTTGTCTATGGTATGGAGGCGTACTTCCTATAGAGGTTGAGATTCCTTCCTCGAATTCTAATGGAAACAGAGTTAGAAGAAGCGAATGGGTTCGAACAGTACGACCACTCAATTTGATCGAAGAGAAGAGGTTGTGACACTTTGTCATGGACAACTATACCGAAAAAATTAAGAGAGCTTTCGACAAGAAAGTACATCCTAGAGGGTTCAAGGTGGGTGAGCTAGTGAAAGGATTATTCCTACTCGGAAAGATCCTCGTGGAAAGTGGGTCCCAAATTACGAAGGACCATATGTGGTGAAAAAGTTTTCTCCGTGGAGCACTCGTTCTCACAAACATGGACGGAGAAGACGACACATGCCAACTCGATCTGATCAAAAAGTATTATGTCTAATAAAAGATATGGATAATAAAGCTCGCTAAATTGACCCGAAAGGGTAATTTAGGCAAAAATGAGCATCCGGTGAGTCCAAGGAAATATTGGCTCGGGCAAAAATTAGGATAGTAAAATTAAGCCGGTAAGTCGAAAACTCGAAAGGCGGCTTAAGCAAAAAAGGTATGTCTCGGTGAATTGAATTTCCAACAAATTAATTCACAAAGTTAGGAATATCCAAAGACATAAGATTGCAGTGTAACACTTCACATGGTTTGGATGAAAGGAAGCAATCTACTTACCGTCTAAGCAAAGTGATGAAGAATAGAAGTCATAGGGGAATATAGCAGCTGTTGTAATTCAATGAAAATTCAGTAAAAAATCTTTTGTTGCCAATTACTTATCTTTCTTTTGTAAGTTTCTCATAAAGGAACTCACATCCTCATGTATGAACCCCTCATTGTATGAGTTATTCTTCTCATCAAATAAATAAAAATTGTTCAGTTGAACATTTCTTCATCAATCATTTTGTTTCTGTTTGTTTACTTAATGTCGCTTAATATTCTTGATGATAAAATAAACGTAATATTTTTAGAAAAAAATTAACAAAAGCTTTTGAAAAAAAAACGTACTTAAAGTTAATTTGACTATGAAATGTTGGAGAATTTTTATCGGAGTTATGTCTACACCAGAGTCGGAGGGCATTTTCCGTCAAAACATTATTTACCCAAGCAATTAAAGAGTTGATACTCTCTTTCCTACACAAAAAATCATCATCAAAATACAGCCCTTTCAGCGGTGAAGTCAACAACTAGAGTCCGATCGATCATACTCTCTCAGGATAATGGTGTCGGAAATTCGGTTTGATAACCAATGCATTAACCACTAAATCCATGCATTCACATTACATTCATGCATAGACCTGACCCGGACTTGAGATCTTTTCAGAACGAAGTCAAGTGCAGGCAGAAGACTATTTCTCAAATGGCAACTTAGTTCTTCTCCCCAGTACAAGTTGAACACTTCTTCAAAAAATCGGCAGTAATGTCAACCCTCAAGCTAATTGTTTCCCCAGAGAAATTATTGATTATCCCCAGTGAACCCTTGTGTCAACGAAATTTTCTACTTGGATTTCCCCAATGGTTTTCCCACAGAGTTATCTCTAGAAGTTTTCTCCATTAAAGCTTCATCTTCTCCCCAAGCGAGCCTTCTCCAGCAAGGATTATCATCGCGGTATCCCCAGTGTTGTTATTCTCAACCAAGATCTGTTCAGATTCTTGCATATAACAATCTCTCAGTAATTCTTAAAATGGCAATAGTCCTCTATGGACCAGATTTTCTGAGGTATTCCTAGTTAATCTCCGTGCGAGCCTCTGGTGTGTTTATTTCCCCAGTAAGTTCCTCGCCTCATTCGAACATAAATATCTCTCTTGACATGCAGTTTTAAAGAGTTTCCGATCGAAGATGGTTATCTTCATCAGATTTTATCCTTGTTATTGGTCTACTGTCAAGATTGATTGGAAGAATATTTGTTCAATTTGGAGTTATCCATTTTTGTTTTCAACCACGAGTTTAGAGCTTGCTAGTTCTATTCCCCAGTAAAGTTGTTTACACTATTATGGCATTCTACTGATGATGGTTATCATCAAGATGGTGGTTATCATCGAAGATTTGCATGTGGTTATGTGCATTACTACATTCGACTACTGATGGTGATTGGTAGAAGAACGATTGAAGTTTCAACATATGGTTATATGTTGCTGCTGCTATTGGTTAATAGCGAAAGATGATGGTTATCATCGAAGATTTGCATATGGTTATGTGCATTGCTACATTCGACTACTGATGGTGATTGGTAGAAGAACGATTGAAGTTTCAACATATGGTTATGTGTTGCTGCTGCTATTGGTTAATAGCGAAAGATGATGGTTATCATCGAAGATTTGCATATGGTTATGTGCATTGCTACGTTCGACTACTAACGGTGATTGGTAGAAGGATGATTGAAGTTTCAACATATGGTTATGTGTTGCTGCTGCTATTGGTTAATAGCGAAAGATGATGGTTATCATCGAAGATTTGCATATGGTTATGTGCATTGCTGCATTCGACTACTGATGGTGATTGGTATAAGGATGATTGAAGTTTCAACATATGGTTATGTGTTGTTGCTGCTATTGGTTAATAGCAAAAAGAAAAGATGATGGTTATCATCGAAGATTTGCATATGGTTATGTGCATTGCTACGTTCGACTACTAACGGTGATTGGTAGAAGGATGATTGAAGTTTCAACATATGGTTATATGTTGTGTTGATTTGTTATTCCGATGAGTGGCAGTTTCTTCATGACAAGAGACAGTTCGTCGTCAATTTGATATCCCAATGGATGGCAGTTTCTTCATGATAAGAGACAGTTCATCATTAATTTGTTATTCTGATGGATGGCAATCTCGTCAGGATGGGAGTTAGTTCGTCGCTGATTTTCTGAAAACTTCGATGGGTGAAATCTTAGCTCGTTGTTGAATGAGCGCTTTGTCACCCTTTCCAAATACTTTTCCAGATGAAATGTATTGGTTGAAGAAGAAGAAGTTGAATCTCGTTCTTGGTGGAACGCCAGAACTTTCGGAAGACTTAGTCCATTATCAATTTTGTCCTCTTGACACCTTGAAGAGCCTACTCTCCCATACATTCATTCATATTGCATAATAAAAGAAATTATTATGGTTTCTTAATTCATCGCATCATGACATTCGCATACACATCAAACCCGTTTTTATTTTCAAGGCAAATTTGGGTCCATTGTATTTAAATTATCTTTTACCAGACGATTCGAAAATGTTTCTTCAAATCGCCTAGTTAAAGATATTTAAATAGGGGCAACTGTCACACCCCCAAATTTGCCTCATTCTTTGTTTTATTTTTCATCTGGTCATATTGAGCATAACCGCTAGCCCTAATTCAATTGCATGCATACATGCATTATCTTTATGGTGGACCAAGAGAAAAATACAGATTCTAGCGTACGACTCACTCTCCAGCATCAACTTCTCAAAATGGCGTCTATAAGCCCATTCCAGCATATTGTCAACTGACGATCCCATTCCATACAACAGCGAGTGCAAATTTTCAAGTGTACTCGAGTGTTCAATCATCTTCTACCTTCAGGTCACGAAAGGCAAGCATACCAATCTAACCCTTCCGGTACAAGAAGATTGAACAGGGGCAGCTGTTATACCCAAAATTTTCCCTCCTATTTCTCAAGACAATCCACAACTCAAGGACTTCACCAGGGTTGACCAGAAAAACCCTCTCTTAAGCAATCAATCCAAACTAGGGTTTTGCTCCTATCAAGAAAACATGGATTTCTAATACTTCAAGTAGTCATCATACCTCACCATATGCTTCAAGGGATCACCATGCCAAGTTTCAAGTCAAAATTGCTCATTCAGTTGCTCATATGGTTGAAAATCAGCTATATTAGACAAAAAGTCAATTGTGGTCAACATACAATCAAACTTCATAATTTTTGGTCAACATCAAGATTTTGAAGTAATATTCATCATTTGATCAAGGGTTGATCATGATTCATCAAGAAAATTCAAGATTGGATCCAAAGTCAAAGTTTCTAAATTAGGGTTTTTTAGGCAAAAGTCAATAGAACTTTGACCAGACATAACTTTCACATACTTTATCAGAAATTTTTCCACCAAAGCTCATTTTGAAGAGAATTATATTCTCTACAACTTCATGTCTCACAAGCTTGGGCTGGAAATGCTTCATTTGGAAGTTATGGATAAAAACATTACAGGTCCTTTTAAAAGTCAACAAAAATCATCTTTTTTCAAAGAAGTGTTCATGAGTATGGAAACTTCAATGAAGATAAAACCAAAAATGTTGTTTAGAAGACATATTGAACTTTCTAAAAAGTCCAAGAACACCCAAAAATGTTAAAAATTGAGCAAGATATAAGTTGTGCAATTTGAGCATTTTTAAGGAGGTGCATAAAGAAAAATACCTAGCACAAGAAAATATTTTTCAAATGGGCCTAAGGTTTTATTATCCAAACTTGATTATGAGATTATCCATGACTTCTATACCTCATGACACGCCTCTTGTCCTTTTTATTTATTTATTTTTGAATTAAATGGATTAAATTCAAATTTAATTAAATAAAATGCAAGGAGGATTATTAATACAAGGTGGGCTTGATTTGTGCATATCTTGAGGACCAAGGAAGCCCAGAAAAGCTGTCATTTTAGTGCAAGAAGATTTAAGGAAAGATTGAGTCAAGTTTGGAAAGATTTCATACAAATTTCAAATCAAATATTCTCCATTGAAATAATATATTTTCTCTTAAAGTCTTGACCTATTTCTACTCCTCTATATATACCCAACAAGTCCAGATGCTCAGAACACGGATGGCTAGCCTCTTACAAACCCTTAAAATCTCTCAAAAATTTCCACAAACTTGCAAAATTGTGTTTCAATTTCCAGGCAGTTTCAAGCCATTCCATTCATCCATTAGTATTCCTGAGGTTCCCAGGGATCGATTCACATCATTACACAGAGCCAAAGCACTCCAAATCAAGCTTTCTAAGCCTCTCCGATTTGGTATATGTCTTAAAATTGTTTATCTCAATCCATGCATTACTAACTGTTTTTGTTTGTTTGTATGATCTCAAGATATCATTTAGAACAGGTACAACGTGTTACTTGTGAGCTTTAGGGCTTAGATCCTGTGATGTCATTGTTAGGGCATAAGAAGTTGTGAGCTTCGAACCCATCGATATAGGAACTTTCAGGCTATAAAAACACCACCATTGGATTCCTGGTGTTCGAATTAGGGGGTAGGGTCCTCTATTTGCATTTATATTGGTTATTTTGCAGGATCGAATCTCCAGAAAGCTAGAGAAGACGACCGGAGCCTTGCTCCGGCGCCGGTGCCTCTGACTCAGGTTGACTCCGACAGGGCATGAACAAGCAACACACATATATTTATGCTTTCACTTTGATACACGGATGTATCACCGCCCCAGCGGTCTACCTTGCGTGCGCTATCTCTCTCTATCCCTCAGGTTGTGGGTTCGAACCCCACTTGTTGTTGTTTTTTACAATTTTCTAATTAACATAAGTTTCAGAGTTTCTGGAAGGAACACCTCCAGAAGCTCCACTTGGACCCCTCGAAAAGAATCTCCAAAGCTCCGACACGGACCTCTTGAACAATTCATCTCCGAAACTCCGACACGGATCCCTTGACGATTCATCTCGAAGCTCCGACACGGACCCTTCAGACGATTCATCTCCGAAGCTCACGGACCCTTCAGTTTCACCTCAGGCTCCACACGGACACCTCGAAGGATCCTCCAAACTCTAGCTTCTGGATGCCCAAGGCGTGCCACTCACAAAAGGATTAGCTCCCGTGCCAATTTCTGTCAGAAACCCTGATGGAAACCCTCATCCTTTTTTTATTTTTCTGCTGATTATTTTCTTATTTTCCTTTTTTTAATTATTTCAATTAATTAATTAGTAATTAGGTTAAACAATTAGCTTAATTAGGATTAATTTCACAAATAATTTTCTCTATTTTTCTTAATTAATTAATTAATTAAATTAGTTTAATTTAGGTTAATCATTTAATTTAAATTAAGTTTCTTTTATTAATTAAAATCAATTAGAATTAGGATTTTTTTTACATTAAAATCAATCTTCAAAAATACCAAAAATATTTTCCTTTTGCAATTAGGATTTAGGTATTCACTTTAGCCTTTAGACATTTTTCTTCTATTTTTGCATTTAAATTTTAGAAAAGATGTATAGGTCGCAAAGTTTTATTCTGTAATAGCGTAGATTTATATTTACTTTTTACTTTCCGCACCTTCTATTATGTATCTGCCCCAAAGTCATGTAATAGCGTAAGATATTTACTTTCCGCAATTTATTTTCCGCACCTATTAACTGCTAGTAACTAGGCGTGTATGGCAAGATAAAAATCAACATAGATCACTTCTAACACAAGATAAAATATCTGAATACAACACATTTTTCACACATGCACCCCCTTAGGGTATCCTCTCTTGTTGCCTTTCGAAACCATGGTCATGTCCCTCGAACGTGGGAATATCTTGGCTAAGACGCTTACAAATGTATCATCATAATCCCTTTGAATTAAAGATCATAGTCCCTCGATGACCCTCGATGTTGCCTACGAATATATGATCTCGTCCCTCGACTGTTGCCTACGAAAAGTGATGATCGTTCCTACGAATATGCTAAGGTATCCTTACAAGTTGCCTTCTATGACCATTCGATGTCCCTTCGAATGTCCCTTTTACATCCAACGAATTGGGTTAGCTATCAACCAATGGTATGGATAGCCTTAGTCTAAAGAAAAGCAAAATAACACGGAAACGGCCGTTTTGAGTAGGTAATAAGTCTCTTTTGCTCGCTCAAAATACTTTTCACACCTCACACTTTCAAAAATCTTCTTTTCAAAACACTTTGTATACATTCCAGCGTGAATCATTACAAAGTTTCTTTTCCAAAACAAAGCATTTCCAAACACTTCGTATACATTCCAGCGTGAATCATTACAAAGTCAAAGTGAAATGTCTTTTCAAAAATCTTTTCAAAAACACACAAAAAGCAATTAAAGTGAGCTAAGCAATTAAGAGCCCATAGATAACTACGGATGGAAAGGGTGCTAACACCTTCCCTTTTCATAACCACCTCCCTTACTCAGAATCTAACGAAGGTCTTTTCCTACTCTTTTCGCCTTCCCTTAATTGGATAAAAGAAAAGTCGGTGGCGACTCTTGCTATCCGCAACATTTGTGAACAAACGCAAAATAAACAAGTAATTTCTCCCACCGTGTTACATGGGGCATTGACATGATTGGAGAGATCAAACTCACCGCTTCCAATGGACATCGTTTCACCTTGTTGCAATTGATTACTTTACCAAATGGGTAGAAGCAACCTCGTTCACATCTGTTACCAAGAATGTTGTGGCTCGATTCATCAAGCATAATCTTATATGTCAGTACAACGACCCCGGAAGTATTATCACAGACAATGGTACCAATCTCAATAATAAAATGATCACTGAACTCTGCATGCAGTTCAAGATTAAGCATCACAACTCTTCTCCATATCAGCCAAAATGAACGGCGTAGTGGAAGCCGCCAACAAGAATCTCAAGAAGATCATACAGAAGATGACAGTGACCTATAAAGATTGGCATGAGATGTTGCCATTTGCTCTCCACGGTTATCACACTACAATACGAACATCTATAGGTGCAACCCTATTCTCTCTCGTATATGGTATGGAAGCAGTCTTACCCATCGAGGTTCGGATACTCTCAACAGTACTCTAGGGCCAGAGTTAGGCGACGAATGGGTCGAGACTCGCCTTGACCGATCAACTTGATCAGCGAAAAGCGGCTCATGACCATCGCCATGGACAAATATACCAGGAGCGAATGATCAGAGCATTCATTAAAAAGGTCAAGCACCGAGTCTACCAAGTCGGTGATCTAGTAGTCAAGCGTATCATCCTTCAACAAGGTGATTCCAGGGGAAAATGGACTCCCACCTATGAGGGACCATTTGTAGTCAGAACAATATTTTTCGACTGAGCCATGATACTAAGCACTATGGATGGAGAAGATTTCCCACACCCTGTGAACGCGGACATAGTCAAAAAATACTATGCATAAACGAGACCCGCTAGGTTGACTGGCCTAGGAAAAAATAAGGGCATCCTGGTGAACCAAAAAGGTTCGGGCAAAAATTAAGTATATATATATACAAAAAAATGTACACCCGGCAAGTCGAAAACCTAAAAAGGCGGATAGGGCAAAAAAGGGTAGACTGAAAACCCGAAAGGGCGGTCTAGGAAAAAGTTAGGGATTTACGCGTACGACTATGTCTCGTCCAGATCACCTACTTACAGACTACACTACTATCAGCTTCAAGATTCGAATGGCGCAAATCAGTTCACTCACTTTCTTCTGACAACAAGGAGATGAGATAGTCGAAAATATATGAGCAATAGCATAGTTGAAACTCGACAAGATTGTTTCCACATAGCTTTTTACTATTCTGATAATTTCCTCTTACTAGGATATTTGTTTCTTGTATACAAATTGCCTGACAATAGGCCACTTTCTATTGCAAATTCCTCTTTTCCAGCACCAATCTTTATTGTCTTGTTTGCATAAAGTCCAATGTTTGCTTTGAATGATTATATGTGTCACACCCCCAAATTTGCCTCATTCTTTGTTTTATTTTTCATCTGGTCATATTGAGCATAACCGCTAGCCCTAATTCAATTGCATGCATACATGCATTATCTTTATGGTGGACCAAATTGAATGGTGGATTTGACGGGCAACTGGTTGGTTTCTCGTTGTGGAAGGTTAATTACCGGGCCATTAGTTTCATTCGTGATTGGGTTTTTTGTGCGAGAGGCAATATTAAGAGTTTGGTGATTAAGGTTTGGAATTTAAAGAAAGAAAAAACAAGTAGATTCGAACGTTAGGTTTGATTTCTTAAATGGAAGAATATTCGTGCAAAAGTTAACAAAGCCATAATCAAATTTTCTCATTTGTATTTTACAATGGAATTTTTCTTTGAAGTAATGTTTGGATTTTGGATTCAATTTCTAAAAGAAATTATCAAGTTTAAGTGCACTTGGAGCCAAATTTGTATTTGAAGTTGATTCAATTCCTTTTAAGATTCAAGTCTTGAAACCAACATGACTTCACTGGGTGCATATGTGAAGCAATCCCAATGCAAATAAGTTCTAAGGGAATTGGAAGATGTTGTAATATTACTACAATCCCAATGATATTGTTTAGATCAAATTACATTTTGAGCTATATTAAAAGAAAGGATGAATACAGTACCAAATAATTCGAATGTATCCTCAAGTTCCATTTGAATTAATTGGTTCTATTACAACAAGTCAGCTTTTAAAATAAAAGAAGCTTTTAAAATAAAAGAAAGAAGCTTTTGAAGTATTAAGGGGAGTCCATGGCCTAATACAAAGAAAACAGGATGATGAAGTTTCCTTCCATTTTGCCAAGCTGGAGGTGCCACAGATCTGCTTGCTTTTCACCATGGCTGCTTGTTTCACCATGGCTGCTTGCTTTCCAACAGTGACATAATGCAAGGAACCTGCATACACTAACAACAAATCAATTTTCATGTTCTTTTGTAAGTGACAAAACAAACCAGAATTTTACACCGTGCCTTGCGTTATCAAATGACATCAGTTCAATGATAAGTTAATGTGTACTCGGCGATTTATGCATGAAACAAATTTGTCGAGATATAACGCAGCAAGTTCACCACTCACCGTTACATTCTAAAGAGCGATAACAAACAGTCCACGTTGCAAGCCCCATGGCAATAGAATACTCTCCAGCTGGTGCATACGGTTCAGCGGCGGTGCAAGCAGCCATTCACAAACCGTTTCAACGCTCCTGCAACGCAAATCCAAATCAAAAAATGCAAAAGAGAGGCATACTTCACAATTTTATGTGTAAGGCAGTGTTCGTTAAGTAAATGGCATTAAGGTTGGTTTATCTAAATAGCAGATAAATATCAAAGTGATTTGGTACCTAATTCACGCGGTACAAGTACCAATTGCAAAGGACAGAAACTTATGCTATCAGTTGCATGACAAAAATCTTCAGAAAAATTGGAGAAAAAACGGTTTTTAGATCTTACCACAGAATTGAATGAAAAGTAACACCAGCTGCAGGATTTTGATACGAACAGACAGGAGCTGTCCATCTCAAGCAACTGGTCACAGATACAGAATTTGAGAAATCGAGAATTTCAAATCTTCTACACATGACTCAAGTATCTTCATAAACATGCTGTTGTTCTTCTATTCTTCACAGGCCACCTGTTGCAAGAAAGACAAACCATGAGAACTACAAGAACATAAATCACAGGGACAACATTGAGAAATGTAGTTTAAATTTTGTCTTAAGAAAAGAAAGCTTCAAAGGCAAGAAAGCAATACTTTTTAATGAAACAAAATTTGTTTTCCCATGTTTCTGTAAATGAATGTGCAAGCTAGTAGGGCCCACCTTATCAGATTTTACCACAGTTTAAAACTCAGAATTTTCAGCCTTTACCTATGTTTCTTTTGTCCTATTGACAGCTCATTATTACTGGTTTAGGAAGGCTTCACATCACTCACACAGTTTCAGTTTTTTATACAATCCTCACAAAGTAATTCCAATCCTAACCATTCATGATAACATCCAAAGGGCTTGTTTTGTTAGCAATTTTTACCCCAATCTTTTACTGTTACATCAGTTTAAAATTTCATGAAGAAAAACAAAAAAACAAAAAAATAGTACATCAGAGTTTGTTTGTTTTGAATGTCTCCCACTACTTGCTGCACCAAGGTGCTCTCCCTCCACTCTAACCAACTCCAAACCTAAAATTCCATCCTAACCTAAGTCCAAACCTGACCTCACTCCAACCCTCTCTCACCCAAGCCTACACTCTATATAAACACCCTGTTCCCTCTCATTCTACAGCAACTCTCAGCCTAGCAAAACTCTGCAGAATTTTTTCCCTAAACACCTATTCACTCAAAGCTCTCAACCCTAATTTCTCCTTCAAATTTCACACTGAAATTTGAAGTAGAAAGAGCTAAACCACTCATACCAGTTCAGTCCAAGAAGTAAAGGAGAAGTTTACCATACCTGTCACTGCAGCTCTACTCAGGTAATATACCTCTTTGCATTCTGGCTTTGAGTTCTTAATCCATCCTTGTGTATGCATCAGTCTAAGACATTCTGCACCATTTTTATGATTAAGTTCTAGTTTTACCAGCATACAAACTAAAATGCAAAAAAAAAAAAAAGGTATTTGAGGTTTTCTTGGTGTTACCTGGTTATTTCCTTTCTGTCATTTTGATTGTCTTGTATCCGAAATTCACATAACATCAATGACAAGCCCAAGGAGAAGCTACCTTTCGATTAGTACTCCATGAGGCTGAGATATTTTGTTAGTTTTTATGTATCCTGCATTATCTTTCATAAAAAAGCATAACTTATATCAGAACACAAACTGAGTGAAGTAATGAAGGTTTTCAGTTTTTCATGTTACCTGATGTTGGTTCTGTTAGTTTGAATGCCTTGTATCCGAAACTGGTGTGATATCGATGACAAGCTCAAGGAGAAACTACACTTTGATTAGTATTCCACCGAGCTGAGATATTCTGCCAGTCCAAGATATCCTGCATACCATTTCGTAAACAAACGTGAAATTTCAGTACAACACAAACCATGAGACGAATGTTTTGAAATTGTTATGTTACCTGAGATGTTTTTTTGGTCTGGAGGTTTCGAAATCCGAATGTATCGCCGATGAAAGCTCAAGGAGGAAACTAATCACTGATTGGTACTCCATAGGGCTGAGGCGATATACTGATGCAGTATCCACACTTCATTGGTTTTCCTTGCAAAAAGAGTAACGAAGGTTACTACTCTGAACATTTGAAACTTCGAAAAGTGAAAGTTATGAAAATATTAACCTCACCGGTTGAACACTCGGAAATGATCCATAAACGACCACGAGCGCCTTGCTTTGTTGACGTCGTGAAGGAGATCCGAATTCGGAGAGGATTCGACTCTTTTCCAACAATATTTGAAACTTGGAATCGACCCATCTGCTCTCTTCAATTTCGAATCGAGAGTCTTCCATTCTTCTTCGCATCACCATAAACCAGAACTACCACCATCTCCAAACAACCTTCCAGTTCTCCATCGCTAATTCGCCTCCGTTTCTGTTACCTTCCACCGTTGTTACCCATCACCCAACCGTAACCCTCATCTTCTTCATTTTCCAACCTCACTCGCTTCCATTCACTTTCCACCTCAGCCTCAAACATACTCCCTCCGTCTCTTCACTGTAAATCCGCTATCTCTTCTCCAAATACGACCGTTCTCATCAACACATACTCCCTTCATCAGAATCTTCAATCGCCACTGCTCACATCCCGTCAACCTCCTTTCCTTGATCACCATCTCCACCTATCGCTCTCTTCACAACCGCGCACAGTCCCTCTCGTCTTCTCTCCAACCACCGTACCATCTTCTTCTCCCATAGTTCCTCCTGTACCTCTCTCCGTGCTCATCATCCAAACCTTCAACCTCTCTCTCAACCACTGTCTCGTCGCTCTCCATACAAAACCGTAATCACCATCTCCTCTCACAACCGATACCATCCCATTGCCTTCCGTTGTCCATTGCCGTCACCTGTTCTTTTTTTTCTTTCGCGAAAACGAATTGATTTGGGAATTAGGGTCCCAAACCCAGTTACCCGGTCTGTTCTTTGGTGAGGGCTTGGATCCGGGTTGAACCGGTCCGGCCCAGTGATCCCACCGGTTCTCTCCATAAACCCATATATATTTTATTTTTATATTCATTTTACTTCTTTTTTTTTAAACAAAAAAATTCTAATTGATTTTTATTGTCTTATTTTTATTTATTTATTTAAATACACCCTCATATTATATTTAAATCATTTTACTTCACATATTGATTTAATCTGATTATTTAAATTATTAAATTTCATTTTTTTAACAAATTTACATGAGTGAGTTAATTGTTCCTTGTTCTATATTAATTTTCATACGTTTGAATGGTCCGTTATAAATCCTTTTTTTCCTCGCTTGTCTATTCACCCTCGCACACTCATCCAAATCCATCAAACCTCGCATCTTGGTCCATATACCGAATCTGAACTTTCTTCAAGGGTTGAATGGTAGGGAATAGACATCTGTCTATTCTCTCGAGATTTAATCAAGAATAAGTCACCTGACTTATATTGATTGATCATAACCCGCTCAAAACACTTTCATAATCAAAGTTCCAAACCTCGATCCAACGTCGAGTGACTTTTTTTGAAAATTTCTTTTCCCAAATAAACAAGGGTTGAATGGTAGGGAATAGACATCTGTCTATTTCTCTCGAGATTTAATCAAGAATAAGTCATCTGACTTACATTGATGAATCATAACCTGACAAAATACTTTAAAGATATCTCATTTTCTTAAGAAAAGGACTAAATGAGGGAGTCAAGGTATCTACCTTTTCTCGCTCTAAGTGTGTGAGTCCCAAGTATCTACTTTGGACATACAAACACTTGTGTCCTATAAAATCAACTCAAACTCATTCAAATATTTTTCTGTGCCCTTGCGCACCACTCTTTTCTAAAATCAAACCAACCAACAATCTTTTCATTTTCAAGAAGAACTACGGAGTTTTGACTTTCCCATTGCACGAGGGAATACGTAGGCACAAGGTTTTGAAACCGCGGCAAACTCAAAATAATATGAAAACCAAACCCTTCTTCCTTCTCCTTCTTGATCATTACTTATAAGATAGCAATTATCATTAGCACTTGAACACACACATGAACTAAACGGGTCCCATCGAGTACGATGGATGTGAGGGGTGCTAATACCTTCCCCTTGCATAACCGACTCCCGAATCCATCTCTTGGTCTCGTAGACTATCTTATCCTTTGTTCGTGGGTTTTACTCGATGTTTTCCCATTCCTTTTGGAATAAATAAATACTCGATGGCGACTTCATTGTACCGATAAATTTGTAAATTTTTCGAGGCGCTACAATATGCATCTGACAATAAATATCTATTCACAAACATATTGAAAAGCGGACATAAACAATAATTACTACAGGCTCTAGGAATTGAGATGACGACTAAAGTCACCAATACATCCTCACAGAGTCACTTTCACAAGAAATACCTCCACAGGATCATCTCTACAATCCCCACAGAGCCATCGCTCTCCCTACAAAGGCAAACCTTCTCCGATGAAGTATTACATTATCACTTCCTCCCAACAGTGTTCAAACACTTCAACATTATCACGTTAGTCCTCGAGCAGTGATCCTATCTTGGTCTCAGCATCATTTTCCATGTTGTACCCACTGCTGATTTCATTGAGCAGAATTTGTAGATCATAAAGTGTTTCGCTCACTTCAAGAGGGACGATATTAAGGTCTATCTGATTGAGTAACTTCTTCATAGCATAATAAGTTGTGGAATCTTCTTTAAAGATTGTGAAAACATCAACTTCGAAGATGGTCCTTTTAACTTGCTGAAGAAGTTGATCATAAGAATTTTGAGAAACAACATCATTCGTCTGGCTCGAAACCTCGGATTGGCTTTTTCCAGAAGGAGAACCCCTTTGTGCTAACATCTACTTCACATATTTCAAAGGGTTAGTTCTTTTTAATTCTCCCTTCTGTTCCTCAGTTAAAAATAAGGAATCTTGGATCTTAGCTTGGAAAGTGCCAGCAGACTTAGAGATTTTTGTTTCTTTCTCTCTCTCTCTTCCTGCACTACTTCCTCCTCACCACCTTCTGCGAAATAATGGCTAACAGTATCAACTTCGCTCTCTTCTTCCGAAATGGAAGCAAAGCGAACTCTTTTAGGTGAAGAGTCACTAGGGACTTCATCAGCGGGAGTTTTGATCTCAACACTCCTCTTGCCAGTTGGTGGAGATTCCTTCGATGGAGGCGAAGTCTCTTGTTGATCAGGAACTTCAATAGTGTCAGTTTGTGGTGTAGCAGTCAAAGAGCCATTATTCAGTGCAGCCCCACTAGAGTCCCCCTATGGCGAAGAGGTGACAGGAGTTAGAATTTGGCCTTAAGGGGAAGAGAGATCGGAAGGAATGACTTAAGCGCCCTATATATGGATCGAATTATGAGCATAAAGAAACTATATGTGGACTCCGAATTTGATGATTAAGCTTACCTTTGGGTTATCAGTAGAAACGTTGCTGCCAATGTGTTCTAGAATCATATTTTTTGAAACTTGAGTTTTTTTGGGTGACTTTGTATTTGGTTTTGGGAGAGATTATCTTCATTTCAATACCAGGTTGACTGGTAGGTTGGTAGCCTTCGCCAGATTTCTTGGCTTTCTTTTTCTTCTTCTTGGTTGTTGACTTGAATGGGGAAAGATCAATATCTCCACTTTGTTCTGATTCGTCATTATCAGTAGCAGGATCTTCATGTCTTAGTTTCTTTGGAGATTTAGGAGGAAGCCCACTTTCCTGAATAAACAAGAGAGATATTTAATAGAAGTCAAAAAGGGGAATTCGAAAGAATGAAAGAAAAATCAAGGTAATACCTTTTTCTCTTTATTTTTTAGAGAATCATCTTGGTTTGGGATGGGATCATCAGTGGTTTCTGTTGGTTGCTTCAAAGTACTGGTAGAACTTGCCTTAGGGGCAGCTTTTTCTTTCTTCAAAGTATTTATGTCAACAGCTAAAAAAGATAAATGGTTAGTTAGTCAAGACGAAATATAAAAAGAAAATAAATCAAAAGAATTTCGAAATTCTTTGGTTCCACACCTTCGCGATGTTGAGATCTAAGAGACATGGCTGATAAGTCATAGCGAAGGTGACCTTTGAAACTGTCCAAATCACATTTAACCCATATTACCCTTTGGGCAGGTTTTTTGGCATCATTTTCATATTGGTGAAAAGTATTCCCACAAACGAACCACTTTTGATAAGGAGGAAAAAAGTCCAAAGCCAACTCTGAAGTAGGTAGGTTGGGAAACCTTGGTGGTTGAGGCCCTCCTACTTCTCAAGACAATTCACATCTCCATACTCAAGGATATCACAGGGGTTGACCAGATAAACCATCTCCTAAGCAATCAATCCAAACTAGGGTTTTGCTATTCTCAAGTCAAGATGGATTTCTAATACTTCAAGTGGTCATCATACCTCATCATATGCTTCAAGGGATCACCATGTCAGGTTTCAAGCCTTACAAGTCAAAATTGCTCATCCAATTGCTCAGATGGTTATAAATCAACTGTATTGGACAAAAAGTCAATTGTGGTCAACATACAATCAAACTTCATAATTGTTGGTCAACATCAATATTTTGAAGTAATATTCATCATTTGATCAAGGTTTGATCATGATTCCTCAAGAAAAGTCAAGATCTGATCAAAAGTCAAAGTTTCTGTTAGTGTTTTAAGTTGGCATTAATTTTGGTTAAACTAGGCTTTAGCAATGTCATGATAGATGTCATGACATTCAGAGATTGAAGATAAATCCTACCTGCTAAGGATGTTAAAAGACAGCTCGAAGCTAAAGCATCTGGAAATTCAGAAAGCGATCGATGTCATAACGGATGTTATGACATTCGATGTATCATTACGAATCTGTTTTTTCCTGAGATTTTTCAGGAAGTTTGTTGAGCTGCTAAATATTGTTTTTCTGCTATTAGAAAGCATGCTCACGTGGCTGCTAGGTTAATCTTAATTAAACCTAAATTGGTTGTTGAAAAGACCATGTTTTTAGGATTAAATTAAGTGAACCTAGCTATCTTTATGGAAGCCCAAATGAAGTTTCGGGATGCTTCTATAAAAGGAATTCAACCACAACTGTGCGGCCTGGATTATATTGAAGAGATAGCAGCTTGTTATTTGTGTACTGTTAGGATTAGTAACAGTTGGTATTTGTAATTCTAGTATCTCTTGTGAGCCAAGCAACTATCAATTGATAAGTGCGTTGGACTAGGATTTGTTTGTAAGGGTAGTTTATCACTCAAAGCTTTAAAGCACGAGTGTTTGTCTCTTGATTGAAAGCTTTGAAGCGAGATCAAGATAGTTTATTGAAGTGTGTCTTCACAATTCAGTTAGTCAATAGGTTGATATCACTGCTGTGATTGAGGGAGTAGTAGGTACTCGGATCTAAGTAGGACTTAGGTTGAAGTTGCATTGGGTAGGTTTTAAGTGAAGGAGATAAACTGGTGGTTTATTCACGAATTAATTCTACTAATAGTGAATTTCCTCCACGGCTTGGTAGCCCCGATGTAGGTGTAGTTAGACACCGGGTAAACAACTTATTGTGTTCTTTCTTGTTATTTATATTTTGTGTAAATTGTTAACAGTGTCGAGATAGTGTGTCATAACATTCTCTGACATCACGTATCTGCCGAAATTTCAATTGGCATCGAGCGGGCACCACCTGTTATTTAGGTGAGATCTAGGGATAATAGTTTACGGCGTAATGGATAAGGAAGGAGGATTTGGAGGTAGACCACCTACGGATGGGTCTAATTATGAGTCTGGAAACCTCGTATGATTACCTTTCTAAGATCGTGGATATTAAAGCTTGGAGAGCTGCGACAAAGGATGGAAACATCCCACCAAGCTTGAGAAAGATGGGACTCTGTCTTGAAACACGAGGAAGAATGGAGCAAAGAGGAAGAGGAGCTAGCAGGGAACTCTAAAGCATTAAATGCACTATTCAATGGTATTGAAATATCTTGACTTGTTCACCAATGTGTGGCCAAGGATTTTGGGACACTCTCAAAACTACACATGAGGGACATCCAAGGTAAAGATGTCAAGACTTGATGCTCACTACCAAGTTTGAGAATCTAAAGATGAAAGAAGATGAGACTATTCATGAATTTCACATGAATATCTTGGAATTGCCAACACCTCGGAGCACTTGGTGAAAACATGTCGGAAGAGGTGAAAGATTCTCGATCCTTGCCTAAGAGGTTTGCAATGAAAGTCACGCAATAGAGGAGGCTCAAGACATCACACCTTGAAGGTTGAAGAACTTATTGGATCCCTTATGACTTTTGAGATGGGAATCGGTGAAATGACAAGAAAAACAAGAGCAGCACTTGTATCCAATCTTGAAGAGGATGCAAGGTGGAAGATGAAGAAAGATATCGAAGCTATAGCCATGCTTAGAAGCAGTTCAACAAATCGGAGAATTGATCCAAAGTCAAGGTCAAATGTCAAGGACATTGCATCGACATCATGAGATCTTATGACTCAATAGAAGATCCAAGTCGAGGAAAAAGTAAATCCAATGTCATGAATGTGAAGGATTTGGACATATTATGAATGTCCCACCTTTCTAAAGAAACAAAAGAAAGGAATCACTTGTCCGATGGTGATTCGAAGTGAATCGAGGAGGAAGGTGCCAAACTTGTCACTACTCGGTGTACAACTCGATATGGACTCTAGTGATGAAGTAACATTTGAAGAGCTTCTTTGAAACCTACGTGTATAAAAATGGTGAAGTTTGTCGACATAAGGAAAGAAAAGTGATTGAGAAGTTGGAAAATGTGAAGTGGAGGTCGAGAAAAGGAAAACACAACTATAAATCACCTCAATAGTGATATTGTAATCTGAACTCAAACTTGATCGGATGTCTAAATCCAAAATGTTGACATCTGCATGATAAGTTGGAAGAAATTCTTCCTTGGACAAAAGCAAATAAGCATGGTCTATGTGGTGAAAAGAATCACATTGGTGACATTAAGAAGAAGAGACAAAACCAATGTCAAAATTGTCACAACACAAACAGAAATGTATCCGCTCTATGTGGTGCAAAGAGATCATCAATAACCGGAAACAAACACAGCAAGTCATGGCAAAGAAGATGTCATACCACAAAAGGAATAGTGCCTCATATGTGGAGACTAAGAAGTTTGTCAATAACAAAAGGAAGACCTAATAAACCAATGTCAAAACAGATGTCACAACATTGGATGCAACATCAAAATCATAGAAACATGAACAAAAAGTTTCAAAGATGGAGATGTCATTATTGTGGAAGGTTTGGTCACATAAAATCTTTTGCTACAGGTTACATGGATATCCTAATCAAGGGTATTATGTGAAGCCTAAAACCAACGGTATCATACTCTCAGTGGAAGAAGAAGGCTACGGTAGCTAACACTTCTCTTAGTGTGTCTACCAAGAAAGATTGGTACTTTGACGGTGTTCCAAGCACATGATGGAGCAATCTTCTTAAAGATGTTAAACCTCATTCTCGGTTTGTTACTTTTGGAGATGGAGCCAAAGGAGAAATCAAAGGTATTGGAAACTCAAATTGTCAAGTTCCAAGCCTAAATGGAGTATTCTTGGTAAAGGTTTGCAATCTCATTAGCATAAGTCAGTGTGATATGGGATTCACATCAACTTCACTAAGTCCGAATGTCTTGTAATCAATGATGATCAAGTAGTGATTATGAGAGGAGTCGATCAAAGGACAACCGCTACATGTGGAATCTAAGAACACCACCGTGAGTGCTACAGACAAAGATGAAGAGGAAGTAAAGTTGTGGCGCAAAATCGGTCATCCACACCTCGGAGGAATAAAAAGGATCAGTTCCATAGAAGTCAAAGGATACCAAGATCTTTCATGGACAAAGGGAGAATCATGGTAAGTATAAGGTTGGACAGAAATCGAATGTCACACTCAATGTCTAGACATCTAACCACCTAAAGTACTACAAAAGTACTAGGATCCGCATGAAAGGATAACCAAGTATCTTATTGTAAAAAGATACAGGAGAGGAGTCTTGGATGAAACCTTCTTTGTCAAAGGAGAAAAGATCATGGTGGCTTCCATATATGTTAATAACATAGTATCTGGAAGAACGTCAGACACATTGATGGAAGGCTCAACACTTCTTTCACAGAGCAAGTATGCAAGGAATTGTGTCAAGAAGCTTAGACTGAATAATGAGAGCCACACTACACCTGTGAAAGTGTCCAAGAAAACAAGTGGAGAAAGTGTTGATCAAAGCTTGTGTAAAAGGTCCTTTGATGAATATGTCTTCTTGAGAAAAAATCTTACACCTTGGACCAGCAAGAAGGAAGACTGTGTATTCCCATACAATGTTGAAGCTGGCAGAAATTACTTTAAGATGATCTGGATAAAGCAGATGTTGACTAAGTACAATGTTGTGCAGGATGTCATGACATTGTCCTGTGACATCTCTACTAAAGTTTTTGAGGCTAGTCAGGGTAAGACTTTGAGGACAAATTGGGTACTTGTCAATATGAGGAGTTGTAGCAATTAACTGCCTACAACAAGGGATGAAAGGACTTTTATTTCAATTATTTTAAGAGGGTTATTTGGGTATTTTCATCCTTATTTTAAAAGGTCCAAGAATAGGAAGAGACATCCTCATATAATAGTTTCTTCTTTTGAAAGTAGTATCACCTTTTCTTCTCCCAAAGAAACTCTCTCTATTTTCACTTTCATCCTCCCAAAACCATCAAAAAATGTCTTCATCATCCTCCTCATCTCAAGCAGGATCTTCATCTCCATCCATGGTGACGTCGGACAAATAATGAAGCCATGCAAGTGAGAGGGTTACACCATTGCGTGCAATAGCTGACCCGAAAAGGTCAAGAAATGCGCACAAGGAATGCAAGAAGGACTCAAGCATCTCCTTGGGTAAGACTTTACCATCCTCTTTTCCTCAAAAATAGTAAACACGAGGAGTCTAGGGTGCATATAGCCATTGCTAGATTGGTAACCGGATCCTCAACGAAGACCAATCATTCACGGGTTTCAATTCCCTAAATTGTCGTCTGCTAGCCCTAGTTTAGCAGTTGATCCAGATGTCACTGAGAATGTCAAGACATCTGGTGATCATGATACTTCCCCTGCCAAGAATAATGAAGATCTTTCTGTTAAAGAGTCTGAAGTAGGTGTTGATGATGCTTGTAATAAAACCCCTACTGATAAGGAAGATGTGATTTCTGATAGTATCCTTGAAGAATCACCAGCAAAGTGTGCCTCTGGTACAATCCCTGATGACTACATTTCTGACAGTATTTTGGAAGAATCTCCAGATCAAGAAACTGAACCTCCTGTCATTGACTTAGATAAAGTGTTCTCAGACAATGATCTTATTGCGAATGTCAATCCAAGCATTGCAAAAGAATGATAAAAGGAAGGAAAAGCAGACGGTCTAGCCACGCTAAAGAAGGATCTGAAGATGTGCACGATCGAGAAGTATCACAAGGGTGAACCCTCTACAAAGTAGAGTAAAAATTGTTGGTGGTGGTTCTAGACAAAGAGAACACCAATTGTGAAAAAAGGAAAGTACACGAGCCCTCGATCGGGATGATTCGATTTTGATGTTACAGAATGTCTCGACATTCATTCAAAAGGAGGTTGTCTCTTGGGAAAATGCCCATAGTTCTGAAGTGCCAATTGACAACATTTCCTTTCACCACCGAAAATGCTAACAGTGGAAATATGTGAGTTTGAAGAGAATTGCACTTGAAAGGGAACTGAATAAAGATGCTCTTGATTGCAAGGATGTGATTGACCTGATCAAGGAAGCTGGGTTGATGAGAACTGTGGTTAAGTTCTCAAATTGTTATGAAGGCTTGGTGAAGGAGTTCATTGTGAACCTATCAAGTGGATGTGCTGATGGAAGATCGCAGATTTTAAATCTGTGTTGTCGGGGAAGAAAGGTGCAGTTTTCCCCGAGTGTAATCAACAAGTACTTGGGGAGATCAGATGATCCTCAACCTGAGCTTGAAGAATCTGATAATCAAGTGTGTCAAACAATTACTGCCAAGAAAGTAAAACATTGGCCTTTGAAAGGAAAGCTTACTGCTAGCAAGTTAAGTGTCAAATTTGCTATTATGCACAAGATAGGTGCAGCCAACTGGGTTCCCACAAACCACAAGTCAACCATCTCCATTGGTCTGGGGAGGTTCATTTTTGCTGTTGGAACAAAAGCAAAGTTTGATTATAGAAGCTACATTTTTTATCAGATCCTTAAACATGCTGACAGTTATGCTATAAAAAGACCAATAGCTTTTCCCTCCCTCTTGTGTGGAATTATAACTGATCAATACCCTGACATTCTGGGAAATAGAGATATAGTGTGTAAAAGAGCCCCTGCCCTTGGCTTCCACTACAAACTATTTCAAGGGAAGCATGTCCCTGACATTGTCATGACATCAGCTGAGACATCAAATGTCAAGGCCAATTCTCGAAAGCGGATGTCATTCTTTGTCTAAAGGAGAGGAACTTGAAGCAAGGAAGCAGACCCTTGAAGCACTGATCTCTACTCTTGAAAAAGAAAAAGACACATAGGTTGAGGAAGAAAGGCTTGATGGTGATACTTCTGCTGCTCATATGGAGGAAGATGATGATGTTGACCAAGCAGTTGCTGGTAAAGAAGGCTCTGAAGATGTGTCCTTTCACAGTGCTTCTTCTGGAGAAGAAAGCACTTGAGCTGTTGCCCCTGTGCCCATTGTTTGTTCTTGCCCTGTTGCTTCTGTTTTCTTGTTCTGTATTTTGTTTTGGATGATTGTAATCAGTTTGTTGACAGCTTTGTAATCCTTGACTGAGATATAACCTTTATGCTAGTACTTTATGATTGATTGTTTGGGGCAATTGTATTGTTTCCTTTGGCCCTTTATGGCTAAAAAGGGGGAGAAGAACTACTGTGTGACAGTAGTATGGGACTTTGGGGAAACTGTATGAAGTTTTTAAATTTTGTATGTGGGGAATTGTGGGAATTGTGGGATTTCTGTATGGGTAGAATTTATCTTATCTCTAGGTTCTAGTTTATTTAAGCTTAGAACTAGTTTGTCTTCTGCTGCATAGGTACTCTGATGTGTTAAGTAGTTTTAGCCAAAATGTGCCAAAGGGGGAGTTTGTTAGTGTTTTAAGTTGGCATTAATTTTGGTAAAACTAGGCTTTAGCAATATCATGATAGATGTCATGACATTCAGAGATTGAAGATAAATCCTACCGCTAAGGATGTTAAAAGACACGAACTGGAAGCTAAAGTTGTCTTGGAAATTCTGAAAAGCAGTCGATGTCATAAGATGTTATGACATTCAATGTGACATTCAAGAATCATTTTTCACGAGATTTTTGAAGTCATTGAAATGCTAAATATTGTTTTTCATTATTAGAAAGCATGCTCACGTGGCTAGGTTAATCTTAATTAAACCTAAATTGGTTGTTGAAAAGACCATGTTTTTAGGATTAAATTAAGTGAACCCTAGCTAACTTTATGGAAGCCCAAGAAGTTTCGGCTTCTATAAAAATTCAACCACCTACAATGCGGCGCCCTTGGATTATATTGAAGAGATAGCAGCTTGTTATTTGTGTACTGTTAGGATTAGTAACAATTGGTATTTATAATTCTAGTATCTCTTATGAGCCAAGCAACTATCAATTGATAAGTGCATTGGACTAGGATTTGTTTGTAAGGGTAGTTTATCACTCAAAGCTTTAAAGCATGAGTGTTTGTCTCTTGATTGAAAGCTTTGAAGCGAGATCAAGATAGTTTATTGAAGTGTGTCTTCACAATTTAGTTAGTCAATAGGTTGATATCACTGCTGTGATTGAGGGGGAGTGAGTAGGTACTCAGATCTAAGTAGGACTTAGGTTGAAGTTGAATTGGGTAGGTTTTAAGTGAAGGAGATAAACTGGTGGTTTATTCCTGAATTAATTCTACTAATAGTGAATTTCCTCCCTGGCTTGGTAGCCCCCAGATGTAGGTGTAGTTAGACACTGAACTGGGTAAACAACTTATTGTGTTCTTTACTGTTATTTATATTTACTGTGTAAATTGTTAACAGAGTGTCAGATAGTGTGTCATAACATTCTCTGTGACATCACGTATCTGCTTCCAGGAATTTCAGTTTCTAAATTAGGTTTTTCAGACAAAAGTCAACATAGCTTTGACCAAGCATAAATTTCACATACTTCATCAAAAAAAATTCCACCCAAAGCTCATTTTGAATGGAATTCAATTCTCTACAACTTCATGTCTTACAAGCTCTGGCTAGAAATGATTCATTTGGAAGTTATGGATTAAAACATTACAGGTCCTTTTAAAAGTCAACAAAAAAGTCATCTTTTTGTAAAGAAGTGTTCATGAGAATGGAAACTTCAATAAATACGAAACCAAAAGGGTTGCTTAGAGGACATCTTGAGCTTTCTAAAAAGTCCGAGAAAACCCAAAAATGTTAAAAATTGAGCAAGATACAAGTTGTGCAAGTTGAGCATTTTGAGGAGGTGCATGAAGAGAAATACTTGAAAAAATCAATTTATTTCTAAATGGGCCTAACTTTTCTTGGTTCAAACTTGTTTCTTATCTGAATTAGAACCTCCATGCCCAAGGCCACGTTTTTATCTTTTATTTTAATTTATTTTGGATTTTTATTCATTTAAAACCAATTTAATTAAAATAAAAGATATAAAATCAACACATTAAGTGAAAGGTTGATTTTCTCTCATTCTTGAGGTCCAAGCAAGGCCAAATAGCTGACAATTTCGTGGAAAACATGATTGGCATGAAGATTGACACATTTTTGGAAATATTGTATTTGATTCTTCAATCAAATATTTTCCAATCAAAGCAAGATATTTTGACATAACTCTTGACCTAATTTCTTCCTCTATATATACATAACAAATTCACAAGCCTCAAGAACAAAACCCTAGCCTCATGAAGCAACCCTAATTCTCCAAAATTTTCATACAAACTTGAAAATTCGTGTTCCAATTTCCAGCCACATTCAAGCAAGTCTAAGCGTTCAAGCAGTCTCTTGAGGTATCATAGAGTAAGTCCAGGCCAATAACCAAGGCCAAACATGCATGAATCATGCATACCATGAACTCAGTTTGCATCATACTTTTGATATTCGTATTTTGATTTCTATCGTGTTTTGATTTAAACTAACCATACTAATGTGTTCCTGAGGTTCACTAGAGCAGGATAGAGTCATCGTTTGCAAGGTTTGGTGGCCAAATCAAAAAATGCCATTGTTAGGGCAAGCAAGCTTTTGAGTTTCGAAACCATAGCTACAGGCCGTTCTAGGACGAACAAACCCCACCATCGTGATCGTAGGGTCCAACATAGTTGATCTGGGCATTTGGTTTTTGTTTTTTTGGTTGATTTTGCAGGTTTTTAGGTTGAAGGTCGATCGTGGAAGATGACCGGAGCCCTAGCTCTGGCAAAGACCACGACGTTGAAACGTTGACTCCCTGCATGGTGCTATTCCTCCATCTGATTGGCTTACACAATAGTCTTGGGTCCCACGCGTGTGATTTGTTAAAAAAACAAAAATCAGAAACGATGATCACACATATATTTATTGTTTCCCTTTGATACACGGATGTATCACCGCCACAGCGGTTCAACACGTGCATGCTAGTCCCTTGCCCTCTCTAAGGTCCGGGTTCGAATCCCACCTTTTTCTATATTTCACAATTTCAGATTTTTTTGCAGGACACCATATAAAAACAAATGGAAACATGCTTCTAACACCACATACAACATAGATGAGTGATAAAGTTTTGAACTAATGACCTCCAGGTCACGGGTTCAAACCTCAGCAAGGCCAAACTAATTTTTATCACCTATTTTTCTAACCTTTTCCTTTATTTCTTATTTTTATATTTTGCTTAATTTTCTTTTCAAAACTAATTTAACTATTTTCAAAAATCATAAAAATAAAATAATTTCAGATTTAGGTTAGTTAAACATTTAATTAATTTTTTATATAAAAATAATTTATTTTTCTCATAATTTAAATTATTTTTCATATTTAATTAAACAATTAACTTAGAAATTAGGTTTTCTTAACTAAATCAATTTCAGAAAATATCAAAAATATTTTTTCTTTCATAATTAGGGTTTATGCACTCTCTCTTATCCTTAGACATTTTCTTTCATTTATTTACTTCTATTTCGCATTTAAATTTTAGAAATCGATGTATAGGTCGCAAGGATATTTTTGTAATAGCGTAGGATTTTATTTTCTGCCTTTACTTTCCGCACTCCTTATTATGTATCTGCCCCAAAGCCATGTAAGAGTGTATGACTTTTATTTTCCGCACTTTACATTTCCGCAATTTACTTTCCGCACATATTAACTGCTAGTAATTAGGCGTGTATGGCAAGATTAACTCAATCAATCTAGATCACTAGTAATCAAGATAAAATATCTGAACATAACCCACTTTTCGCACATGCACCTACCTTAGCGTATCCTCTCTCGTTGCCTTTCGAATACATGGTCAAGTCCCTCAAACGTAAGGATATCTTAGCCAAGACGCTTACAAACATATCACCATAGTCCCTTCGAATCAAAGATCATAGTCCCTCGATGACCCTCGATGTTGCCTACGAATACATGATCTAGTCTCTCGGTTGTTGCCTACGAAAAGTGATGATCGTCCCTACGAATATGCTAAGGTATCCCTACATGTTTCCTTCTAAGACCATCTGATGTCCCTTCGAATGTCCCTTTACATCCAATGAATAAGGTTACCTATCAACCAATGGTGCGGATAGCCTTATTCTAAAAGAAAGCAAAATAACACGGAAACGACCGTTCTGAGTAGGTAAATAAGTCTCTTTTGCTTGCTCAATCAAAATACTCTTTACACCTTACACTTTTTTTCAAAATTCTTTTCAAAACACTTTGTATACATTCCAGCGTGAATCATTACAAAGTCTTTTCCAAAACAAAACATTTCCAAACACTTCGTATACATTCCAGCGAGAATCATTACGAAGTCAAAGCGAAATGCCTTTTCAAAAACATTTTCAAACATTCAAACAAAAAGTAATTTGTAAAGTGAGCTAAGCAATTAAGAGCCCGTAGATAACTACGGATGAAAAGGGTGCTAACACCTTCCCTTTTCATAAATGCCTCCCGTATTCAGAATTTAACAAAGGTCTTTTCCTGTTCTTTTCGCCTTTCCTTAATTGGATAAAAGAAAAGTCAGTGGCGACTCTTGCTATCCGCAACATTTGCGATAAAACGCAAAACAAACAAGTTAGTTCTCTCACCGTATTACACTCTTGCACAAGTAAAAAGGCTTACATCAGTTGTTGTTTGATTTGAGGAATGCTAAACATGTTTTTTGAATAATAAGCAGTCCACCAAGTGTAGAAAGCCATAGTCATATAAAAAGTAGGTTCAAAAGAGATCAATGTGAAGTCAGCGAAGCCAACATATCGTTCCTGACGAATTGTGACTTCTTTAAGAGCATAAGGTACTCCTGCCATGCAAATATCTCGTTTCTTGTTGAAGAGTGGTTCAGGTAAGAGTTGACATAGTCCGAATTAACGGGCTACAAAATTAGGTTGATAAGCTAGTATGCAGACATGGCTTTTCACAGGTGTGATCCTAGAAATTATAAGCCTGGGGTTTAAAAAGGCACACCATATATCTTGAATAGCTTCTTCCTTGATAACTTCTTCGAGAGGCATAGTAAACCAATGTGGACCGCAGCTTCGAGTAGCAAATGGAGCCGTCGAAGGATCGAACTTATGTCTTTTCGAGAAAATCATCAATGCTTCTATTAACAATGTCATGGTTTTCTTCATTAATAATGTCGAAAGTTTGAAGTGAGGTTTCGAATGTAGCATTCAACCAAAGTTGAAGAAGCCAAAAGGGGCCAGCAAGAAGTAAATTTATGCCAGTTTCATAAGTTTTTAACTTAGATACTGCAGAGCCTATACTTTCGTATAAGCTCACTAGCATCAATTCACTTATGCATACTCTTCGACCGTGGTGAAGTTGGTTTTCTAAGGTAATGAATCTGCTAGCAACTTGCAGAGATTTGCTACATAAGATATATTTCGACAACCACAGTGCTAGAAAAGCTATGTGTTTTACTTAGGAAACTTCTTCTTCAGTGGAATGATAAAAATTGATATACTTCGAAAAACCAGCGTGTTTGACATCAAAATAAATGATGTTTTTTGTATCTTTATTGGGATCGAATGTTTCCCCAATAGGGGAAAGTCGAGTAATCGCAACAATGTCGAAAAAGGTAGGGGTTATCATCCCACAGGGAAGATGAAAAGTATTATATGTATTATCCCAGAAATATAGGGATGCTAGTAAAAAGGGTTGACTGTAGCTAAAACCTAATTTTGACATTCGAATGAAACTAAGAATACCTAAATTTTCCCACTCTTGGGACTTTTTGCTTTCTACTTTCGACAGCCAGTTTTGGTACAGTTGGTCTGATGAAGGACATGATCGGAATGGTTTGGAGTTTCCAGTGGCTTAATCCATGTTGAAGGCTTTTCTCCTAGGTTCAGAAGATTCTTCTTAAGAGGATTTGTCTTTTGGGTTCTTGGAGGTTTTGACAGTAGAGTCATTTTCTTTCTTTTTCAGAGGACTTGAGTTGTTGATTATGGGTTTGGTTTCATAATAAACAGGAAAAAAACCCTTAGTTTGTTCTAAACGATCAGTAAAGATCAAATGACCCATGATTCCTAAGTTTCTACCAGAAACAGAGATAAGAAGAATTACCTAGGAAGCATATATGGCTTTTTGTTCTGGACTGAGTTTTGGGGTAGTGATGAACTCTTGATTATCAACATTCACAATCTTGCTCACTAGCGTTTGACTGGAAAAATCACCTTTAATTTTTCCAGTTTTCTTGGGATAAGATGATGTTTGCGCTTGAGGGGAAGACATTGTGAGAAAAATCTGTAAGTTTTTCTGAGAAAGAGAAAATGGGTTAGATGAAGTCTGTTTGAGGTTTGATGAAAGTTAAAAAAGATGAAAGTTTTGCTTTATGGAGCTGAAAATGCTTTTATAAGGACTTTTGGCGGTTTAAAAAAATATTTGACCTTTGGAGAACGTGGATACGTGTAACTTCGTTAGTGGAGAAGAAGAGAGGTGGTTTTCAAATAAATCTTTGGGAATTGACGTTTTAGTCATGATTAGCTATAACTGCAAGAATTGCACGTTTGAAAAAAGCATGGTGAAGAGACGTTTTGCAAGAAAGTAGTTGATGGTTGTGATGTCACATACAGTGAAGTCATCCTGAATTAGTTTCATCAAAATCACATGTATAATTCAAAAATGGGTATTTCTCTGAATATCAAAATACACATTTTCGAGGGGCAAATTGTTAGCTGGTAATTTCGATGAGCTATTTGGTTTGAAGAAATGGACTTTATGTTATTTGGATGTCTATTCGAATAAAGTCCAGAGATGAACGATTTGGCTAACAAGCAAGGAGATTCGAAAAAGAGATATACTTGTTGAAGATTTAGAGTTTTTAACCCTAAAGATGCTTCAATTTCGAATGAGGCATTATTGTTAGGAATTTTAGAGTTTGTTTAAATGATTTCGAAGTGTTTCGTTCCGTTAGAAGCTTGAAAGGTTCGAATTGTAGGATCAAGTGGTCCAGGGAAATAATTTTAAAATTCAAACGAAAGATTTGAATTGATCAAGTTCGTTGTAAGTTCGAAATTCAAATAAAGGCGCCATTTCATCAGAGGACGCATAATTCTAGAGTAAGACCGTTAGGGTCGAAATAGTATAAATAGAAGTTTTAGTATTAGAATTTTGTGTGTTCATTATTGTACAAAAAACTCTTATATACTCAAATTACCAAGCGTTAAGGGAAACGAGTTGCAGAAATCATGTACGTATGGAAACACCATTATTATCATTTTTACAGTTTAAATTGAAGTCTTTTATCTTTACCCTTGTCTTTACAGTTTAATTCTTTTTCAGTCATTTTGCTTTAGATTTATTCGTTTATCTTTCAGTCAACACTTTACTTTTTTTTAGAAACCTTTATCTTTCTGTCAAGTTTTTTACATTCTATTTACAAATTATCCACTTCACTTTACCAAGTCTTTCTTTATATTCTGAATTTTTTCCATTTGAAGTCAATCACAAGTTTAAATTTTATTTTGTTAATGCTCTTACATTTCGTTCTATAATTTACTATTGTCAAACGAAACCATAGGATTTATTATAAGATTCTTGTTTTATACCTTTAAAGATCTAAATCCATAGATAGAAAGTGAAATATGAACATGAAACTTAATTCAAACATCAAATACTGATACACATGTCCTAGGATCAATCTAGTCGATCATATGAGTAACCAAAATCAATAATTTGGAGGACTAGCGGTTGTTTACAAGAAATCACCGTAAACACTGGGTCACTGGTTTATTGGTCGAACTATTGGGTCACTAGTCGAACCGCATGACTAAACCGGATTAAACTGGATAACCAGTTGAATAGACCGGTCTTTATAATAAAACTATATAGATATAAAACTTGTCGAACCGGATGACTCAATCTCTACAAAATATAATTAGAACTAATTTTTTTTAAATATCATATCATAAATAAATTCACAATTTGATAATTTAAATTTAAATTTTAAATATTTTAAAAATATCATATCATAAATAAATTTATAATTTGATAATTTAAATTTAAATTTTAAATATAAATATCATATATAATAAAATAGTACAAAATTACAAAGTATAATTGCAAGATAGTATAATTGAATTATTTATAACAAAATAATTTTATTGTCTATTATTTAGTTTCAAGGAGTAAAGATTATTTCAATATTGAGATATCCTTCTTCAATATCAAAATCATCTACAACAAAATCAACCGCATCAACAATATTTTCTCTGTCAACAATCTAATTAATTAATTTTATTTTTTATTTTTATTTACATATAATATTTTAATAAAATAATCAAAATGAATAAAAAAATTAATTGTATATTTTTAAAAAATTTAAAAATTTATAGTAAGAAAAATATAAAAAAAAATAGAAAAATACAGCTGAACCACCGGTTTTTCTGGTTTTCTCGATTTTCACCAAATCTTACCGGTTCAATGACATCCTCGATCCAACTATTGAACCAAACCAATTACTTAATCGGTTCCCAATTCGACCGGTCGATCCAATCCGATTTTTAAAACACTTTCTTTGATTCTCTAGTTAGCACTATGAAAGAGGTCAAGAAATGAATAGAAATGACTTCAACCCTTTGCACCCTTGATCCTTTGGGACAAGAAACCATATGGACCATTGATCTTCTAGAGGTAAGTTAACCTTTTAGTGTAATTTTGTCAAATTACCTAAATATATGAATTTTTTTTTGAATAATCAAATTTTTTTAAAAAATTTCAAAATAATCAGTATTTCAAAAAATTATAGAAATGGTCACTTTTTAGCAGAATTACACTATGTCGTCACTCTCAGTAGCTATTACCCTTAATTTTAGGATAAGTTATCATTCTCAGTGGCGACTTATGTTAAAAAATTAGAAAAAAATCGCCACTGGGAGTGACGACTTGCTCTAAAATTAAGGGTAGTTGTCACTGAAAGTAACGACACAGTGTAATTTTTTAAAATATTGGTTATTTTTATAATTTTTTTGAAAAATTTTGTTATGAAAAAAAAATTCTAATGATATCAATCCACTAAACTTGCATGTTTTTGTTTATAATAAGAGCTCGCGGTGATTCTAGACAAATGTCTCGAATTTTATTCATTCTCTTGCAAACATTATACCCTCATCGGTAATGCACCCCTTTTTTTATTTGTTTTATTTTGAATTTAAATGTACTTTATTTTCTAAACAATCAATAAAACTTAAATCACTCATATCACAATTATTTTCATAGTCTCGTCTTTCAAACTCCTTCTAAAAATTTCAAAATTTTCTTAGAATTTTAAAACTATTAAAGTGACTTGTTCTTTATCTATTGTTCGAGATTTGAATCTCAGATGATTTCAGTTATTACTTATATTTATAGAACTTAAGAGATTTCTAATTCTAATATGAAGATTTATTGATTAATTGTTTTTAAATAGTCAACCCATGTTAGAAATACAAATAATCCGCGATGCCATCTACGAGTCATTGTCCAAAAATATGGAACACTTGACTTGCCACATCAATTTTTGTTAGTTGGAATTAACAAGACCATCAATGCAGGCCAAAAAAAAGCTTTATTAAAATTAAAATTTAAAAATATTATGAGAACCACAAACATATTCAGCTCAAATTTCTATAAAAAGTAGACCACATATGATTCATACCAATCACTTAAATTTATTTATTTATTTATATTTTACATATTCACATATAAAAACAATTAAAACGTTAGTCTTTGATGCTATGTTATTATACATAAATACTATTTCTTAAGTATTTATAGAATTTAAAAATAACAAATTTGTAATAAACTAAACATAAATAAATAATAGAAGTGTTTGTATAATTTAATAGTAATTTATAAGACAAGTTTATATTAAAATTAAAGTGTTGAATAATTAGAGATAGATAGAAGGGAAGAATATGTTTGTGGTGTATGAGTTTTTTTTTTTTAATATAATAAATAAATTCATTCATGATGTTTTGTTGGACATGAGAGTGAGTTTTGTGGAGGAAGAAAAAAACCATGAATACGTTATTATTATTCTTCACCACTCTACCGATCAACTTGTATGGTGCCTGCGCTGTTGTTGTTTTTGTTGTTAGTTTATTGTTTGTTCTGAACCGTAAGAGTGGATTCTTGTCTGCGGCATCGTCTTCATCACCTTCACCACCCTCTCTCATATCCGATTCTACCAATTCCAACCTAAGGTCTGTCTACTACTCTACTTTTTGATTCTGATTCCAATTGAATTTCTATGCACTCAAATTGGGGCTTTTTAGGGTTTTGGATTAATAAGTTTAATTCACCATGTATTTCTTGGTTGCAGAACCTCAAACACTGTCACAGATGCTGATTTGAAGTTTTTAATCGACGTTTTGGATGAAAATCTAAATCAGAATGATAAATGGGAGGATGTCATAGACAAAACAAACCATCGTCTATGCTACAAAGCCAAATCCACCAAACCTAAGGTTATCTAAACTCACTTCACTATGCATATTATTTGTATTATTATTATCCGATTATCTATAAATTTTGTTCTTGGATGTTGCAGAATGGTCCCCTAAGATATTGGAGTGTCACTGTGTTCAATGATATTTCTGCCCAGATGCTACGAAACTTCTACATGGACAATGACTACAGAAAGCAATGGGATAACACTGTGGTTGATCACAATCAACTGCAGGTCGACGAATCCGATGGTTCTGAAGTTGGCCGTACAATTAAAAAGTTCCCTTTTTTGAAGCCTAGAGAATATGTGCTAACCTGGAAGTTGTGGGAGGGGAACGATAAAACTTTTTACTGTTATATAAAGGTATTACTTCTGGTTAATGGTTATGGCGTTGCATTAAATAAATTCTTGCTTTTTCTTTGTTGAAATGTTTGAGTTCCCCAACCCCCTATAACTATTTAGTGTTAGTCCACATTGTTATGACCCTTGTTTTCATGATTCCTTCCTCCTATATTATGGATCTTGTTGTGCCTTCATATCCCCACTCCCCGCGCTCTTTCTCTTCCCCCTTCCCTTTTTATCCCATCATTAAACAAGAATCTTTGTATGCAAAAATGGTAAAAATTTTCCTAGAAAATATATTGATTAAGAACTTGGCAGGCACTGTTGTTTGCATGTAATATTATCACCATATTATGATTTATTTGAGATTTATTTGTTTAGGGTTTGTACTCTAGAAACTGAAATATTTGCACATCAAACTGTTACCGATTTCTCATTCTGTACATATTTTGGATATAAGATCTTAAGTCTTTTAATGCCATTCATGCCTACCACTTTTTCAAGCATTGATTGCTCAATTATTTTTTCTTCTTTTCATCTTTGGATACAAAACTTGTTAGGAATGTGAACATCCTTCATCACCACGGCAGACAAAATATGTAAGAGTTGAGCTTTTCAGGTCTGGATGGCGAATAAGACAAGGTAGGTTGTCTGGCTTATTTCAGTTTTTTCGTGAATTAACAAAATTTAATGGGAGATTTTCCTATAGAAATGTTGTCCTTTTTTTATTTTCACAAAAATGGTTGAGATCTCTTTACTCCGTGTGTCATTTCTTCACTGACATACAAACTACATTTAATAATATACCATGGCAACTTAATTGCATTTCTGTGCATTTTTATTTTTTTGGAGTTTAATGCTGTTTAAAATCTTCCATTGTACTCAGTGATATTCTGTTGCTTCATTTTTTTTCATAATTCTTTGGTTCTCAACAATAAGTGAATGATTTCTACCTCTAACATGTCTGTTTTGTGACTGTCAACTGTATAATTACAGTACCTGGTAGAAATGCCTGTGAGATCACCATGATTCATCAGGAAGATGCTGGTTTGAATGTGAAGATGGCAAAACTGGCTTTCTCCAGTGGGATATGGGATTATGTATGCAAGATGGATAAAGCGCTTAGAAGATACTCTGCTGGAAGCGACCGTTTATCCGGTTCAGTTACCACTTCAGTCAAATTAATGCAGAAGGTTAGTGTTATCATTTCCTGGTTTTCAACCTTTCCTTGTATTTTCTGGCACCTTTCATATAACAGAAACAATTCCTCGTGTATAGGTACCAGCTTGCTTGGAACCTAGTACCTCTATCGCTCATTCTTCTATCATTCATGATCAAGCTACTCACGACGAATCTCAAGTGCGTGTGATCTCAAGAAGGCCATCAAAGAAGTTGGTAGCCAATAGTTTGCTGCTTCTAGGGGGTGCAATATGTTTATCTCGTGGTCACTCTAGCCTAGGTGCTAAAGTTGTGATGGCATACATCGTCACAAAATTTAGTAAACGTAATACAAATTCAAACCAAACAAAACAAAGTTGAGTGAACATGTGTAACAAAGTGTAAGATACTTGCATGTTTAACAACTTTTTATAGAATGTGAAATTAATAAGTTTGAATCAATCCTATCAAATTTTACATAATTTAGGTATATGTTGGTTGATATGTAAATAATATACTTGTATTCTAACTATTATATCATATGCTAAATAAAAGTAGGGCATAGTCAACCTCAATTGGACGAAGTTATTTTAGTAAGGAACTCTGTGATTTCAAAGTTGATATGAGGCTTTTATAAGGTCCTGATTTGAAGAGGCGTGAAGTTCAGCCATGAAATAAGCTTATTGGATTTTCTTAGCAGAGAGTGGGAGTGATACTGAACTGTCAATTTTCATGTAAAACAAATATGTTAACGATACCTTTTTTTTTTTATGGGAGTTTTGATAAAGTTGACACAGAAAGATAAATTTGTGTAGAAGACAGTCCATGTCTTTTGCAATGGAAACCTATTAAATGGCATAAAATATCGCTTAAAACAATCTGAAAACTCCATAATATAGTCAAGCACCAGAGGAGTATGATTTTGCCATAGTCTACCCGGATATAGGTTCAAGACAACTTCCATAAACATTATGACAGTGCAAGACAAGTTGAGAGAGTTCCATTTTTTTAATCTCATTGTGAAACAAGAGATAACATCGTATGTCATGTAGAGAGCATCCAAAGAAAAACCTTATAAGAAAATGATTTATGGGCAATGCAAGTAGAATGTCTATTTTTTCCAAGACTACCAAATTTCTACAACAAAAAGATTGTAGCATGAGTTTGACATGCCTTTTTTTTTTATTTAAGTTAATCATTGTCATCTTTAGTTGTGAAAAAATCTGCACTAGAAAATCTAAGATTCTGCTATAGGTTGGTTTTCAAGAGTCACTTCATTCTATAACACAATAAAGGAATGAATCGTCTTCAAGTAGGAGTGCTTTTATTATAGTGATGCAATGTGAATAGAGTAAGGATAACGAAACTAAAATCAGTATAAAAGTCAAGCATAACGAAACTAAAATCAAGTGCAACGTTTTCACGCCACTTATCACATCTTCCTTGATCCTTGCCTTGAACTTGATAACTTGAAATATGATAAGTAATGGGGTAAGATAAACTATTTCAGTGGAGCTCCCAATCCTAGGGGTCCCCTCGACTCTACAAGATAAATTATCATTATTTTATTTTGTTAGTACTCACGTATATATTATTTCGTGGGTCTTAAGAAACGTGGCATAATACGCTTTGCACATAAGCTAATAGCTTAAATTAGGGATGACAAAAAAATCCGTATCTATGAATATCCGCGGATAAAACCCATCATGGACACGGGTATGATAATTTAATGGGTATCTACGGATAAAATAAATGGATATTTGGCTATTCATTTATTTACGGGTACAGATATGAATTTGATGGTACCTGTATCCGCTGGTATCCGTATCCGTTAATAATTAGAAAAAATACTTAAATATTATTTTTTTTGATCAAAACTAATATTATTAGTATTATTATTATTATTATTTTGTTAAATATGATATTATTATTATATGATATTATTATTATTATTATTATTATTATTATTATTTATTATTATTAATATTATTATTTTGATAAAAGAAGAAATAAAATGAATGTTATTTATTTTTGTTATTATTTATTATGTGTTAAATTAGAAAAATTAATTTTTTTATCTTAAAAAAGATTAAAAATTTAGTTATTTAAAAAAAGTTTTTTTTTTTTTAAATAATAGTATCTATGGGATACCCGTAAATATCCGCGGGTATCTCAAAGTTCACG
The DNA here is from genome assembly GCA_021764765.1 of Vicia sativa. Classification (NCBI taxonomy): domain Eukaryota; kingdom Viridiplantae; phylum Streptophyta; class Magnoliopsida; order Fabales; family Fabaceae; genus Vicia; species Vicia sativa. The sequence goes on from CM038794.1 coordinate 289,973,678, forward strand.
AATATCCATCTAACGATACATGCACGATTATGGGGCGGATACGGGTATCATATTTATTAAACGGGACGGATAGCGGGAGACTAATACATGTGTCCATGCGTACTCATTGTCATTCCTAACTTAAACGTACGACACACGTAAAACAATAGGAGTTACAAATCTATTAAATCGAAGCCTTTGACGAACCTCTAGCCCAACTAGTGTTTCGAACATCGTTGACTGTCCAACAGCCTCAAATTTCTCTCTATCTTTCGATTCCTCCTTAATTTGAAGATGTTTCTAGATTTACTCTAGTAAAAAGTCCTCGGAATTGTAAAACAACTTATTCTTATAACTTTTCAAAAAGATGACGGTTTTGCAATAATTGTACAAATTTGAAAAACTCCAGGAATATCAATCTTCACAATCATAAATTTGAAAAACTCCAGGAATATCAATCTTCACAGTCATCAATTTGTGTATAAGAATATGTAACTTGTGCACTTATCCAAGAAAGAGCTTTGAATTCAATATTTTAAAATCAGAAACTTTTTAGTACCTTCCTCTTCAGCGTGAAATTTGAATTCAATTTACTTCCAAACTTCTATTGTCAATTAGTTGTATGTGTAGAGAATCATATAGACGATCAGATAATGTGTTCAGTATGGTTCTACGTTACGTTCAATATTGAGTTCCTCGTTATCATCTTTTTGAGATTCTAGAATCGATATCAAATCAGAATCCAAGACATATAGAATCTTCAAGGCAGTTAGGAGGAAGATCATCAAGTCTTTCCGACGAGTGAAATTTGTTCTATTGAAACAATCCAATTTTATAAGGTCCTGATTCATCACTTTGATGCAACTTTTCAGCGAATGTTGTAACACTTCACACAAAATATTGTAAAGTATTGCAACACTTTATTTAAAGTGCTCAAGTGATGGCTACAAGCCGTCATTAGTGCCTCCACGTCGGATGCAGATCCACTACAGTCGCACGATCCACGCATTCACACATTCGGTTAATCAATAAGTGTTTGTTTGAAATTAGATGGTTCAAAAAATATATATTTTAATTATTGAATTACGATATAAAATATAAACTTAAATATAATCTATTTGATTTTGATCGAACAGTCACCGATGTACCAAATACATGGATGTGTGCATCGATGACGGCAGAGAATCCACATCCCTTCATGCCCCGATCCTTGACAAAGCGGAGAGAGTGTGAAGGTGACAAATCAAATCACATAATACTTTAGACTATCACACTTATCCATATCATATTTTTTTCTTATTAACTTCTTGATGAGTTAATAAATGCAACCCTATATAAAAATCATTTCAATGTCATACTGTTGAATACTCATTCGTGAGTTTTGTTATTTAGGATTGGGATGCACCAATGATGATGAATATTTTGATTAATTACAATATATATATATATATATATATATATATATATATATATATATATATATATATATATATATATATATATATATATATATATATATATATATATATATATATATATATATATATATATATATATATATATATATATATATATATATATATATGGTTTGGTGGTTTAGGTGAGTAGAAGATAAATATGCGGGTGGGTGCAGGAGCAGGTCCGCGAAAGAGTGGGAGCCTTCCAATAGTACCAAATGCCCGTTTTCCCTTTTCCCTCCTAATTTTAGACAAAATAACTTTTGTGTTCCCATTGCCAACAACAAACTAATCAATCAATCTATCACCATTCCATTCTATCTTTTCCCTTCATTATCCTCTTCTTATTCTTCCATCATCATCAATACACATCCTGCGTTTTGGCTTCCAAGACCAAGATGCACCACAACCATTCCCTCCCATGGTTGTGGATTGTTGCTTTCCTCTCCTCAACCACCCTCCTCCTTGTTCAATGCAAAACCTCTTCTCAAGATGGTCAGTTTTTTACTATCATTCTTTATTATCTATCATTCTTATTATGCAAATATATTACAATATTATTCAAAATCCATCAAAACAGTTTCAGCCTTAAATGTAATGTTCACAAGCTTGCATTCTCCTTCCCAACTCACTGGCTGGAAATCAAGCGGAGGTGATCCTTGTGCTGAATCCTGGGAAGGAATCAAATGCTCTTCTTCATCCGTCACAGAAATGTATTCATTCTATCGTATAATAATAACAATAATCTACGTATTCAATATTCATCATTGATGATTGTTGTCTTACGTTGTGCAACAGAAATTTAGCTGATATGGATCTTAGTGGATCAATGGGCTACCAATTGGCAAACTTGAAATCAGTTACCTACTTGTGAGGCCCCCCTCATATTCATTCAAATACAATCCTTTTCATTTTTCATTTACATTCACACAACATCACTTAAATGTCATGCATTCATTTTTCATAGTGCAGTGATTTGAGCAACAACAATTTCAACGGTGATATACCCTATCAACTCCCTCCAAATGCTCGTACCATGTAACTAACTAACTAACTAACTTAAAATAACAACTTATGTAATTGCATTTCATCTATTCATAATTATTCTCTTATCTCCTTATTATATATATATGCAGAGATTTTTCTAACAATCAATTCACTGGAAGTATACCTTATTCCTTTTCTCAGATGAAGAATCTCGAATCTCTGTAACCAAACTTCTATTTCATTTTATTTTTTTTCATTATTTTCTGTCTTCTTTGTTTTAATTTTTTATATTATTTTACGTGTGCAGAAATCTTGCACATAATAAGCTCAATAACCAGCTGGGAGATATGTTTGCAAGCCTCTCTAAACTCCATCAATTGTAAGTCTAACCATACTTTTGGCAATGCTGTATTGCTGTTTGATTTTGAGTTAATTGGGAGACGCTTATTAATAACATGGTTCTACCAATATATTGAATGTTTTCTTAATATAACATGTAACAATGGGTTCAATGTGTCCTTTCCCTTTCCCAAAAGTTTCTATACCCCTAATGCAATACATGCTATGTTTCATATTTTGGTATATAACTTCTGCCACTTTTATTTTATATATATATATCATATGAAATGGTGCTTATTTGGGATTTCTATTAACCATTAATCTGAAATACAATATAGGGATGTATCATTCAATTCACTATCAGGAGACCTGCCTCAGAGTTTAAAATCAGCCAAAAGCCTAAAGAAGATGTAAGAAATGAATCAGCATTACTGTTAAGAAACACCCACACACACACCCAAGTTGACAACTTGTATTTCTTTTTGTACAGACATCTGCAAAACAATAAACTCACTGGTTCAATAAATGTCCTTGCCCGCCTTCCACTTGATGATGTGTAAGTTCGTCCTAGTACCTTCATAATGTGAATTAGCAATGCAATCTATTGAAGGAAAGATTGACAAACCTGAAATTATAATTTCTTATCCAAGTACTGTTTTGAATTTTAACAGGAATGTTGAGAACAACAAATTTACTGGTTGGGTTCCTGAGTCGTTAAAGGATATAACTAGCTTGAGGTAAGTACTTTGTTATGCTTATTTATTGAAGGATGCCTGCTTGGGTTGTTTCTCTAATTTTATATTTTTAATTACAAAGAACTGGCGGAAACTCTTGGTCAACTGGGCCAGCGCCACCTCCTCCCCCTGGTACACCTCCTATCGAGCGTGCCAATAAAAAGACTGGAAAATCTGTTGTAACTGGATTCACTATAGCCGGCATAGCTGTTGGTGTGCTGATTGTAGTCATAGTCATTGTTGCTATTTCTAAAAGACGAAGGTCATCTGTACCTTCTTCACATTTTATTGATGAAGATAGGCGTAGCCAGCACAGATCTTTTACACCCCTTGCATCTCAGGAGTTGTCTAAAGATTTAGATTCTGATGACAGCACAAAATACAGTGGTGGGTTTTTTCATTCACAGGTTTCATAATTCTTTCTGTTTTTATTCATGACTTCATGTGATGCATATTTTCCATGTGTTGAAATTTTGGCACATTTTCACAATGGCCTATATGGAGTTGACATTATCATATAACTGATTTCAGAAGTTATATTGGTGACAGGATTTAAAGCAATGGATTCCACTGCAATCGACATAAAAGCATTACAAAAAAGTCCATCAAGTGGTGTTACATCAGCCTCTGATTGTGTGCAAACTTTTACTGACAATGAGTTTGCAAATCGTCTAAATTCTAAAAGAAGCACATCAGTTCGTTGTACTCCTTTTTCATTGGGAGAGTTGCAAATTGGTACGGCTAACTTCGCTTCAGGACGACTTCTTGGTGAAGGAAACCTTGGACCTGTTTATCGTGCCAAATATGCCGATGGAAAGGTACTTTTTGTTAGATAAACAAACTAGTCATAGATACACTACTCTTAGTTTATGCATGACATAATCATAAGATTGGCTAAGCATCACCAATGAACAAAATGTGTTTCTAGTGAAAATGCAACTGCAAATTTGACATCCGTGTTCATGTTCAGGTATTGGCTGTAAAAAAAATAAACCCTTCATTTTTTGATGGGGGTCGTCCTGAGGAATTCTCTCAGATTTTATCAAGCATCTCGAAACTTCATCATCCAAATATTGCTGAGCTTGTTGGTTATTGTTCAGAACAGGAACATATGTTAGTATATGATTATTTCAGAAATGGTTCTCTCCATGAGTTTTTACACTTATCAGATGACTTCAGCAAACCACTAACTTGGAACACCAGAATCAGAATTGCATTGGGAACTGCTCGGGCTGTTGAGTTAGTTTTCTACATCTCTTTAATTTTGATAAAAAACTTTATGACATTCCAGCATGTGAATATGCTCCCATTTGCCGAACAGATATGCATAAGATTGCACATTAAAATTGATATAGAAAAGTATTTATATGTTTTTGCTCATTCTTTCCCAAGTCGAGTTCAAAATTATATGACGATGTTAGACTCATATATATGTCTTTACTTTCAGGTACCTACATGAAAGTTGTTCTCCGCCTTTAATTCACAAGAATATCAAATCTGCCAATATTTTGCTTGACACAGATTTGAATCCCCGTCTCTCAGACTATGGTTTGGCAACCTTCCACCAGGTTTTTCTTGTTCTTGTCTCCCAGACTATGGAATTCTGTCATGTTACTATAATTGATGTGACTATAAGTATTTTGTGTATTCATTCAATTCAAGGTTTGCTAGTTTCCTTGTGGAAATAGTAATAGTAAGATTTGTATTGTTTCCACTCAGCGTACTAGCCAAAATCTCGGGGCAGGATATAATGCTCCAGAATGCACAAAACCATCAGCCTATACCCTGAAGAGCGATGTATACAGTTTTGGCGTAGTGATGCTCGAGCTTTTGACAGGTCGAATGCCTCTAGACAGGTAAGTTGCTTTTCTTACTGTGCCACTCACTCCATGTTTGAGTATTGCTCCTTATCTATCTTTGTATCTTCAGTTCAAGGCCAAAAGGAGAGCAATGTCTCGTTCGTTGGGCTACCCCACAGCTTCATGACATTCTTGCAGTGGAAAAAATGGTAGACCCTGCCTTGCGGGGACTTTACCCGCCTAAATCACTCTTTCGGTTTGCTGACATCATCGCCCTTTGTGTTCAGGTGACTTACATTATAAATTCATAATATTTGTTGATTAGGATAACTCCATTATTACTAACTGATATGCTTTTCTGTAATAGTCTGAACCTGAATTTCGGCCACCTGCATCAGAGGTGGTTCAGGCATTGGTGCGATTAGTTCAACGTTCAAGTCTGAATATGAGAGAAGATCTCGGTGTCTTTGGTCGGATAGATGATCCTGATGATTGAAAGGAACATGAAAACATCTTTGCCAACTACCATATTTGTCCATAACACTACTGTCCATAGAATTTTCAACGTTTTTTATTTTACTCTTTCAAAGTAGTTGTAGGTTTTATGAGAAAAGTTTGTGCAAAGTTATTAAGACTTGTTTTCAAGAGACAACTTTGGTTAGGAAGTACTGGACACCATAGAAGGGGTCAATTTATGTGCATTATTAGGTAAGATTTGAGAAATTGTAAGTTTTTAATTAGTAAATATTCGATATGCTTTTGGTTCTTTGTTATGCTATCAATTCAGTTGTGTTATCAATTCAGTAGTGTTATCAAAGACTAAAAAGAAACAAAAGGTTTGTGATTTGAAGTATCAACTAGAAAGAAAAAAAATTTACATAATTTTATAAGATTTTAGAAAATCTTTGGTTTGTTGTCATGGTTGTTTTCATTTGACTTTGATTACCACCGTAAGGATGCTTCCATAATCATGATTAATACCTTAAGAAATCATGAATAATTCTTCTGGAATGATAGTATTCAGTTTCTATGTTTTGCATATGTTTTTATTTTTGTTTTGATTAATACAAAAATAGAGAGAAATGAGGGATAAACAAAAACATTTGTGACACTGTTGAGAAGGCATAGGCATCTCAGTCCTCGGAATGATTAAGGTTGTTTGCCTCAGGAATTCCAATATAGTGTCCTCGGAATGATTAAGGTTGTTTGCCTCAGGAATCTCAATATAGTTAGGGCACACGTCTTAAAGTTCCAAATTTACAATATGAGTTGGGGCAAATGTCGGAGTAGACACGAAGTATCATAACTGAGAGTGATTGAAGCTACATGGACGGTTACATACTATAATTCTTCTGAGTGTCACATCCTTGTATGGTACAGGATGTTCAAGGAGATCCACTAAGATTAACTCATCAAAAGATACTAGAGGAGGAACAATCTTGAGCAGATCATGTTGTGAGGAATTCTTTCCGAATGACTCTGAGGCGAGGGGCATTGGAGATGTCATGATGACAAAAGCTCGAGAAACATTGCAGTACATGAGACAACATAGAAACAGGGGAGCACGAGACCGAGTCTATCATACTCAGTAGATTATAGTACTTGTACTCTTAATTTATTTTGAGATGTATTTTATTTATCCACTTAGTTATATTTCAAAAAAAAATTGAAAAAAAAAATATTTATTTTTCAAAAAATTATACCATAAATTTTGCAAAACTTTCGAAAAACTACTAGAAATTTCGTTCTTGTACACCCACCCAATTTGGTCAGAGACATTTTTGAAATAACAAAAAATGAAGGGGGTGGCAATATTAAAACTCCCCTTGATTGTAAGAGATTATACCGACTCTTGACCAGATAATTTGTTCATGGCTTCTGATGGTGGCTTTCTGGGTGGGAAGTAATTCGCTTTGAGTCGTAATGGTGTTTCTATTAGGATCAGCGTATGTTATTACCAAACCAAATAGAACAATTTTTGTAAATATGGGACAACATTACAGAAAGCAGAAGATTATTTTGACATTTTTACAATTAAAGCTGAACAGAAAACAAAAAATGTATATGAAAATGAATCAGACCCTAACAAGCCCAAAATTATTAAACAAAAATGTAAAAGGACAGGGAAGAAAACCTAACCTACTCAAATAAGTGAATGTGTAATGTAAGAGAGTTCAAAGTAAACAATTAAGTCAACTCACTCAATAAAACTTAGTATCATATATGAAACCCATTCTTTTATGCAAAACCACCTCTTATGGGGTATCCCGGTGATTTCGATGGCATCAAAACGCTGCCTTGTTGGAAAAGCTAACAAGATAAAGCAAGCATGATCCCGACTGTCATGCGTGATGTGATCAACATTCTTGGCGCTACTGGTACGTCTTCCTAACTGGTTTGCATTGAAGAGGCATTCACTAAAATGCCTTCATCAGGTTTAAATACATTGCCAGTGGGACCATCAGCGTTGGCCGCAATAACTTGGTTATTGTTGTCATCTAAGCGGACAACTAGTGCAAAGTTTTCTGACACCTGCTTGATGAAATCACCAGTACTGTCTGAAGAACTCCTATGCTCACTCCCCCCAACTAATCCAGTAGTCATGACGCTACTTTGCTGCCTTGCCTTTCGTTCTTGCATAGCCTTCTGCCGTTCTTCATAGAAATTAAAATCATCAAGGATGGATGTATCAGTTTCATAGTTTTTGAAAATGGTCAACATTTCAATCCCCTGTTGCAATTTCACCTGAAATGTTTCATATTCAGAAAAGAACAAATGATCAGCTGCATGTAATTGTTTTTACAGTCCATTTATAAGAGATATACAAGTGGAAATTAAACAACAAAACTAAACTTAGGAGATGCTTCTTAACGCGTGTTATTCCTCGGGTGCAAGGGAAAAGGCAGAGTAAAATGGCAAAATACAATGTTACTGAAGATATAAACACTTGGATAAAATATTAGGTAAAAAAAAGACCAATATACATTTAAAAACATTTGGGTTTACGAATTTGCCATCAAAGTTGAGAATAGCTGCCAAGTAGCCGCTATGGCACTACTACTATTGCGCAACTACAACACTGCTACTCGCGGCCGGTATGACCGCTACCATCGCTAGAGCTTCGCATGTCAATAGCATTGCGGTGACGGACCATGCCGCCCCACTAAACCGCTATAGCTGGAGTTTCAGGGTTCACTACAGCTGCTACTCAAACAAAATGCAACCAAGTTCCAAGGTCTAATTTCTAACAGGAATGTCAATATACTTTAAAACTGGAAATAAATAGATATTAGATTAGGGTTGTTATTATAAGTTTAACAAAGCTTCTGAAGACAATGTGCAGTAAACTTCAAAGGGAAAGTTATAGTCACAATGAAGGATCCACAGATTCCTACCTCCTGAGTATCTCGACTGTTGGTAACAGGCTTGTTATCGTTATTTTCAAGAACAATGTGACGAAACTGACTGTTCGGAACATCTTTTATTATGTGCCACTTAACAGGAAACTGCCCACTCCACTTATCTTGCTGCCAGAAGTCCACGTTCTTGTCAAAATTGACAGGTCCAACCATTTCAGCTACTCCACAGAACTGAGCACTAGCATTTACCTGGAAATAGTTGTAACATTTTTTATGGCAGTCATATGAGAAAGCAGTAACAATGCAATAAAGTGAAAACTATATAAACTTAGGATCAACCTCAAGGAACATCGTATGATCTACCCGATGAAATTATTGCTAATGCAATACAATATGATAAATATAGGTCAAGTATTATTTGACAGCATTTTTCCTCACCAACACATTTAACCTTTGTTAAGAATTATTCTTGGGAAATAATCACTTTTTTTCATTTCGCATCAAAAGCTCTCGCAAATCTGAAAAAAAGCATATGTCTCCAAAAAGCTCTCTCAAAGCCCTGTTAAGTAAACAACAATAAACAACCAAGCTTTTTTCGACTAGGGGAGTTGACTACATGAATCTATTGATGCCATAAAGCCCTCTCGTGTATTTGGTCCAAAAATACACCATTTACTTAAGGTTTTTCTCAATGATTTGACTAATAGCTTTCCTTGGTCTCTCCTGACCTCTAACTATTGGACTATCCTCTATTTGATCAACATTTCTAACAAGTTCTTCAACAAGTCTTTTTCATACTCCATAATCTGCCTATAAGATGATACTCCAATACATTTTCTACAATGAGGGCTTACCCTAATTTTCTCTCCAATGATGGTATTTCTAATTCTATCTTGTCTTGTGTATTGTGACAACTGATCAAGCATGACATTGTCATCTCTGAATCTGATACTAGGTTTATTTTCATTTTATCTTCTCACCACCCAACATTCAATTTTATACAACATTGCAAAATTAACAAAATATTCTGAACCAAGATTTTGTACAGGAAATAGATACTTATTTACAGCTACTATAGGACGAATATGGCAGTGCAACATTAGTGCTAACACATACAGATATTAGATGATTACCGAGAAAAAGAGAAAAATCGGACAGGCATCTTGTTTCTCCTTTGCTTGGCCATATGCAGCATCTAACTTTCTGTTTCCATTTGGTGTGCTTGCCCAGACACCGTACTTAATGCTCTTATGAACGTTGTCTTCGCTATAAGATTTGATGACAAAAAATTTGGCATCCCTGTAATCAGTGGCAAAATCTGGCCGATTGAGTGATTCATCTTGGAACTTGGCAGCAGATGCATTATTTTTACTACCATCAATAGAATTATTTTCAGATGATATATAATTTTTCAGCTTTGAGGCTCTTGGTCCTCGGTTTTGCTCACTAAGGATATCAAGAGTACCATTACATCTGCAGAGAGAAGCAGTTTCCCTGCCGTGCCGTCGGCTATTTTCAAGAGAAAGGAAGCTCCTATCATTAGAACTAAGGCTGGAAATGCCTGATCCTCCAAAGCTAGAACCGGTGTTAGAGAGGTATCCTCTACCATAGGGGTTTGAACTGGATCCAAACCCATACAATGATCGCTGTTGATGAGAAGCCTGCAAAGAAGAGGATAGTCAACTCTGTTAACACATAATTTTGTTTTGACTAATTCTACATTTTCACACTCTTGCAGGGTTAGTATTACACTATGTAAAATATGGTTATAAACAATGACTCAAGTAAAACCACAATTTAGAAATTTCTTCTGAAAAGGGTGATATAACTTTTTTGGGACTTTGGACTCAAGATGCATAACAAAAAAATAGATAAGGGAACCCACTTTTACCAATTAAATGATTAAAAATATTACTGAAAATTTCTCTGCATTGCCAGTCAAACTACTTTCCAAAAGATAAAAAAGGAAAATGTTGCTGTAAAACTCTTGACAAGGCAGGGAGGGCAGGTAAGTTTAAGATGAACTTTTTGGAACACGCCTTGTATTGCAAGAGAATGATTCCACGGTCCGAACCTGTGTCTTCCTAGTCAAATGGAAACAAAGCCATCCTTTGCACCAAGGCTTCCTCCATCGATAATCTGATTCCGGCAGATAAAATCTAGATTCTGATAAATGTCATCAATGGAGCCCATGGTGTAACTGGAAGTGTAAATGGCAGACACGTTGCTAAAGTCACTGTGTATTTGAGTTTATTACATAATATGGATGTTTCTATTAACTTTTTTTATTCTGTTATTGTATAATTTTATGTGAGTTTATTATATATAACTTTGAGCAGCTGTACAAGCTTGAAAAACAATCTCTATAAAAAGCACAAATTAAATTTATCTTTGGAAGGATTTCTATTTTTCATTAAAATATCCAGAGCTTTGGGGGATAATATGAGAAACATTCTGATGTAAAATGGTACGAGAGCTCTAGGGTAAGATCCCTTTTCCAGTTCAGTTTGAAGGGTTTCAGCATCCACCAAAGTTTACCAAGTATATTATCCTTCATGACCAAAACTCCCTCAAAGTCTCTACTTGTCTAGTCTCTAAAACCTATTCACAACATTTATGATTTGCATGAGAGCCACACGTTCCCAGTCACAACACAACACATTTCTAATTTGCATGCGACACGTGTCGTTGTCACGGTCTTATTTTACAACACAGCTTTGTTCTAGTTTGTTCATCGGCTGGTACGATCTGACTACTACTGACTATGCCAACCCAAATGAACAATTAGCACATGTTTTCGTTTAGTACTTGAGCTGTCCTTGGATATTACACATGTAATTTGTTTGTTGCATGTGCTCTAAATGCTCCAGCTTGATGGGAAGCACCGGAAAGAATGCAGATAGGGCCATCATGGTTGCACACTACCATCTCACGTATCTATTTGGTTATTTATATTGATGACCTTGTTTCAAAGGTGATGATCATCATGCTACTCACCATGGAAGTCAAAAGCTAAAAATGGGGTCCTAATAGATATATGGGGAAGTTTCCGTTAATCATATTGTTTTAGTTTGATATCCTTATCTTTATGTGTAATTTTTTTCTCACTATTGTCTATAGTCAAAAAAGCTTGTATAACAAGCTCTCTTTTGATAAAGAAATTCAGAACAAGGCATAAACTGCTGTTTGGTTTTGAGTTTATATCTTGTATTAAAAGTGTTCAAAATGATGTTTCCTTTAGTCATATTTAGTTAGATATCCTTATCTACATGTTATCACTATTTCGTATTTTCGAGAAGGTTTGTATAGCAAGCTCTCTAGAGTCTAGACAGTAAAATTCAGCAGTGTTGGAACAAGAGATAAACTTTGTTGTCCGCTTACCTCTTGTATTAATAGAGTGAAAACTAATTATTAGAAAAATATAACATATTGCATGATATGCAAAAGTAATAGAACAAACCATTCCAGCATTCGGCCCAAATGACCTGACAGAGCCAATTGGCTGTTGAGAAACAGATGTGGATAGAGGCATCAAAGACCTCTGCCTTTCTGAAGGTTTGGAGGAATCGGACCAGAGTCCAGCAGATCTTGGTCCATCAAAGCCTTGCTGAGATTCATGAAAGCTGAAAGAACCGGGGGCTACAGGAAAGCTTCCTCTAGCAAAAGATCCGGCGGAAGGATAGGGTGCTCGGGGTCCAAAAAAATTGGTGTCAACTTGTTGGTCCATACCTAAGAGGTTGGTTAGCTCTGGGTGAGAAACCGGAGTGGGCGAATTCAGATATGGTAAGGTGGGAGGAAGCAGCTGATTGTAATAAGGTGGAGTGTATGGAAATTGGTGAGGAGAGTATAACTGTGCATCTCCGGCTACAGATGGCAAAGGTGAGGTAACCGGGGAATAGGGTGCGTATGGCATTTGTGGGTTGTAGCCATATCCAGAATGGAAAACAAGGGATTGATTTTCATTGTAAACACCCTAATATAAAAAAGATAATAAGGTTAGGCTTACAAACAGAAAGTATAGATAAAAAAAGAAAAGATATGAGATTCTCACAGGAGATCCAATTTCTATTCCGGCAGGATTAACATATGAAGAAGGATAGTCATCCCATTCAGCGTTGGTATTGTCAAAACCTGAAATCAATATGAAAGTTAGCAATGGCAAGACGACAGAAGCAGTGCAAAATAAAATAAAAAAAGAAACCTCTATAGTAGAAAGGTTGGGGGTGGGGCGCATAAACATTAGGAGGGTAGAGAGGTTGATCTCCGCCGGAGTGACCTATAGTTGTTGTACCCTGACAAGAGTTAGAAGATATTGAAATCATCATCCACATACAAAAGAATAATTAAAAAAGAAATAAAGATATGATTAATTACCAGTATGTCTATGTGATTGTGATCCGATTGAGTTGGTATCTCTTCTGCATCCATATGATATGATGAGAATAGTTATAAAAACAGAATGAATAGTGAAATCCAAAATCGAAAGGAAGATCGGATGACGTACCGGTTGGACGATCCGTAGTTGCCGCCATATCTATCAATCAATCTCACTGAATCCTTCAAATACTCAGTCGCAGTCGCATAGCTATTTCATCATCCCCATTCATTTACATTACACTTTCCAAACCAAAAACAAATACTATTTTATTATTTCATCCTATGCGTAAACGGATTGTTTAAGTTAAGTTAAATAAATATATGCAAAAATACTTTAATGCCCTTTTAGAGTTGCTTCAAATTGGAAAAACAAAAATTACGATTACATTTACTTTTTAATCTGTTTTAACCATTCATTTTTATCAATTTTATTATTGAAAATACACCGAACAACTTAAAAGTTACTTTAATAAATGTGAAGTCATTTGAAATTATTGGAAAAACAAATTCAGATCTTGTGTTCAAACTTTCATGGTTGCTTTCCTTATTCCATGAATTTGAGAAAGCATTATATTTTGGTCGATGATGAATGTGAAAATTGAGTTGAAGGTTTGATCAAAATGAATTTGTGGTAAAACCTTGTGAAGAGCCTAATGTGATAATCAAGGCAAATGTGTTTTCAAGAGGGGAAAGAGGTACATGAGAAATTTGTGTTAGTATAATTCATCATGCATTATACTAGAGTGAAAGTAGGTTGTATTCACATTTCAATTAAGAGTCTATAGAGAAAGTGTTGTAGTATTAGAATTTAGCAGAGACAGTGTTGTAGGCAGCGAACTTTCGAAGAAGCAATCTGGATTCGATTTGATAGACGAGATGAGGGAAACAACACAGATCAGAGAATATGTCATCAACTTACATTTGATACTCCTCAATCAACTTAACCATGTTCTCCTGATTCAGTAACAACTTAATAATGGTATGGATTTTCATCAACAATAATTCCGTTTACACTTTACTTAAAAAAATTTATAACTGAATTACTTCATATTCGTATACAAATACATAAAAAAACCACACTTCTTCCCTCTCCTCTTATTCCTCAAGGGGCAGGCTATAGAAATTGGTTCTGATCGTGTTTTTGTCATTTTAAAGTTCGAGGTATAAAAATCGTCATCATGTCTATGAGCTATCGGTCTGTTTTACACTTGACACGGTATCTTGCAGTTCTTGGCCCATTGTCTCAAACGGAAAGAACATAACACATACTCCTGAAACAAGAGCTACAATTACAAACAGCAGGACAGCTATAGTTTGATGACATCCATGTACTAAACCCACTGCTACCAATGGACATAACATTCCACCAATTCTACCCACTGAGCTTGCCACTCCCACGCCAGTTGTTCTCACCGATGTAGGATATATCTGCAGTTCATACAAATCTTCCAAATGTTAACTTCCATTATGTATAAAAAGTATTAGATTGAAAAACATGCTGTGAAATCATTCCTTATACAAGATGTAAGTAAAGGAATGGTTTCTAACTAATAAGTAATAACTGGTCAGTTTTTTTGTTTCCTTTTCATTTTCTGTTTGTGGTTTTTGAGCGTATAAAGTTTGCATTTGTTTTGACAAATCTTAAGGATGAGTGCATCCATAATTTACTTTATTTTTTCTAGTACGGAAATAATGCAAATGCTAACAAGTTCCCTAAAAGCATTGGTTAAGGGATAAAACCAAAATCAAAATTATATTGCATAAATACATTACCTCTGGGGCATAAATATACACAACTGTGAAGGTTACTGTGATGCATATACGAGCTCCAAATAAAAGGCTCGTTGTCAGGTCTTCGGGCAGATAGAATGTTAATGGGAGAAGGAAAATACAACACATGAAGAACATGATTGACATTGATAGCTTACGACCGAGTTTATCCACTGCTACGGCTGATAAGAGGAGCCCAGGTAGCTCTGTGTACAAAATTATGCATCAATCATAAGTTATCAGGCCATGGTATAGTAAAACAATTCAGAAATCAGTAGAAAACATACCTGCAAAACTAGCAATAAAAACACCTTTGTAACTTATATCCTGGGACTTCTCTGTCTGCAATTTATTTGGAATACATTTACTATGTGCATTCAACTCAGAGGTCAGCAAAACAAGGCCGTAATATGAAAAAGCATTACCGAAAAAAACTGCCCATAATAGAAGGGTTGACCTTGCTAAATTGGGTGACAGTAGCATTTTGAGTGATGAGATACCACCAAAATTTGAACCCATTCCTTTAGGAGTTTCAACTTGGTCATTTTCTCTTGGGGAGAGTAAAACTGTGTCTTCTGAAGGGTTGTCAATTTTTTGTAGCTCAATTTGATTGTCAGAAATAAGGGTACCAGAAGGAAGTTCTGTGCCATTTAGTCTTGCTATTGTCTCTAAAACATTAATTGCTTCCGTTGTTCTACCTTTCAAGCATAGGTATCTCGGTGACTCTGGTGTCATTTTGTAGAACAGAAGAAGGAACGAAGTGGGAAGGGAAGATAGTGCAAGAAGCCATCTCCAACCCAGTCTTGGCATCACAATCTGCAAGGAACATTGCATTAGGTGAACCCGTCA
Organism: Vicia sativa; assembly: GCA_021764765.1. Taxonomy (NCBI): domain Eukaryota; kingdom Viridiplantae; phylum Streptophyta; class Magnoliopsida; order Fabales; family Fabaceae; genus Vicia; species Vicia sativa. The sequence continues at coordinate 289,989,328 of CM038794.1, forward strand.
ACTCTATGATTTGTCAGGTAAGCAACAGGCTTAAAATTTTTGACAGAAAACTAGCTAAATCAGTAAAAAGTGACTCGTATATTTCTCAAGAAAGGCAAGTAAATGATGAAAGTAAATAAATACTCTTTCTGTTTCAAAATAAGTGTCATCAACAGGTTTTTTCTGTTTTATGTCTTAAGCATGGTCTAGAATCAAATTGATGGTTAAGTGCAAAGGTAGGAAAGAAACATAAATACAGATCTACGTTTGAATTGCAATGAAAGATATTTACCCATGCAAGAGATGCCTCAAAAATGGTACCAACAGTCCAAAAAGCTGAAAAGATAACCATCCAGGTACCTCGATTAGGAGCAGGAACAAACTCTAGAAACCAGGAGGATAACACAGGACCACCTCCCAAACCAAGACCGACGAGGGAACGGAAGAGGAGCAAGGATAAATAGTTAGGAGAAAAAGCACTGAGAAAACCAGAGGTAGAAGTAACAATAGCAGTGATAAGAAATCCTTTCCTCCTTCCATGTTGATCTGAAACAATGCCCCAGGAGTAAGCACCAACTAACATACCAGCAAAAACAACACTAGTAATGAAACTCTCCTGATGAGAAGAAAGATTCCAAGCAGATTGAACAGCGGGGCCAACGAAAGAGAGTAGCATCATTTCCATGGCTTCAGAAATCCAACCAATGCCAGCGTAAACAAGAACAAGGATTTGAAATTTTCCAAAGCCCAGAGATACAAGAGCATCATCTACTGTGTAGTCATCATCCCCCATTGTCTGTAATAAATTCATTGTTCAAAATCCAAGATGGCATAATAATAAATAAAAAACAGAAAGATAGATCGTACCATATTTTGTTGATAGAGAAAAAGGATGTGTGGTTTTAGAATGAATCTGAATAATTCAACGTTGCTTCATTCGTATAGTTGACGATGACCGACACAATCTGCAACCTTCCTTCTTTCTTCATTTCTTTTTCCTAGTAATAAATATATATTTTACCTTCTATTGGTTATTCGTCTCATTTACGTTTAATATTCATTCATAAAGTTAATTGGTATTGGATAATTAGTTTTATAAGAAAATGTTAATAATCACTAATAATAATAAGAAAAAAAAACAATAAAGTGAATTATGTTAGTTTTATAGAAAATGATGGAGAAAAAGATATTTTAGTTTTAAGGTACTAGAGAGGTTGAGTGATATTTAGGGAAAGAGGGCAAGTAGAGTAGTAATTTGTGGGGCGGTGTAGCTTACGTCATGTGTACGTACTACCCTTCCTCCTTGCACTTTAACTCAACAAATCACTTTCTAAATCATCTCTTTCACGCTTACTTTTCTTCATCCTCTTGCTTGAGATTATTCAAACTCAACACACACATTTATTTCTCTAACTTGCTTCATTGTATCAAAACCTTCACTTGACACAAATTGGTTGTTCAAGCACAATGACGTAATCTAGTGTTTTACGGAGTGTCTAAGACATCCAGGTGTATCACAGAATGCTCTCTTGTAACCAAATCTCGGACCCATCATTCAACTATCTCACCCACCGCAAAAATTATTTAATATACTAAATTAAATACTTCCTATAGAAAAGAAAATTTTCTCGGGTAATAATCCAATTCATATGCAAGTGTTTGGTCTAAACATTAAAATTCTCTATAATATTTATAATATTTATTCAATTTAAAAATTATAAATTTTAAAATTATAAAAAAATAAAAGTAAAATATATGAGTAGAAATGACAAGTTAGAATTAATTAAATTTCATTTTTATATAAATGTTGGATTTCTACCATTTAAGTGGGAGAATAATTATGAAAATATGTGTAAAAATATTATTTTGAATAAAATTATTTGGAAACCAACGTGAAATTATTATATTTCAAATGTCTCGGTCTCATGAACTCTTTCGATCCTCGAAATAAACTCACTTAAAGTTTTTCCTTTTCATTATATCTCAATCTTTTATTGTCCTTTATGAAATTTATTTTTATAAAAGATAAAAGATATGTTTAATTAATGTTTTAATCACTTAACTTAATTTAATGCTCCATTTTAATTCTATAATTAAAAATGTTATCAATTAATCCTTTAATTTCATATATGTTATCTTATTCGGTCTCTTCCATCAATTTCTAAAATAAAAAGTTAATTTTTCGTATTATGGATGTATAGCAGGACTCAAAGTTCAAATGTGACACAATATTTGTACAATAAAATAAAGTTTTCACTTAATGTAGTTTTATTGTGACCATTTTTATGCACCTACTTAAGTGGAAATCATATTTTATGTACAAATACTTAGTTGTATTTGGACTTTGAGTCTTGTTGTACATCTATGTCACCAGAATTTAACATTTTTTGTCAAAAATTGACAGAAAATGCCAAATAAGATTACTGGCATAAAGTTAAGGGAATAACTTATAACGTTTTTTTAGTTAAGAGACTAAATCAGAACCTTAAGTTGAGGGATTTATGAACTTAATAGTTATGACTTTTTGTATTTAGATGGATCGTGGTAGAGGACAACAAAAGTAGAATGTGACCTCTCCACTAGTTCATCAATCTAATTAGAAAATTGGATTAGAGAATAGCAATAGGGAAAACACAAACGGAAGAAATGAGGAAATGATTGAAATGAGCAATAAAGAAGAAGAATAAGCAACAATTGACAACACCATTGAAGAATCAACAACAATTAACAAAACCCTTGAAGAAGTAGATGATTTGAAGAATTAATCAACTGTTGATGAGGAACTATCAAAGAAATTTTGGGTAGATGTCATCACTGGTAATTGGATCCCTATGAATGGAATCACTATTGAGTTTGTTGCTCCAAAAATCGTGGAGGGGATATCAAATTGCAATTGAATAAATAGATGTGGAACTATCAAATTGTTATTTGATATTGTGGGCCCAATACAATTAGTAGTCACATTTTTGTATTTGGCTTTATTATTTTTCCTTTTATATGAGGCACGTGGTATTTGGCCACTCTTCATTTTCTTTACCCATGCTTTCCCTTTTCCTACTTTTACAATGATTCTGTTAGACAACTGCTACATATACAACTGCTACATATACAGCTGTTGTACTCTCTTACCATTATCAATGAAAGAAGAACAACTTTTAGATCTTATTTCATATTTACTCAATATGGTATCATTCGCTTTTTCGATCTAGGTTCATTTCTTCTTCTTCATTGTTCACTATGCCGCCACGCCTAGCCCCACAACCCACCGATCCGATTTTGGATCAAACCAGTCCTTTTTATGTTCATTCTAGTGATGGTCCATCATCTGTCTCCATCACCCCTGTTTTAATTGGTTCAAACTATCACTCTTGGGCTAGATCTATGCGCCGTGCCCTTGGTGCGAAGATGAAGTTTGAGTTTCTCAATGGTTCTATTCCCATGGTGACCGATTCTTTTGATCCTCTGTATCGTCCATGGAACCGGTGCAATATGCTCATTCATTCTTGGATAATGAATTTCGTAGATCCTTCCATCGCACAGTCCATTGTTTTCATGGAAAACGCATCTGACGTTTGGCTCGATTTGAAGGAACGTTTTTCACAAGGGGATCTGGTTCGAATTTCTGAGCTTTAGCAAGAGATCTATTCACTCCGGCAGGACTCTCGCACAGTAACATAATTCTTCTCTGAACTTAAAATCTTATGGGAAGAACTTGAGATTTACATGTCAGTCCCTACCTGTACATGTCGTGTCAAATGCGGGTGCGAGGCTATGCGCACAGCTCGCAGGAATCATCAACTTCTTCATTCGACGCGTTTTATCACTGGTCTCAGTGACAATTTCGGGGTCGTGAAATCTCAGATTCTTCTACTTGACCCCTTGCCACCCATCAACAAAATCTTTTCCATGATACTTCAACATGAGCGACAGATTTCCAATGTTTCTGATGATTCTAAGGCCCTCATCAACGTCTCTGAGGCAAAGAAATCCTATCGTGGAAAATTCCCACCAAGTCCAAACCTCGTTCGCACCCAGGACCGGTCACACCATTGAAACTTGTTACAAGAAGCATGGATTACCTCCCCATTTGCAGAGGTCTACCTCTTCCAGTTCCCATGGTAATTCAAGTGAAGGTAGCGCACTCGCTGTTTCTGATGTAAGGCATGACAACAACAGTAATACTCCTTCTTTGTCCCATGAGCAGTATGAGAAGCTTATCCATATTTTTCAACATTCTGGTTTCAATCAACAACTTGGAAATGTTGCCTCTAATCAGGTTCGCTCACTCCCTTCAACTGGTCTTACACCAATTGATCATCCAGGTGATTTTTCTGTCCATACTGTATCTTGCTTTCATTCTTCAAGTCACATCACAAATCTTGGATCTTGGACCATAGATTTAGGGGCCAGTCACCACATATGCTCATCACTGCACTGGTTTCGTTCTTCAAATGAAATCACCCCAATGATCATAAAGCTACCTAATGGACAACACACTGTCACAAAAATCATGGGCACTGTCACATTTTCACCTGGTTTCACTATTTCAAATGTCTTGTATGTGCCTGATTTTAATGTTAATCTGATTTTTGTTTCTGAACTATGTCATAATTTTAATTGTCTGGTGTCTTTTGTTGGTTTGAAGTGTCTTATTCAGGAACAAAAATCCCTGAGGATGATTGGTTCAGTTGAAAAACTTGATGGATTATACTACCTTATCATGACAAACAAGGAGCCCATCCCAACCATAAACACTCTTCACATACCACATAGTGCTTTGTGGCATTTTAGACTAGGGCACTTTTCCCACTCTAGATTGTTAACTCTAAAAGAACAATTTCCTTTTGTTATTAGTGATAAACAGGCTGTATGTGATATCTGCCATTTTGCTAAACATAAAAAATCTCATTTCCCTCATAGTGCAAACAAAGCTTTAAAGCCTTATGATCTTATTCACTTTGACATTTGGGGCCCTATTTCTACTCCATCTGTTTATAACCATCGCTATTTCCTTACTGCTGTGGATGATAGTACTAGATATACATGGATAATTTTGATGAAACATAAAAGTGAAACAAGGGAACATGTCAAAATTTTCATCAAACAAATTGAAATCCAGGAACCGATAACGGACCTGAATTTCTTATGCCTACTTTCTACAATTCTAAAGGAATCATCCACCACACGAGTTGTGTTGAGACTCCTCAACAAAATGGGCGAGTTGAGCGGAAACACCAACATATCCTCAATGTAGGCAGGGCTCTCCTTTTCCAATCAAAATTACCAAAACCTTTTTGGAGCTACGTGGTATCTCATGTTGTGTTCATAATAAACAAGGTACCTAGTAAAATTCTCAAAAATAGGTCCCCTTATTTTCTTCTCCACAATCACCTTCCCGACCTTCATTCCTTAAGGGTTTTTGGCTCCCTTGTATATGCCTCAACTCTACATTCTGGCAGAACCAAACTGGATCATAGAGCCAGGAAATGTGTGTTCCTCAGATACAAAACTGGAGTGAAAGGAGCCATTCTCTATGACCTGCACAATAGAGATATTTTTATTTCTAGAAATACTACCTTCCATGAACATATCTTGCCATATCAGTCCTCCCATACCACCAGTCAGTGGCAATACCACTCACGTAGTCCCTTAGCCACTGAACCAAACCTCCCTACTGTCTCTGATTCCCCTTTGACACTACCTTCAAACCAACCCTCAGAACCTGATCCAATTGCACCATCTCCACATGTTACACCTTTAAGTCATGCTTCAACCCAAGAAAAGGAGTTCCCTAGCTCTAATCCATCTTTACAGTAAGACAAAGAAAACCTCCCTCCTATTTGTCAGATTATGTGTGTGATATTCCATCAAGTTCCTCAGCTGTCCATGTCACTTCAGGTAGTTTGTATCCTCTCTCTTCTTTTCATTCACTTACACATTTGTCTCCTTCTCACAAAGCATTTAGTATGTCTATCACACACTTCACTGAGCCACAACCTTATTTAGAGGCATCAAATTCACCTTGTTGGTTAAAAGCTACGAATGTTGAATTATATGCCCTTCACAAAAATGGGACTTGGATTCTTATTGATCTTCCACATGGAGTGAAACCTATTGGTAACAAGTGGGTTTACAAGATCAAGTATAAATCAGATGGCACTATTGAGAGATATAAGGCAAGACTTGTTGCCAAAGGTTATAATCAAGTGGAAGGTCTTGATTTTTGCGACACTTTTTCGCCTGTAGCAAAATTGACTACAGTCAGGATTTTACTTGCCATTGCAGCAATTCAGAACTGGCACCTTCATCAATTAGATGTGAACAACGCGTTTCTTCATGGTGACCTTCAAGAGGATGTTTATATGACTGTTCCAGAAGGTGCGCATGGGGAAAAACCTCATCAGGTTTGCAAATTGTTGAAAAGTTTGTATGGTCTCAAACAAGCAAGTCGTAAATGGTACGAAAAGCTAACTTACTTACTTCTTAAGGAAGGCTATACCCAATCCACTTCTGACTATTCTTTATTTACTCTGTGCAAAGATAATTCCTTTACTGCTCTTCTAGTATATGTAGATGATGTGATCCTTGCAGGGAATTCTTTAAAGGAATTTGAGAGAATCAAGCTCATTCTTAATGATGCTTTTAAAATAAAAGATCTTGGGCAGTTGAAATATGTCCTTGGATTAGAAGTAGCTCATTCAAAGGCTGGAATTACAATTTCACAAAGGAAATACTGTCTGGACCTTCTCAATGATTCTGGTTTACTTGGTTCGAGCCCTACTCCTCTCGACACCTCAATCAAGTTGCATAACGACAATTCAACACCTCTTGAAGGCATCTCCTCATACAGAAGATTAGTTGGCAAGCTTTTTTACTTAAACACAACAAGGCCAGACATTACCTTCGCTTCCCAACAGTTGAGTCAATTTATGCATTCACCCACTGCAACACATTACAAAGCAGCATGCAGAGTGGTGAGGTATCTCAAGCAAAATCCTAGTCGTGGTATTTTCTTTGACAGAAATTCTGACTTACAACTTCTTGGCTACTCGGATGTAGACTGGGCAGGTTGTTTGGACACACGACGCTCTATTTCTGGTCATTGCTTCTTCCTAGGAAAATCCTTGATATCCTGGCGAGCGAAGAAACAACCCACTGTGTCAAAGTCCTCGTCTGAGGCAGAATATCGAGCATTATCATCCGCTGCGTGTGAAATACAGTGGCTGTTATATTTTCTTAAGGACCTAAATATGTCGTGCACCAAGATTCCTGCATTGTATTGTGATAATCAAAGTGCAATTCACATAGCGTCAAATCCAGTTTTCCATGAGAGAATGAAACACTTAGACATAGACTGTCATCTTGTTCGTAAGAAAGTGCAGAAAGGAATTCTCAAACTTCTCCCCATCTCATCTTCTGAGTAGCTTGCAAACTTCCTCACAAAGGCTCTCCCTCCACCAAAATTCCATTACTTCATCTCCAAACTTAACATGATAAACATTTATCGTGCTGCAGTTTGAGGAAGGCTATCAAATTGTTATTTGATATTGTGGGCCCAATACAATTAGTAGTCACATTTTTGTATTTGGCTTTATTGTTTTTCCTTTTATATGAGGCACGTGGTATTTGGCCACTCTTCATTTTCTTTACTCATGCTTTCCCTTTTCCTACTTTTACAGTGATTCTGTTAGACAACTGCTACATATACAACTGATGTACTCTCTTACCATTATCAATGAAAGAAGAACAAGTTTTAGATCTTATTTCATATTTACTCAATAGAAACTAAGATATAAGTTGGAGCAATGTGAAACAATCATGATAGGATTCTAGAATTTTATTCAATTGTCAAAAATGTTTTATCATGATGAAAGATATTTTCTACTTAGATTTCATTCTTTTAAAGGTAGGTACCCAATACTCATGAGAGGGTCTTACACAATTCACAATATGTCCATGGTATTAAGACAATGAAATCCAGATCTTGATTTCAAAAGAGATATGTTGAGAACTCTACATGTTTGTGTCAAATTACCATAGTTACCATTAGCTCTTTGGGGTGCGAAAAGTTTGGGGAATATAGTAAACCAATTGAGTATGAATGGAAACCAAAATATTGTGATATATGTCAAGAGGTTGGACATTAATGCAATATGAAGGAGAAACAACAAAAAAACCAAACAAATGCGTGTGAAACCTTCTCAGGCACCAGCTCTGAATGTGGCTACAACATCCATTACAACATGTGATCAAGAGAATACTACTTAGAAGTTGGTCAAGAATAATGGGAGATGCAAAGGTAAAAGTGTGATAGTTGATAATATACTCCAAAAAAAATTTATGATCATCACTTGTCAAAATGGATTTGAATCACTAAGAATTTTGAGTAATCATTTAGTGACCATTGACAAGAGAGAATGATCATATCTTGGAACATGATGGGGCTGAATAATCTGCGTAAGTGTAGAGAGATAGGCTCCGACTAAATAGTATGAAATTTGAGGTGGCAATAATGATAGAAACAAGAGTAAAACATTAGATGAAGTTATAAGTTGGGCCAAAAATGGACATTCTTAGATAACTACTCAAAACATTAAAATGGAAGAATTTAGGTGATATGCAAGTCTAATAGAGTAAAGATCAATTATTTTGTATGTATATCACAAACATCAATTTCTTATGTTGTTTTCATCTTCAAAGATATTTGTTATGAATGCTAAACATATAGTAACTATTTATTTACACAGTGAGATAGAAAAAAGCACGGCCCACAACACTTTCGTCGTGACTTTTATAGCTTCATAGAAGCTATAAAAGTCAGCTTCTACTAAAAGTGCTTCTAGCATTCTTTTTGAAATGGAAACAAACATATGCGTAATTTTGTATTTTGTATGGTGAGTTTTTCCTATAAGCTCTTGGTCAAGGTCACAAATTAATGTTGATGTACTCGTATTCTTTTCGGATGTTACTTAAAATTTAAAGTCAAACTTTCTTTGACATCGTGCTTGAGAATCACCTATGATCATCTATAAACATGAATACTTGTCAATTACTTTTTGGGTCTTGCTAATCTTATGGCATTCTTTAAGCACTCTAAAAAAAGAAAATATTTTCTAGAAAATTTAATCATTTCAATTTTCAAGACATTAAATATGCATATTTTTTAGAAAAATTTACTATTTTAAGATTTAAAAGAGTGCTCTGAGGACACAGATTAGCATTTTTCTTACTCTTTTAAAAAAACTATCTTGACAAAGTCGAGGTAAGGAGGAGAGATCCCGACCTAATCTTATGTTATGTTCCAAAGTATAATTGCTATAATCTAAACAATTAGAAAGATACATGTTATGTGAATATAATAATAATCATAATAACAAATGCTATAACAAGTCCAATTAGTCCACTGTGATATCTACATTTTTTGGGGCTCTTTTTGTACAAATCATAACCTAAAACAGTCAATGCAATTCACATAAATTTTGCAATAGACGAGTATCAACATGACATGACAGTATATATACCAATGTGCAAGGTGGTACGAGGCACTTGACCCCATCCTTAAAAAGACCTGCAAATGAGTTGGAGCTCAACAAAGTCAATCAACCACCACATTTACAAAGAATACTGTATTTAAATATTTTTCAATATACTTTACATACATTAAGTGTCAGTTATGCACAAATTCAATGGAAATAATACGGTGACGAGACGACCAAGATGTTAGATGGAAAAAACATTATATTTTGACAATTGCATATGTTCGATATAGTCAGCATTTTAGATATAGGTATCATTCCTTGGTTGGTCCCCATAAAGTATTCTCAAGTGCTCATCTATGAAGCACCAACACCTCTGGAAAAAAAGCGTGTAAGTGTCAGAGACCTGCACCAACACTTGTGATTACGTTTAATTTATTTATTTTTTAAAAATTATTAATGGTGTCACCATGTCAATGTCAGGGTTGTTTTCGGGGTGTCCGTGCTTCATAGGTGCTCAATGATCGGTCTTAAAAGAGATTGACATAGTCAACATTGCTGAGTTAAAATCTTTGATATATACTTTTAATGACAGCAAAGCCTATGAACTAGGTGTCTGCTGTGTGCCTGACTGCTTATATAAGAACAAGATCAAATCCACTCTTACAAGTATCAGATCAATTCAATGTATAGAAAGCTTCTCATTTGACCAAGAAGGCTGGAGTCACTATGGCTGCAGTCAAGAGAACTGATGTCAAGAAGGCTCAAGTCAAGAAGCAAGTGAAGAAGGTTCAAGTCAAGAAGGTTGAAGTCAAGAAGCAAGTCAAGAAGGCTCAAGTCAAGAAGGTTGAAGTCAAGAAGCAAGTGAAGAAGGTTCAAGTTAGTTAGTACCGACTCAAGAAGGATCTATCTTACTCACAATTGATTCTATCTAGTTGAAGCGACAAGTTCGAAAGAAGGTCAAACAATCTCCAGGCTTCAGCAGAAGATCTAAATCATTTATCGTCTGGTTTCCTCATCTATTCTCAATACCTCATTTCTATATACTTGAGAAAATCTCAAGTTCCGATTCATTGAGAAGTTGTCACGATATTATAACTACGAAAAGGCTCTCTTTCTGCAACCAAAGAATCTTCTGATACTCTTAAGTATTCTCAATATATTGTACAGTTTAATTATTGAAATCAATATTTTCGTATCAAAATCCAAGGATGAATTTGTAAATTTATTTAATTGATCAGTCATAGTTTTAGGTTGCCTGTGAATATATACTGGAAATATAGTTACATTCCATTTGATGCAGCTATGAAGTAGTAGAGAAATTTTACGGAACCTTACTCATAGGAGGTATGTTGCCTCGACCAGGGATGTTCAGGTATTCTTCTCTAAGACAGAGAGAGCTGGTGTCAGGTAGTTATTTGCTTTGTCAGGCAAATGGGCAACCTAATCAGACAGAAAAATAACCAGTTTTCATGGATGCAGACTAGATCAAAAGGAAATGTTTATTTTCAGTGTTATTTTTCACATACCAGCTCATAGAGCTCCTTCCCATCCTCAGCAACATACTCATAACATACCTAAACAAGGTTGAAAAGGTTAAGTTTCTTTTTGTTTCAAGTTCTATTTTATTTTTCACAGCGAAGCAGTTTACTCACATCAAAACTTTTGTTTCTTGCAGTTGTATCATGAAGTGCCTTCACACATATATCAGCCACATCAGCACAGCTGATGCCCTGTAAATTATAACATTTGGTATTATGGTCAGATCAGTTATTCCAATAATGAAATATTGTTCTTAAGTATTTGAAAGATGTTGGGGAAATAGGCTTTCCAGTATGATAGTAAAGAATAGAAAACACTAACCCGAGATATTCTGTTTCCTTGATCAAATATTAGAGCACGCTGTCCACCAGGTTCTTCCTGTCAGAAAAACATGCATGATAGCTGATAAGATAAATACATTGTATCAATTCTGTATTTTCTCAGTTAAGCGAAATGTAATTCAATTTTCATTATTCACCATCTGTTTTTATGTTCCCCTAAATAACAAATCACAAAAAAAGATCTCATAAAAAAATATTTTGAAAATTGATCTCATAGAAAACATTATTGCAAAATTAAAACCTAAATGAAATGATAAAGGTAAGTTCAAATAAACATCATCCAGAGCTAATTGATGCAACTAAATCAAGGCATTGACTATGAACAAAATTTTACAATCTTAAGCCCTTAAAAATCAAATTGATACATGTTCAAGTACAACTTCTACCAGCACAAAACGAAAGTAACTTTACCTGCAATGGACCCGGACGAACTATAGTGTACCCAAGGCCAGATCTTCTCAAGGAATCTTCACCTGCCTGAAGAATTTGGTTTTAAGGTGAGGAAACATACCAAAAAGGAAAACAACAAACATAAAAAAGAATCAATTCTCTATCAACAATGTCAAAGAAAGAAACCTAGTCACCTACCCTCTTGGCTTTAAGAACTTGCTCTCGCCGGGAAGGCTCAACCCCTAGGCCAGAACATGAAACTAAGACAAAATCGGTTTCTTGTCCAGTCTGCAGCATATTCACATGCAAAATTTACATTAGGATTATAAGGATCCTCAGCACTACTGCAGAACAATAGAACATACATCATCCAGGTGGCTAGTTAAGCAGTCTTTTCTATTTTTCACTTTACTGGAATCAAGCAGGTAAGCATGAAATGAAAGAATGTTTGTACTACAAGAATTTTCACACTGCCAACAAACTGAACAAACGATAACAGTATTCTTGGAATAAATAATTTAGATTTGATAATGATGACAATAATTCCCTTCATGAGTAAGTTATTGTTGAGGAGAGCCAGTTTTAATAAAAGCTTGTCCAAGTTGTCAGCGACTGGACTAGAATTGCAAGAATTACATGGTTGCCAGACCTAACTATTATAAATTGAAAAATATCAATGGGAAAAGTTGAGTGTTTCATACTCCAAACGAATAAAGATAAATAATTATGAAGAAATATAGTATGCGAAAGAAATAATGTCAAAGGAGAAAAAGTATATTTCAAAGACCATCATGTAACATAACAACATTAAAGGACTTCAAGGATTTCAGCAAAGAATTATAGATCACAAGCCATTGTTACATTTATAAGAATAACACATCTTTAGAAGATAGAAAATCAACAAGCGTCATTCTATGTTTCCCATACTGTTGTTGCCTTCTTAGTATCCTTGCATTTTATTTTCTAAATAAGATAAAATTGATATAAATGTTTTATCCTCCTCATCCGTCTGAACATTTGCGATTGTAATCTACATTTGAACTAGGCATTTTACAATAGACATATACAGTGAGCATTAGACAAGCATATAATCTACCCTGTCGTAATTTATGTATAATTAAAACAAGCATACAGTGAGAATAAGAGAAAATTGCATAAAAGAACCTACAGGCAAGGCTTTTATATATTCCAATATTAGCTTAAAGCTTCTCAAATCCTGGTTCCTTGCCGTATTAACTTCAATATTCCTCTGAAACAAGAGTGAATATATAGGATCAGCACACAGAAACTATACACTATTTTAAATAAAATAATAACACAAGTCTCTAGGCAGAAAAAAGAGGGGGGAAATGCAGTGTGAACAAAAGCAAGGAAATAGGGGATCTTCATAACTTATTGGCTGTATTTAGAAGATCATAAGGTATTTGACTTGAAAGGAGATGATACCCACAAAAAATTGTATTGGATAAAAAGTTAAGCCACGATCTTATCATGATCACACAGAATAATAGTAACATTGGAATGTCTTCCTTCCAATGTTTAGTCTTCCATTTGGATTAGAATACTCAATAACCTTTTCTTACCGTATGACATTTTTTCACGGTGAGATGTTGCTATGGTTTATTCTCTTGATTTTTCTAAAGAAAATAGATTTTCTGCATTCTGACTAGGGCCTTTTTGTCTCTCTCCCATTATCCACATATTTTTAAATCAAAGGAGGGAAAGTTGTTGTTGACAAATATTATAAAAATGTTACTTATATTACAAAGATAGAGACAAGACAAGTGCAAGGTCCAAAAACAGAAGTCAAATTTAAGAAAAAGAATTGGAAACATAACCTGTCTTCTAGGCTCAAACCGTATTGTTAATGTATGTACAAGAAAAGGGTCTAAAACTGGATCATCTGGTTGTACAGGACGGAATGATGAAAATGGCACTCTAACCTGTCATAGTAATACAGAAAAATCTGTGATCCGTAGTAACAAATTAGTTAGATAATCAGAATGGTTAAGCTATAGCAGCACTAAAGAGAGATTGATTGTTACCCTGCAAAATCCGACTTTTGTACTAAATCTTGTAAAATACAATTTACTCTGAGTTAGATCCCCTGAAGGACCAGCTTCAAGAATTAATACATAAGATCTTCCATTGCCACCAACAGAGAGAACCAAGCCCTCATACCTAGCATGACATGATAGCAATTCATATGTATACAAAATATAAGCTATACTAGATTAGTTTGTTATCAGCAAGTACCTGTCAAGAGTAGAGCCCAGAGGTAGAGAAAGCTTTGTAGACAGTTCTACATAGCCACCTCTATTGAAGACATACCCTAAAATAAAAATATAGGTGTAAAAATAGAAGAATCTAGCAAAAGCTGGTGGTGTTGTTCATTGATATACCTGAGAAAACAGCTTGTTGATTTTCAGTGAATTCAAATTTGGCATCCATCCCTGCATCATATTTTGATGTAACTACGTCTTGGAAGTAAGTACCTTGGCGAGTTTCCCATCCATCGAGTGAAGATTCAGTTTTGAATTTAACAATGGTAAGCTTACTTTTGCTGCTTTTCCCAGCTCGCAACTGAGCCAATTTATTATTGTGATCCTGAAATGCTTTAGATGTATTATAAACTCCTCGATGATCAACCCGGAAGAGATCACCGGTAATAGTAGAGCGGGCAGTGGCACAGTAAATAATTTTGTCAGAGCCTTGCACAGCAGCCTTGAGAGTGGCGGGATCACCAACATCCCCCTTGAGTATCTCTACTGACCTTGGAAGAAGGTCTTGATCAGCCTCCCTAACCAAAGCCTTGACGGTGTAACCTCTGAGCATGAGTTTACGAACAACAATGCGGCCGATGCGGCTGGTGGCACCAACAACGAGAACAGTTGTATTCTGAGCGCCAGGAACGGCAAACTCGCACATAGGACCTTCACGGACGAGAAGAGTCTCCTGATCAGCAGTGGGGATAGTCCTTGAAATCTGACCCAATTCAGAGAATTTTCTCCAAACGTCGTCGAATAACAGTCGCGATCTTCGACCGAGTCCGACGGGGTTGACGTCGTCGAGACTAAGCGAGACAGACTGCTGCCGCTTATCATCATCACCGTCATCGGTATTTGGAGCAGTAGCCCTCGGAGTTAATGGTAGGTGTCGCTTCCTTTGAAATCCGAGAGGATAATTGAAATTGATTTTAGAGGGAAATGTTATTGCCGTTGAGGCCGAGGCGCTCATTGTTAATGCGGTTGAGCAGCTCAAAATCAAGTGTGCTTATGTCATCTGAATTCGAACTCTGTCATCTTCAAAGCTGTAGTGCCCATAACCGATAATCTCCACCACGTAACTTTCCAACCAATCCACAAATAAATCATGATTTCGCTGCTTCCACGTTTCTTTCTTCTTTTTTTATTTATTATTATTATCTATTATAAATCTATAAAAATCAAAGTACCATTAACTTATCATAACACATACACATTTTTTAATATATTTCAATTCAGTCTATTTTGAAGGACAATTATGTAACTTTAAAAATACTTACACCACATTTATCTAAGGTTGATGTGTCACTCTCAGGTTTTTTCTCCATTTTATTTTTTTTCCACACAAATAATAACTTATTGTTAATATATTGGACAGACGGTGACAACGTAATCAATTGGAAGCATGTTGGGAAACTGAAACATTATTTGTGTGCTTGGGGGCTGGGCTATGGAAAATTTCAACAGTCGCGTTCCTTTTCAAACGTTTTCTCTTTTTCCAACATAAACTCATTTGAATTTCTTTGTATTTCCAAAACAATAAAGGTAAGGTATGTGAATTTGAAACTTCGATCTTCTCTGATGGCTTCAATGAAGGTAAGGTATGTGAATTTGAAACTTCGATCTTCTCTGATGGCTTCAATGAAGGTAAGGTATGTGAATTTGAAACTTCGATCTTCTTCTCTTTCTCTCTTCATCTCTTCTTCGCGGTTTCTGAATTTGTTTATTTCACTGAATCTTTCAGTCTTCATGGAATCAATATGAACTGTCAACAATAACTATTAATGGAAGGCAGCAATCACTAAAGAGTGTAAATGAGTCATTTTCATATGAAAACCCTAGCGCAAATTGATCTCCTGAATCGCCGATTTAAGGTTCGTTTTTGTTCAACTTCTCTAATTTTCATTTTTTTTAAACCTTTGACAATTGATTAACTCCATGTTTGTTGAATTACAGAAATGGCTAAGTCGAAGGATCACACCGCTCACAACTTACAATGCTCACAAGAATGACATCAAGAAGTCAAATAGACATCACCCCAAAAATCAAAGGGTATTCATTCTTATCTTTAATTCTTAGTTTTCAATTTTAACTAGATTTGAAATGTTCGATTATAAATTAATGGTTTATTTTTGTTGATAACTGTAGATGGATCCAAAGTTTTTGAGGAACCAAAGTTATGCAAGGAAGCCCAACAAGAAACTTTGGGAAGTTGTTTCTGATGCACATTAATACTCTAAGGTCTCCAAAGAGCAGAGAGGATATGCTTCAATTGACGACGGTTCTCCACTTCAGCATATAACTGATACACAAGCATGCCACTTCCTATTAACTTTTTTTCATTTATGATGATTATATTTTCAAATTGAGTACAATATAGAAATATATATGTAAGTAAAATTTATGAACATCAAATTTATTAGTGTAAAATAGCCTACTAACTGTTTGATGAAATGTATGTGTTGTTGACGGCCTGTTGCAGGTTGATGTATTTTCTGCCTTCCTATTAACTTTTTTTCATTTATGATGATTATACTTTCAAATTGAGTACAATATAGAAATATATATATGTAAGTAAAATTTATGAACATCAAATTTATTAGTGTAAATTAGCCTACTAACTGTTTAATGAAATGTATGTGTTGTTGACGGCCTGTTGCAGGTTGATGTATTTTCTGCCAAGAAATAGAGGTTTAGAAATGCACATGGGAAGGAAAGTTTAAGGGTTAGTTTACTTGCTTGAAATGCAACTAATATTAACTTTTTTCAGTTGATATGAAGCAATTAATCTTTGAATCATTGCTCCTTAAAAATCAACAATATGAAGTAATTAATCTTTGAATTATGACATACACAATTAATTAGTGAAGCAATGAGTCAATATGCTATAAATTGATTCAGGAATGGTGGATTCAAAGATTTTTCAATTTCAATTTTGAAAAATATTTCTAACTTCTCTTCTAACCATTTCCAGCACATAATTTCCACATAATTATGAACAAGCATACAGATATATAAAAAATATTTTAGAAGTCTATATTGTGTTGTTCATAGACATTGAATATTTAACATACCTTTTCGTCAGTCTATATTTTGTTTCAGGGTGTATACATTACTATTTTGCTTTTGGAATGACTCTCATTTAAGTATAAAATCATGTTGATGTGAATTGTGTTAGGTTACATGTTTTCTGAAGCATTTATGGATTAACTAATAAAATGGATGTGGTGCATGCTATTTTCAGGTTCTTTACCAAGGATGTTGGTTGAATGTTGTATGTGGTGAGACTATCTGGATGCAGTGGTCCATTATATCATATTGGCTATCGGGAATGCTCTCTGGCCTACTGGTGTTACTATGGTATTCAAGAAAGATCTGCCCGCCGTGGTGTTCCTTTCACACAATGGTGTAACTTATTTAGAGGTTGAAACCATATTCCACAAGAAATATCAATGGCTTTCATTGGCAGGTACTGATTATATACTAATTATATTTTCTGACAGGTAGCAAATGCAAATTCTCATGGCAATGTTTGGAGAACTGTTTTTGGAAGAGGAACGAGATTTTGATGAACATGAGGATAGTCAAAGGGATGAGACTCTTATTCACCTGAAGTTCTAAAGTCATATGTTCACTACCAATATCAGAAGAACCATAAGCAAGGCAATAATTATCTAAGATGTCTAAGATGCTATGACAAAACCAACGATGATATGCGATCATTTTCTGGTTCAATAGAAGAATGTTTTTAACAAGATTTGATTCAAATTATGTATATGTATATTATTATTGATTTCATATTTTGTATGTCATATCAATGGTTTAGGCATAAATTGTTTTTCTACTGCAAATTATCTTGGCCTATGTTTTAATGGAATTTATTTTACACCAAATTCTAAGTTCTTTTGAATGTAACATTGCCCTCAAGCAAACCAAATTCTAAGTTCTTTTGAATGTAACATTGCCCTCAAGCAAACACACTACTTTAAGTTTCGTTTAATAGGAGAAAAGAATAAACCTTAAAGCTGGTATTGTTGTGCCTTCAAAATTATAATTTATCGATTTATTTTTTTAAAGTACGACTAATTAATATATTTTTATACAATATTAAAAACAAATATTACAATTTTTTAATCAAATATTTGAGTACCATTTAATTCGAAACTTTACCAATATATCTTTTGAATAGAGACATTATTATCAATTATTTTTATTACACTTATATGGAAATTATTTTGAATGGTGACATAAATATGTTTAATTTTTATGTATAATTTGATTCCATAAAATATTATGATCAATAAAATTTGAATTCTCTTTTAATATTATAGGTTTGATATTGTTTCATATTGTAGCAATATTATATACATTAGAATATATAAAGATATGAAAAAATTCTAATTTATTTTGAATCGAAATTATAATTCTCATTTGTTGTGAAATTTGAGTGAAAATATTTTTTGTATTTATATTTTTTTTATTTTTAATTGCTATAATTTTAGAAACAAATATTACAATTTTTAATAAAATATTTATGATTTATTTTTTTTAAAGTACGACTAATTAATATATTTTTATACAATATTAGAAACAAATATTACAAATTTTTAATCAAATATTTGAGTACCATTTAATTCGAAACTTTACCAATATATTTTTTGAATGGAGACATTATTATCATTTATTTTTATTATACTTATATGGAAATTATTTTGAATGGTGACATAAATATGTTTAATTTTTATGTATGATTTGATTCCATAAAATATTATGATCAATAAAATTTGAATTCTCTTTTAATATTATAGGTTTGATACTGTTTCATATTGTAGCAATATTATATACATTAGAATATATATAAAGATATGAAAAAATTTAATTTATTTTGAATCAAAATTATAATTCTCATTTGTTGTGAAATTTGAGCAAAAATATTATTTTGTATTGATATTTTTTTATTTTTAATTGCTATAATTTTAGAAACAAATATTACGATTTTTAATAAAATATTTATGATTTATTTTCTTAAAATACGACTAATTAATATATTTTTATATAGTATTAGAAACAAAATATTACAAATTTTTAATCAAATATTTGAGTACCATTTAATTCGAAACTTTACCAATATATTTTTTGAATGGAGACATTATTATCATTTATTTTTATTATATTTATATGGAAATTATTTTGAATAGTGACATAAATATGTTTAATTTTTATGCATGATTTGATTCCATAAAATATTATGATCAATAAAATTTGAATTCTCTTTTAATATTATAGGTTTGATACTGTTTCATATTGTAGCAATACTATATACATTAGAATATATAAAGATATGAAAAAATTTAATTTATTTTGAATCGAAATTATAATTCTCATTTGTTGTGAAATTTGAGCAAAAATATTATTTTGTATTGATATTTTTTTATTTTTAATTGCTATAATTTTAGAAACAAATATTACGATTTTTAATAAAATATTTATGATTTATTTTCTTAAAATACGACTAATTAATATATTTTTATATAGTATTAGAAACAAAATATTACAAATTTTTAATCAAATATTTGAGTACCATTTAATTCGAAACTTTACCAATATATTTTTTGAATGGAGACATTATTATCATTTATTTTTATTATATTTATATGGAAATTATTTTGAATGGTGACATAAATATGTTTAATTTTTTTGCTTGATTTGATTCCATTTTTATTATGATCAATAAAATTTGAATTCTCTTTTAATATTATAGGTTTGATACTGTTTCATATTGTAGCAATATTATATACATTAGAATATATAAAGATATGAAAAAATTTAATTTATTTTGAATCGAAATTATAATTCTAATTTGTTGTGAAATTTGAGCAAAAATATTATTTTATATTGATATTATTTTATTTTTAATAGCTATAATTTTAGAAACAAATATTACGATTTTTAATAAAATATTTACGATTTATTTTCTTAAAATACGACTAATTAATATATTTTTATACAGTATTAGAAACAAATATTACAAATTTTTAATCAAATATTTATTACAAATTGAATACAATAAAATATAAGAAATAAAATACATAATTTTGAATTGTTATGTATGATTCATTGTAATAATAAATGTCAAATTATTATTTAATATTATAATAGATTTTTCGATATTCTTAGATTTAATTTATTTTCTTTTCCCGTATACAATAATAATATTATATTATTATTTAATATTATAATTTTTGATTGACAATAATAAATTCAATTTAATTAGTTAGACATTAAGATAATAAATTTAATATATATCACTAATACGCGATATTTATTTATTAATGCAATTAACTAA
The DNA here is from genome assembly GCA_021764765.1 of Vicia sativa. NCBI lineage: Eukaryota > Viridiplantae > Streptophyta > Magnoliopsida > Fabales > Fabaceae > Vicia > Vicia sativa. Next base: position 290,009,666 of record CM038794.1, read on the forward strand.
GAGACACATATTTATCATTGTTGAATAAATAAATTTAAGATGATATGGTAAATATTTATTTTTACTATTATTTTCATAAACTTAAATGACTTACAAATATTTTTATAAACGAACAAAATTTAAATATTGATGTAATTGTTTTTAACATGAATAAGTTAAAATATTTTTATAAATTGTCACACGAGTTAAAGGCACTGATAGACGAGAAAAATTCTACATATTAATATAATTAATTATACAAACTAAAAATAAATTACAATAATTTTTATAAACATGAATAAATTATAAATATTTTTATATACCGGAGAAATTCAAGTATTGATACAATTATATTTATAAAAGAGTATAAGTTTCAAATATTTTTATAAATAGACACACGGGTTCATTTTTATAAACGAGAATAATTTACAATTATTTTTTTAAATGAGAAATTCAAATTTGATAAATGATTATATATTGTAATTATATTAATATTAACCAACTTAGTACATGAAATAAATTCACGTGCAGAAGTAAATGTATCTATGAAATACCAGATAATTGAAGTTAAAGAATTGAATGTACTGTTTTAAATTACAATTAAGTTATATTTTTAAATACAAATTGGAAAATAAATTCATCTAAACTACATTTCATTCATTAAATAAATATAGAAAATAATATACAATAGTTTTATCTATAGATTTTATTTATTTTTTATGTTCTTTTTAAAAATAATTGTTATTTAACGGGAAACTGTTATACATTATAGGTGGTAAAAATATGTAAATATGATATAATATAAAAGTTTTAAAACTGAAATTTGACGGAGATGTCATACATTTTTAATTTGAAAAAATGGATTAATATATAAAATATGTTTAATAAATTTTTAAAATTAATTCATTTGGATTCAACTGAAGTTCGTTAACTCACGGGTAGATGAGAACGCATCTATGAGATACTGGCTATAGATTGTTAATTTTAATATTCATCTTTTAAATCTTATATAATTGAAGTTAGTGAATAGTCTGTATGATTTATTATAAATACATATTAATGCTTAAAAGGCAAATGCATATTATTAGTCTATATTTATAACGAATTTTACCAATTAAAAAATAAATTCAAATTTTATAAATAATAGTTTGATAGACATGTCTATAAAGAATGTAGGTAACATCTTTTACATCCCTCGAATGTCTATGTCACTTTTTGAGTCACCGTGGCCATTTAAGTTGATTAGGAGGGAATTCCCAATTATTGTCTCTAACGCAATGACAATTAATAACTCCCAAGGCCAATCACTTGATACCGTTGGATTGTATTTGCCTACTCATATTTTTAGTAATGGACAATTGTGTGTAGCCATTTCAAGAGTTACAAGCAAAAGTGGTCTTAAAATCTTAATACATGATAATGAGAATGTATCATCTTTTATCACTACAAATATTGTATACAATGAAGTTTTTCAATTGCTTTGCTAATGGGTAAGTACACGACAACACAAATATTTTTGTTTATAAATTATTTGCATATTTGGTGTCTGATTTTTGCACAAATTATCATGCAGACCAATGAGTTGAAAACAACGATGGAAAGCAGGTTGCTTCATATCTAAAGTTCAAATATGATATTGTTATCATTAATGTTATTGATAGAAAGCAGATTAATTTTATACACTAATTTTTTTCCTAATTGATTGAACTTTGATTGAATCATTTTAATATTTTAAATTTGAATAATAATATATACGAATGATCTATAACAAATACCTCTAAGAGATTCTCTTAAATCAAGTTCAATGTTATTCCCATGGTTCCACAATATTTGTCATATATTTTGTTTTGAGTTTCAATACGGTTTAATTTCATGGATAAATTTCAAAACGTAAGAGCTTACAATTTTTACTTGATTTTTCTCTTTGTAAGAGTTTTTGTTTTGTATTCTCTTGTAAGCTCTTACGTTTTGAAATTTATCCATGAAATTAAACCGTATTGAAACTCAAAACAAAATATATGACAAATATTGTGGAACCATGGAATAACCAATTTTCTCAAATCCTTCTCACTAAAAATAACGAATCAACACAGATCCAGTTGATTCCTTGTGTTCTTCCTGGTGAGACGTCGTGGGTAGCACCACACAAATTCATCTGCCTTCATCCACCGTGTGACCCTCTCAGTTGTCACCATCCCGCCTCAGATCAGATCATTCACCACCAACATCTTCTTTCTTTCTCACCATTTATTTTCCTTTCATGTTTATACCATAACAACTTTCCGATCATCTTCAACTTTCTGGTCGTCTTCTTTCTTTCTCATCGTTTTCAATTCTAAAACCAAATAATAATATCATTTGAACTAAAAAATGATTACTTTATGTAATTGATGGGGGTATTTCTCAACTGCACGAAAAGTGTCAAAATAATATAAAGAGTGTTGAACTCACATAGATATTTAGTGAAGTTATCGTAGTTTATTGCTACGATATATATTGAAGGCGGATAAAAATAAGTGTTTTGAGTTGCAAAAACAGAGTTAAATAAAGAAAGTTATCTTATGGTATATCTCTACAACGTCATATACATCTATAGTAATGCAAAGGGACAAATTTATAAGCCTCACTTGTAACTTTAATGCATGTATGATTTTAATATGAATATCCTATATGATTGTAGCTCTTTATATCTAAAGTAGATAACCTAGTGAATATCTTTTCCTAAGTTGATCAGTCAGAGAAATATATTTATGACAGTTTAACACATGATAAAACAAATCATCATGTTGTAAGAACAAGATTTGATTCTGCATCTGACATTTAGTTTTGATGCTAACAATATATTGTTTATCAGAGAATAATTGTGTACCCTAATAATTTTGTCTTGTGTATAATTTTTGCTAACATGTTCCGAATCTGATAGAATGACGTGTAACATCATCAGTTTCTGGAATCATCACACTCTAACTCTAGATAAATAAAAAGTATGTGTTACAAGACATTGTCAAGTTCTAGAATGCTTCTAAACAACAGTTCTGAAGAACATTAGTTTAGAGCTTCTGACTGTGACTCTGATGAAAGAGCTTCTAAGAACTTCTCAAGCTCTGAGATTCTGAAGAACAAGTTCAGAAGACTTTGAAGACAAGATTTGGGTGAACAAGTTGTGAAGCCTCTAAAGACAAGGTTCTGAAGATTATGCACTTTCAAGTTCTGAGGTTTTAAAGACTAAGTTCTGAAGACTCTGAAGACAAGGTTCTGTTGAACAAGTTCTAAAGACTCTCATTATGGTTTTGAGACTTCTAAGATGCCTCATCAACACATGTTCTGAAGCCTCAAAAGATTAGAAGATAAGAACAAAAAGGTTCTACGTGAGTAAATAGTACATGGTACAAGACCAAATATTCCTTTCACAACATTGATTTTGTGGCGCAAGGACAATGTTATGGTACGGTGTTGTCTACTACTCACACTAACTGTTATGCAAGAATACAGTTGGCATTCAGAACTCTCATTCAATCCTCCAACAGATATTTCTTTTGCTATATAAAGAAGACTTGAAAGAATGGAAAAACAACTTTTGCATCATTGATAAGAAACTTTGCGCAATATTCTTTGATTCATAATTCTTGTGTACAAAGTTATAAAGCAAATAACTTTTGTTCATTAACTTGCTAGAAACACTTTTGTGTATTTCAACTTGTGTAAATCTCTTTTCTTAGAAGCATCTTGTAAACACACTTTTTGTATATCAACTTTTGAGTTGAATGTTCATTTAAAAACTAGAGTATAGTCAGAATTTCTCAAGAAAATATTTACGGATAGTCTTCGTGGATTGTAATCAATTTGATTATAGTGGATTAAGTCCTTGTGGAGAAAGGCAAAATCACCTTGGCGATTGGACTGTATTAACTTCGTTAATAGCAAAAAATGATAAAAATGATTGTGTTCATTTATTTTTGTTCTTGTTTCATTTTTGCTCGTGTTGGATAGAAAAAGTTTCAAATCTAGAAACTCAATTCAAATCCTTATTTCTTGTGTTTCTGGTACCTTCACATTTAACATAATGGTTATTTAATATAACTTCATATAGGATTCCTTATGCGTCATATACAACCCGATAGCTGTAATGACCATCATCCCCAACATTCACAATCAACTCAATGTGTTTGTGCATAAAAAATGACATTTCCCCAATTAATTCAATTCCGAGAATCGGTGGTGGAGGAGGTGAAGGAGGCAGTGTAGTTTCTGGAGGTGGTTTGCTAATGAGAGCACTTTTTTGAACATTTTTTTAAAATTTTGTAGTTAGAGAATCCTAAAAATATGAATCAACATGTTCAAAGTACGATGGAGACCGCTTTGTTGAATTTTCATCTTTAGTCAATTTTACCTTTTTATTGGCACCTTTAATTGTTAATCTTACTCTTTTAAGTGCAATTTTATGGTGTCATCTGCCTTCGCAAATCTGTCTTAAATTATTTTCCACTTAATCTGGATGCTTGTACTTACTTTACCATCATTAACCGCATCATCATCAAACCGAAGTCTTTTTTAATGACTGTACGCTTCATCCATACGTATTAGAAAATTAATCTTTAATTTTTTTACAATGATACAAGCACTTGAAATACCATAAGTCTTCTTAATTGTATATCCACACTTTATCATATTTGTACCTGTCTATTATGCTTGCTTCGCTTCGTAAAAGATGAAATTCAATGCTAAGCAAGTTACACACCCAACCAATTGTGAAAATAGATTATTGTCTTTGAATCTATGTTCTTGCATTGTTATGCTTCAACCAAAAGTATTTTACATTGTTACGTATAACTATTTTGGGAAACATATCCAGGTGAATCATATCTAATAAGAAGCAAAACAACAAAAAATTTAAAAACCAATAACAGTTGAATTCAGATATGCACTTCCGAATTAATGTAGGTAAGTGCGAAAATGCATTTTCCGACAAAGCGATTTTTTAGCTCAAATTAAATATCAATGCAAGAAATGAGGAATGAAATGAGAGAACTTTACCTTAAATTGCAGATTATGATACTCCCTTTGATGTGTTAAAATGCAAAGAAAAAAAAATTGAATCGAAAAACTGATTGATAATGAGATTTTTTTTCAATTTTTTTGTTATAGAAGAATTTGAAAGAATGTAAAGGTTGATCATACAAGGTGGTCATATACTCAAATTTCCGCTTAAATATTTTCAAAAATATAATATCCAAAAATATCACTAGGTAAAAAATTCTCATATAATAAATGTGAGTTCGAATATGCAACTCCAAAAATATCCTTAGGTGTATCTAAAAATACTTGTCTGAAATAAGTTTTTAAAAATAATATTTTGATGGGTTCAGATTAGAAGTGCGCCCGCATATATCATAACAAAATTAGCATTCAAACTACATTAAAAAAAGCTCAACAAATATATGTTAGAAATACATCATCGCAAAATACATCATCTTCAACATTGAAACATGATCCTGAACTAATCTAGTTTACTCTCATGACACTCCTCCCCCTTTGATTATAATTATAAGAAAAACTTCAGGGAGATATTAGTCTCATTTTATGTTATAATTAGGCTAAATACCTTTTTTCATCCCTTATATTTATCCCCTTATGTCTTTAAAGTAGGTCATTTAAATCCTTTCCGTCTAATTTTCGTTAACGGTGTCTATTTTCTACTAGAGGATTCGAACCCATGTCAGCAAGGATAACAGGATGTATAGCCAACCATCTAAGCTACTTATCAATTATAAAATAATATCATATTATATTATATATATATGCACAATTACAATATCAAAAAGTGAGAGAAAACCAGAAGCATTAGAAGTTCACATTGAAACAAATACAGAAAATGGTCAGATCATTTAAGGTCAACTTCAGGGAATCACAATAGGCATTGAAGACTTGTTTCTCAAGGCCATTGTTCCATCAGACATCGAAGAAAACGCAAGACCTCAGGACAACTTTGACTTGTTCACTGCTTTTTGAGAGGCATATGGCTCATCCTCTAGCACTGGACGGGAAACCTTTCAATTGAAAGAAGGCAAAGAGATTGTTGCTATTAGTGGAACACAATCTGTCAAGCTTCTTGACGCTCCTACAAACTCATTGATCTAGGAAACTGAGCGCCATCTTGCACGCTTTATTGTAGGTGTGAGTGGGGAGCCACTCATTGATGTTTTATGGGAAGGGGGAATTATTCAGAATGTTATTTGGGAAGATGCTTCCCCTGATGCCACTATAGTTGCAAATCATGACGCTGGCCCACTCCATCTTACATACAATAATGAAGAGTATGAGAAGGGGGTAATTATCAGTAGCGGACAAAGCAACCTAGGTTGTTTTCTTATTCTAATATTTCTTCCACTGCGGTTCCATCTCCTTTTCCAAAGAGCGCCGCCATGGGCTCGTCGGAGAAGAAGACGTGAAGCTGAACCATCATAATATCTTCTCAACCCTAATCCCTTTCTGATTTTTGTATTTAATTTTATTTTTTTCGGAAACAGAACGCAATAGAATTTAGATTATAGCAGCTTTGATTTGTTTTCATGAGTTGATGCAAAGGGTTTGTGTGATGGCTACGATTTCCAGACCGGAAATATGGAATAGTTTAAGAGCTTGAGGGAAGAAGATAAGTGGGGGTGACTGAAAGAAGTGTGAACATTCAAGCGTTTCTGGATTTTTGGATTTTTGTGTTTAATATTGATTAGGTTAGATTATGATTACAATAATTGTGTTTAATGTGTAAATAATATCAAAAAATATCAAAAAATTCGAAGTGGATAAGTGGTAAGGTAGTGTGCTTTGTAATCCTTATGACCATGGTTCAAGCCTTGGTGAAAGCATATATTTGAAATTCTTTAGAACTTTATTGAGTTTGCTGATGAGCATATGCTACAACATCACTAACGGAAGCAAACAGAAGGACTAACGTGTCACCTTTTTGAAAGTTAAGGGAGCTATTTGCACTTTTTAAAAATTAACTGGACCAAACCGTCCACAACTTTAGTCCCTGCCGTCTATTTGAGTTACCGGAAACTGACATGGCTTGCCACGTTGCACGCCACGTCACTAAAAGTCAACACTGCCAAAAGAACATGTTAGGTTGTGGGGGTTTCAAACCTCCCTAAATTTGAGTTTACCTTTGCATCTTCACATTCTTCCTCACTTCTTTCTCTCCAACATTACTGTACTGGCTGCTCATGTTTCATGAACTATACTCACTTAGCTTAGATTCTATGACATGTGTGGTTGATGTTATGTAAACAATTAAATGACATCCACCATAGCTACTCATACTAGTTTTAAAAGGTAAAATTACTTCAAAAGTCAGTTATGATATATATAGATATGAAGAAAACTTACTCTTATATTGATTACTTTTGAGTAGGAATTTGAGGATCTCAGTTTCTTTCACCAGTACTTTATGGATTCCTTTTCAACTCCATTTGACAACTTTGGCTTTAACTTTGACAACAACTACGAAACAACACCAAATTGCTTACCAGTTGAAACTCATCCTGATGATCACTACGTTTCCCAAACAAGACCAACCAAGAAGATCAAGACATTAAGTGACACTGAACAAGCCAGTGATTACATGATAGCCCCAAACCCTAAACCTTCTTCATATTCATCACCTCAACTCATTTCTTTTGAGCACTTCAATGCAACGCCAGTTGCTTCTAACGAACTTTTCAACCTCGATGATTCTGAAGTAAAGCCTAAACACGAAAACAAAGATTTTGCAAATTATGATATTCGAGTGAATCAGACTAGGAACACAACTCAAACAAAAGAACATGTATTGGCTGAAAGAAAACGAAAGAAGAGCTCACCAGAAGTTACATTGCTCTTTCTGTCATCCTTCCTAGCCTCAAGAAGGTATGATCTTAACTTTTATTAAGAAACAAATTAAATTTGGATACCCTAGTTTAACCTAATTAGTGAATAAACACAAATACTACTTAACCTAGTTATGTTGAACCAGGCTAGGAATATACATATAAGCATTGCATTATTTTATTCATATATTTATGAATTTATAACATGTGTGGATGGATAAGGCTTCACTGTTGGGAGACGTTATCAAGTATATGAGAACACTACAAACACGTTTTCATACACTAGAGGCATAAGTTGGAGATAACATAAAAATTGGACCTGTAATAATGTGAAGAGATTTGTTATCTTCATTGATAATCATGATGATGATGGTGATGACGACGACAACAGCAACTCCAACAACATCCAGACACTTCATGAAATCGAAGTAAGAGTTTCAAGAAAATATATACTCATCAAAATTCAATGCGAAAAACACAAGGGACGTGCCTCTACCTCTACGGTACTCAACAAACTAGGAAACCTAAATCTCACAGTTCAAAGTAGTAACTTATTGTACTTTGGAAACAACATTATTAATCTAACTATTGTTGCTCAGGTACATAAACTCTTCATATATCATATTATTTAATTCATTAAATGTCTAAACCAAGATGATTATAATTCATAATTAATTAATTATGTTGCAGATGAACGAGGAAAATTGTGTGACAGCAAAGGATTTCCTATGAAGCATAAGACAAACACTAATCATCAATAACAATTAACAAGTTGAAGAATTAATATTACTTAATCTACATCAACAAGTTTACTCAACAACAATTTTTATTGGTGAGAAAGTTGAAGAATGAAGAGCAAGAAGATAATATGGGTGGCGGAAGTGAGGGGAAGAGGAGGAAGAAAACTTCTTTTTTTTTATTGGTGAGAAAGTTGAAGAATGAAGAAGATAATATGGGTGGAGGAAGAGACGGGAAGAGGAGAAAGAAAACTTTTTTTCTTTTTTATTTTGGTAATTGTTTTTTAGTTATTTAAAGGGGTTTCAAACCCCCACAGACAGGAGGAAATACTCCTGAAATACACAAGTGAAAATTAATACACAACCATTAACATTAAAAAAATGTCAACTCATAATCCACATCAGCTTTCGACAAATAGAACCACATCAGCTTTCATCAAATAGAATTGAGAACAAAGATGATAAATAGAGACAAAAAACTTTACAAAACGATTCTTTGAACAAAAATGTTTCAGGAACTAAAACTAGATTTTAATATATTTACAAGGACCTGTAACATATTTAACCCTATTAATATTTAAACTTGTATTTATTGCTAAAACAATTTTTGTTATATATAAAAGAATTTCCAATAACAGTTCCGAGAAAACCAACGGCTTTTCATTTAGTTACTAGTAGAATCTACTGCTCATAGCTCGTCAATTTATCTTTGTTTGGAATTTGTAAAAATAAAATTATTTAGAATATAAAATAAAATATCAAAGTGAGTGCATTACGGTATATGAATCTAATTATTTACTTTCTTCTTTAAATAAAATGATTCTACAAAATGCAGTGAATCTTGAAAAGGGTAAAACTAAGAAGAATTAAAAAAGCAACCTCCCTCCCACAAATATTTGTAAAGAAATGTGAAACTAATTAGGACTATAGTACACCTGCCACCCAAGAATGGCCTTTGACATAATAATACAAATAACTTGACAAAATTAAAGAATCACTGAATCGGCCAACACATATGGAAACCCCCGCTGGACCAGGTTAGTCCCAAGCAGAAGAGGGCAGCTGCAGTAAATGGTTGAACCTAATCCGGGCCATCAATCTTGTGGAGATAGACAAGCAAACCTGCAAGGCTAGTAGGCTACGTATACCCTATGCATTCACAAGCATAGGTGAAACTGTGTAGAACATTTCTTTGAAGCGCCCCTGTGTATTTATATGTACAAATTGCTCATCAAGTATTGTTAGCAACTTCAGCAGCTCTCTGCCTCATCATTTCCATTACAGCTGCCCTTCGCCGTGAATCAGACTGCTGCTGCAGCCTCCTTAGATGTTCTTTTAAATCTCTGGTTTAATCCCAAAGCACAAATTAACACATGAAAATTCAGTAATAAATCGAAAGACTAACTTCAGTATAATTGTCCACAAACCTGCATCGTGGCACGTGGCATTCGGATTCTTTGCATGCACGGGCATGAAGCTGAAGCAAATACCACATTTTCTTGCAAAGAACACAGCCTCCCGAAGCACGTGTTTTGCAGTGCATACCATGGCGGAAGAGTCCCTTCACTTTGCGACAATTAGGATATTGGCAATGTGCAGAACGACATTGGGATGCATGTACTAGAAGATCGAGCATTTTCCTTAGCTGTAATTACATCAGAATATATACAAAAATTTCAGAGCATGTATGATAATAAGCAAACAATTCAAAAACATAATACCAACAACAATTTAGAAACATGACACAAGAAAGTGACTATGCTTCAAACACAACAGGTTATATACCACTTAATAATATAGGTTACACAATTTTTGTCTTAGATTCTTTTTAATTTAAAATGTTCAACAAATTGGAAGTATCATGTCATTGATAATCCATTTAATGCTAGTCATCATTAAACATCATGAATCCAAGTTTTTATGCCATAAAGTTTCACTAGAACTCTAAATTCAAATTAAGTAGTTTTAACATGTTCCTATAGTTTTAGTAAATGGACATTCTAGTAACCTGCTTAATTAAAGGTTATTCAACGACCACTTAGCATTCGACAGCTTATGCATAAGCAATTTCCGCAACCAACATAGGAATAAGAGAAAATTCTGCATGAGCATTGAGCTCGGTATAATTTGATTTTACAACCGACTCAGAAGCTTATGAAAATAAGTTGAAAACTTATTTGCATATCACATGCAACTTTTGCAAACTCTTCCAACCAACTTACCTCCCTCCCTCTCTTACCGCATCCTCCCTCACTATCTTGATTCCTAAATCCCTCTCTCGACTGTCATCATGAAATGTTGAAATTTCATTATGATTCTCTCTTCCCCCAATGCTTCCAATGCATTGGTTGCCATCTGTCCCCTGCCTTTTTATTTCGACCCTTCCTCCTTTCATAAACCCGCATTCCTTAATTCATTTCTGAGGCTACTCTTCTCTACCTCTTCCTGCATCTCCTTAGTTTAACCTGGATTCCCTTTCTTTCATAGATGCAACCACTTTTCTATCATTAAATTTTTACCTTTATTAAACGAAGCTTGCATGTGTTTTTTCTTTACCACCACCAAACAATCACATGTCTTATAATTCTGCAGCCTTGAACGGTAATTTTCTATCACAAGCTTAGATTAAGGAGGGTTGAGTTAAGCAATTGGAAAATACCTAAAAGCCCTTGTTGTATATTTATGGCACAAAAATATATGAATAACATAAACAAGTGAGATATAAGCATGCCCATTGCTATAACACAATCCATGGGAGCAATAATATCCTGTACAGTACCTGCAATACTCGAAACTGCCTTGCTTCTTTGTTCTGAGCATCACGTTCCACCATTGACGGGTGATTTGTCAACGGATGAGGATGATCAATATCTCCCTTTTGATAACAAGAATTGCATACATCGTACTCTGGGCAAACTTCACAACGCCAACCTTGACCAGTTTCTATGTCAAGATAGCATACATTACAAGTGGCAACAAATGCAGGAGCAGTTGGATTATGAAGATGATATAGGACCATCATTGAGGAATGCTTGGCCCGTCTTAAAGTATCATACTGGTAATGATTTCCCTGGCAGAGACTCAGAAATGCCTGTCTAGTGTCAAAGAATTCACTTTCAAGAATATCATCTTTATCCTTTGTATCATCTGATACATCAGTAATTTCAACCTGCAAGATAAAGCTCATTAAAACAATTGACAGTTCACTAATTAGTAAAATGATTAACTTTAAATAAATTTAAATTTAGAAGTCAATAACTTGTCTAAGACCATATATTGAGTAGGAACCATGAATTAGGCAGACATTAAATGATTAACAATCAAGTGCCAATAGAATCTAACACAGAAGTATAAAAGTAATGAATTACTCTCTCCGTTTCAAAATGATTGTCGTTTAAAATTTTTGCACACAGATTAAGGAATGTAATAATGTTGTCGTTAAACATTACACTATTACTAAAGTAACCTTATTAATGTATTGAAAATAGTGTGCAGAGTAATAATTAAAGGACACAATTGAAAAAATAGTAACGTTGCTACGTTGAAAAGTGAGAATGACAGTCATTTTGAAACAAATTTTATTTGCTAAAATGACAGTCATTTTAAACGGAGGGAGTAATTTATAACCAAACACTTTTTACGTCAAAATTAAACCTACTTACCGGATAAAGAGTGTGTTTATCCCTCTGATTAACAGGATGTCTTTCTCTCTCTTCACGCTGTAGTTCTGCTTCATAACACCTAAAGAGATGCAGGACAAAATGTGTGACTGCCAAAATCGATTTGTTGAGTTTGAAAGTTATTCAGTTGGCAATAAATAAAAGAGAAATTGAAAGACCAGAAGGATAAAAACAAATACTACTAATGAGATAAGACTTATATGACGTTGGGATAATGAAGAAATGTTATTGTAGAAATATCCACAGCAGATAAATAGTAGTTGGAACTACTCTTTTCTAATTAGTTAGAGATGCCATAGTTTTCTACTGTTATATCCATTTAGTTTAACAAATAGTAATTGACATGCCATATGCCAAAACATGGAGATAAGATTAAAGGGTCTTACTTATCACAAATCTGAAAGTTCCTGCACTGACTACAAACCCAACGGTTGCCACACACCATTAGAATACAGCAGTGGCTACATGCATGCTGCAAGTGAACCATAATAAAATCTTCCTTCATTGGGGAAATGGTTTCACCAAGCTGGAGAAAGAATATGATCAAGAACTTTGTATAAATAAAATTATCACAAAATAAAAAACTTAACAAAAAAGTTAAAATCGGTGAAGGAGAAGATAATAATGTTAGGTAACATGATCACACAACGTAACAATCAAATTGTTAAAAGATATTTATATTGTTGCATAAAATGATGAATTACTTTGTGCATGAGGAGCAGATCTTTCGAAGCATTTCCTGATAGATCCGATTGGCCAGATGCTTTTAAGGCCCTTTTTGTGATAGTCTTTTTGGTTGTTCCCTTTTTATTTTGTCTTCTTCCATCTTCCTCTTGGCGTAGCTGATAAATCAAATCCTCTGCAGCCCCAGGCCAGTAGTCACCGTCAAAATATGGTAGTCTGGCAGCCGTAACCTTAGCTTTACATTCACCAGTAGATGTGAAAAAATGATCATATAAGTTGGTGATATCGACCACAACATTCTCCTTTGAAGCTTTTCTTAACATGGCAAGATACCTAATGAAACATGTTCACAGATGCATTACAGATGAATAAACATACCACATTATACAATTACAATTATATTTCTGTTTCTTTTTGCTAATATCAAATCTCTTGTGCTCACCATTCACGAAGCTTGTCAGATTTTGGTGTTTTCTGAATTTCTGGATGGCAATATAAAATATAATCTTCACCCTTTAATGGAGGACAGGCCCATATATAGCAGCTGGTAAAACCACGCAGCTTACAATATTCAAGGTATCCAATCTACAAGAAATAGAACGAAATGAAAAATTGTTTATATAGAATATAGTTTACAGTATCATTAAAAGCCAGAACTCTAATATCTCCAAGAAAGGGTTCCAAAGTAAGAAATTATGCCAAACATTACCAGAATTTCATGGTAAACAAATGTTCGAAGAGCCTCTCCAGTTACTGATTTAATCTCGGGCCTGAAATACTTCACAGAGTCCAGATATGAAAGATACACCCTGCGCTGATTGGGAAATTGACATTCAGCTCCAAATTCTTGAACATACATGCCAAACAGGCATACTTCCACACCTTCAATCTTTTGAAACAGCAAAACTACCTGGAAGTGAAAGCTAAGACATCATTATCAATGATTATAGATAAGGTTTTAATAACCATGTAGTTTAAAACAACCTTTTGATTACCTTGGATTTGTATGGAAATTCTGTTGGGTAATTTTCTTCCTGAAAAATTTCCAAAAAGCGCTGTTTCACTTCTAACTTCTTGTCGACAGAAGACACAACTCTTACGACTAGGGAATCAGCTCCAGGCACCTAGTAACACCCAAATGAAAACAAAATTAGCGATCCATTAGAAACCAAGATGCACTAGCAAAGAGGGTTCTATGATTTCCTCTTGGACCCAAAGTTTCGTCTCTTACAAAACATGCTTGTAAGATGTGGAATGCATATATCTGGTCGATGTGGAAATCTCAGTACACTGCATGATCAAGACTAGACTTTTAAAACATAAAATGATCATGGATCTCAACACACACCTTATGCCCAAGATTTGACATCGAGAACATGGACAATTAATAGTGATAACAGTGATCTTGGCCTAAATTGTTGTGAATTGAACAATTTAGCTTTCTCGTATAATATTATATAAATAATTTGTGTTCTTAACGTACACATACCTTAATTCTTTTTAAAACGATATATATCTTGTATTCATACATATGTCTCCTAGTAGATAAGTTAATGAGCCCAGATCTTTGTTATTCCACCGGCTTACGGTTATTTGCTTAGACTAATGTGGGTGACCACCCACACTTAGGACAGGAAATTGACCTAGATCATTTTAATAAGTAATTTTCAAAGCCTGGTTTTTTGTTTATGGTTTTTATTCTATTTAGATTTAGATGTTTTTATTCTCACTTGATTTTGTGTTTGAGGAGTGTTGGAGGTGAGTCAGTGTAAAAAAAGGTTTTTTGGGACATTTGTTTGAGGTTCCTGACACATGTTGTACAAGTTTCAATGTTCAACATGTGTATGACACACGATATATCTAAACCTACGAGTATTTGAGAGACCTAGAATTCTCACGCCAGATTTTCTTTCAAAAGATTAACTCCCTCAAATTCCCCTTCTACTAGTTATAACCAACCAACTAACTAACCATCCAACTTACAGGGATACTGGATGCCTAACAACCTAACTAATACAAAATACAAGGTAAAAAAGTGAAGAACTAAAATAAAAAAGAAAAGTAATTATGAAGTAAAAAATAGAACTGAATGTAGTTCTCATAACCAGTATATTAATCACCTCATCGTAGCTTTTCCCATGAACCCTTGCTCTCTCTGTTCTTTCATGCTTTAGCCGCTTAAACAACCGTTGTTCTATATGATCGCTAAGAATAGTTCTAGGTAAATCCTTCGCTCCAAGAACAGCACTTTGGGGTAATGGCTTGCGCTCACCCCGCTCTACCTCTTCAATGTAGCAGTTAGGGCAAGTGTATTCAGCTTGTCCACCATCATTTCTTCTTCCATTAAACAAAGCACATATTTGATGTTGCCAAGCTTCGCATTTATCACATTGAACCCACTACAGACAAAATACTGATGGTTAATAAAACAAATAAACAACTAATCAAGCAACAAAATGGCACATATGGCACGCACCCATTCCTCAGTTTCCTCATCATTCTTCTTCTTTTCCAATCTTGACTTAGCGATGGGAGTCCCATCAACAACAATGTGTTCTGTACGAGCATCATTATAGCACGGGATACAAAAATAATGCCGAGTATCACCAGTACCCATGGTATAGTACATATTGTTCCGTTTGATGCGAACCCCACATGTTGTGCAATAAATAGGTGGTGGTTCAAATGTAAGCTTCTCAACAGCACATAATTGACAGGAATTCTCACTCATAGAATGCTCCATTGCTTGATTCTTCTCTGCCTTTGATTTGCTCTGTCACAGAAAAATGAAGCATAATAGTAACAGGTCAGCACAGAAGACAGTTAGAAAAAAAACGTGTGCATAGAAAATGAGCGATTAAAATAGTAGAATATGTTACACCAGATTTCAATATGTTAATAAACCTTGGCTTTAAGATAACATAACCTAGCATGTTAAATTGCATGGATTGCATTCCATTAGGTTCGATTTCACTATATCTCTTTTCATCGATCAAAACATAGCCAAATTGATGAGACAGAAATAATTCAAATAATGAAATGTATAATAGACATCTTATATGTAACTAACACCATGTTCTACGGATCATGAAACTGGCTATTAAAGAGACAGACAGCCTAGGGTATATTAAAGTATGACTTGGAGCCTTAAAAGTAACAACAAACCCAAGTTATTCATTAGCATAATATTTATAGCACCCAGCTATTTATTTGGGTGGACTTGATTGATGAATTTCGGGAATGCCCCAAAGATTTGATGATTTTTCTCTAAACTAGATTCACACGATGGTATATTCTTGGGGCAGTGTGATCTGTATGCTGTTCTTTGGTGCCAGCCTTAGGCTAGAGTAAAGTGCCTGCCTCTTTAAAGGAAATATGTCACTAGACTAGCTGTTATCAATCTCTGCATGTCACTTTGCACATACTTTATTCATAGAATCCTAGAGGTGGACTTGTTAAAAAAGTGGAGTTCAGTAAACTTTTCTTTGTACTCATTCATATAATTTTCCTCTTGTAGAAATGAAAAGAGTTGTCAATTTGTTGACACCAAAATAAACATAATCCGTACAGGGTCTATTTTGTTCTCTCGCTCAATCTAAATTTTAAAGTTTATTCAGTTTGTTAAGACACTGCCGGAAAGGCTGAAACTAAATAGTTTCTTTCAGCTTGTGACATCCCTGTCTACGAATATAAAATAAAGGATGTATCATCAAACCAGGGGGTTACTAATGAATTTCACGCAAGCAACATGTGCTTTTTGAAGTCCACAGACTATTATATTGGGAAGAAGTATCAGTAGATTTTAACTTACAATTGAAATGGTTAGTATTATTAAACTAATGGCATTAAATTAACTTTTTTATGAAAATGATAACATGGAAAGATACAAATACTTACTTGGCCAACCCATTGCCGGAGACCAGTAATATGTTCCCGGACTTGCTCTGGAGTAAATAATTCGGTTAAAGAGACCCCCTTAATTTTTGGCTTACCAGACTTTGTTCCAGCTGCATTTTCACTGTGCTGCATCACATTTTCTTGCCTATCTTGCCCAATTTCTTTCTCATTTTTCATATTTTCTGGCCTGGCTAAATTACCAGGATCATCGTTCTTGACAGGCTCACTGCTGGGAATTTTATTATCTGCATTATTGGAATCCATCTTCATATCGCTAAGCTTAGCATGAGACTGAACTTCTGCTTTTACTTCTGTAAGCTCAGACTTAATTGAGATAGACTTCTCTACATTGGGATAGATTTGGGACTGAGCGTCCCTGGAAACAAGAGATTCACAATTTGCAGAAATAGAGGATGAAACAGAATTATCCTTTTCAAGATTAACAGATTGGGTGCAATGCTCAATCTTTATGCGTTTTAGAGATGGGTGCGAGCCTTCTGAAGTTTCCACAACTAATGTAGGATTAGAGATCAATCTGGATGACATAGCTGTGATATTGTAAGATTTACATGATCCATTTACCACACTTGGCAAAGTAGATTGAGAATCTGGTTGAATCTGAGCCTTAAGTTGAAATGCACGCCGGTAATTTCTTACAAAAACACAAACAGGGCAACATGGATCCTTGCAGTGCATGAAATGACGAAGCAATACCCTAGTATGATGACAACGAGGGTATGGACAATGACGACCTAGGGCGCATCCATCTATGTGCTTGCATAACTTCTGTGCACTAGAACAACAGCGTTCTTGGCATCGTCCTTCAGGAGCAGAACATCGTCGAGCATGAAGTAGAAATAAGAGCCACCGTTGTTGATTTTTGTGCGCATTTTTGAGAATACTTCCTGGGTCTGGTGGATCAGCTGCGCCTCTAGGAGCAACAGCTTGGCTCATAGATACATCTGATGATAAGTTATTGCAATGAGCTTCATCCTTTCCTGATATTCTTTGGTGAAAATCCACATGGAGATGCTGGTCGTGTGAAATATTGTTAGACATGTGGTTACCATCTTGTGAGTCAGGCCATTGGTTTAGAACTACTGGTTTAGAATTGGATTGTGCACCAACTGTTAGACAGCTGAACTTATTTTGAGATTCTGCAACTAATTGGTGTGGATGCAACATTTGTTGCGAATTTTGAGGAGCTGATGACGATAAATCGTGCTGACCAGATGGAAAGGAAAGGTATTGAGCACTCCTAGAACAATCTTCAGAGGAGTTTTGCTGGAACTGATTCTGCATCTCAGACATATGGAACTGTTCAGGAACATGAGAATTGAGCACTTCTTTATTGTGTTCGATTCCAGGCTCTATCTTCACTTGGTTTTCTAGATTGGAAGACAGCTGAGACTGATTGAAAGCATCGTCATTGACCAAATGCTGAGGCTGATGACTTTGTAGTTTCAACTGAAATTGTTGCTGTGATTGTGAATACTGTTCTAGCTGTTGAAATTGCTGGGGTCTTTGCTGATACTGTTGCTGAGAATGCAGAAAGGCATCTCTTGAAGTCGATGAAGACTGAAACTTTTCCAATTGATTGACCGCTTGAGATTTCATTTGAGCAGCCTGCTGCATACCGTGCAAATTTGAGTGACTGCTAATCAATGAGTTAGTCTTGGGTATAGATGACAATTTTACTGAATTCGTGTTCTGAGTGTTCATCATAGACCCAGAAGATGCCACAGATCCATAAAAGTTTCCAGAAGCAAAAGGGTCAACATTATTCAATCCATATCCATCACCTGATAATAAAATTTTCACACATTATAACAGATGTCAATTTCTAAGGACAAAAAATATACACATACATAAACACAGACAGATAGACATATGATATGGACCTCTAGTTCTGCTGATTAGGATTAGTTATGCTAATTAGGATTTATTATTAATTTTTAACGAGTTAGTATTTCAGAATTTTTAAATTTGAATTTCAGTATTTTTAAATCTACCAATTAAATAGGATTGCTATCATTTAAATCTAAATGATAGTAATTTTAGGGAAAAGTAGTTATTGACCTAATTTAATTAGGGATTCTTATTCTACTGTAAGCCTATTTAAAGGCATTCAGATTATCATAAAAATCATCAATAATTATCATCAAAAAAAATACTTGTGAACTCAAAAAGAGACTCTGCCAAAGACGAGTCCCCTTCTGCATTCACCATAGGTCGAAGCAAAGCTTCTACCGTATCTAGGACTGTGTCAACACGATCCAAGACAAGGGACCATAACAAATACCAACAAATAATATAAACTAAAAAAGGTGATATAACTAAACACAGGTAAGAAAGATTACCCTGCACTACTGGTTTCTGATTCTGGTCGAAGTGCTGATGCATGTGTTTAGGGGAATTAGCATAAGTTGAGGCATAGCCATCAGAAGTGCCTGGTTCATGAGCAAGTTGGACATTGTTACCAATCAAGCCCAGCCCACTATTTATAGCACCATTTGAGTTTGTAAATTGTTTTTGTAGCAAACCAGATCTCATTCCACTACTCATTTGGCTGCCAAGGTTCGACAATACATGACTTTGGTCACCAACTTGCTGTTTCTGCTGCAGCAGCTGTGCCTGTGATACCATAGTAGACTCTGCACTAGAAAAGATATTACCGTTAGAAGATGAATCTACATTCATATGTGAGTGATTGCTGTTGACTGTAAATCCTGGCGTAGGAATCATTTGGCTTGAAATTCTCGGCACCCCCATTGATGAAATGTTCCCTCCAGAGCCAACAGAAAAGTTGGTAGAAGACTGCTGATATCCATTTGACAAACCTGCAATAAATACGCTCCAGAATGAAAAAATAAAAAAGGAAACTGAAGTGAAAATGGTTGGTAAAGCACTATAGGATATTATTACCATCAGATCTATTTATGGAACTACCAAGCATGCCACCAGGTGGTAACATATTTACACTATTGAAAGATGTCGATACCATGCTATTACCCCCGCTGGAAGATATCATTGAGGCATCTATAGAAGATGCAACCCCCATGCTTGAATTTGGACCATGCGACAAACCAGGGGTTGGTATCATTGTACCAATGGGAGAGGAGCTAATAAGCTGAGGATATTGTTGGGCTTGATTATTCATAGTTGCTCGTCGAAGGAAACTAGATAAACGATTCTCTAGTGTTTCCAAGTTCATGTAGTCCTCCTAAAATACAAGTTCAAAACATCGTAAAAACAATAACAATCTTTGAAATTAAGGAGGATTTAAATCCCTCCCGATAGTGATAAGATAATTAACATGAGAAGAAGAAAAAACCTTAGTGGCAGCAGCTTTTAACATGGCCTCCTCCAGGCGTTTTGCAAGATCCTTAATCTTCCTTTTCTGAAAATCATTAACTGCCTGAGGATGCCGATGCAATAAGACATCACAGCTGGAAGGTAAAATGTAAAAATATGTTATTTGCTGTAAAGTGAAATCAACAAGAATGAAAAAGAATAGAATAATAGATGGTATGCATGCATTATATTATATAAACGAAGCAGGTGGAGCACTCAGAGACAGAGAAGTAATCAATTGACTTAATGGCATATATACAGCAGTGGTCCTAATTAATAAGTGTGATAAAATTGCTTACATCTTCTCTTGAATAAATGCTCGTGCTCTAAGAAATTCAGGGTCCATGCTATTTGATGATCGTGATACAGCGGCTAAAGATGGCATCTGCGATGGGAGGGCATTGCCATTTAGTTGGGTGAGTGCGGGCAACTGAGAGGAGGCTGTTTGATTGGGTACCTGTCCAGATATCTGTCCTGGAATATGTTGTAGTTTCATGTTTTATTCTTCACATAACTTAAAAATGTTCCACACCATCAATCAGCCAGCTAGTACAAACCAAACAAACACCTGATGAGTATTGCTAATTCATTCAATGAAAAGTCAACAATTCAATGTAAAAATCTATTTAAAGTCAACAATGAAAACCTATTATGCAAATATACAAAATTTGAATGCAGGAAATGAATCCCTATAGTTGTTGTGGATAATTGAAAGAGTGAATCAAGGTTGATAAGAAACCCTAAAATGAAAAATTACAAGTAAAGGGGGCAAGGAAACCCTAATAGATAGATTGGGTTACGGAACGAACCTAAAACGGTGAAGAATCGGTTGCGGAATGAAATGGGAGTGTACGAAAAGCTACAAAATATCGACGACCGCGACGACAAGGATTCACGATGCTTTTGCCGTGGAGAAAGAGAGAAAGGTCGGTGACAACATCTCCAACCCAATGGCACGTGCCAATTTTTGCCACGAACGAACTATAATAACTAAAATAAAAACATCCCGTAAATCCATTTGTAATTTTAATAAAGATTTAATATACACAAAATTCACTTTACTCACTTAAAATATTCAAATTTTATGTTTTTATCCCTTTAATTGCACAAATTAATTTCTATAATACTTTTTTTATTTTGATATACTCCAAAAGTCAATATTCAATTTGTGTACTTAGAGAACATAAAAGAAAAATACTATAGGAATATAATCCAAAAGAAAAATTTATAATAATTAAGCAAAATCGTCTGCATTGCAAAAATAAAATGGTATTAATAGGATATTGTATCATAATGTATTGATTTATTAAAATTAAAAACAGTAATCAATAATGTATTGATTATTAAAATTAAAAAGAGTAAGAAAAGATAAACCAAACTGTAGGCACTATAATGGTTTCTGTTACAGGAGTTTTTCGATTTAGACTTTACTTTTCATTTAATTTTAACTTTTTTATCTTAACTTTAAAACTGTTGTTGTTTAATCCTGTTACGTCATGTTTCCCCATGTTAAATTAAACCTAAATTTTATTCTACTAATGTGTAAAAGTTATATCATTTTAATTTCAATAGATTAAATCAAATATAAGATAATTATAAATTGTATAAATAATCTTAGAGTTTAATTATTATGTACGATTTATCGAGTAAAAGATTTACACCATCAAATATATTATTTAAAAAAAAAATAAATTAAAAATCAATTAAAATATTCGTATATTGTTGATGCATTTCAAATTAAATCATAATTTAATTTCTATATTATATGTTTCCTCTGTATCATATGTTTTCGATAAATTAATCATCCCCGTCAAATAAATATAATGATTATTTTAGAATTCAAAAAATTATTAAAAATATTTGTATGAAAATGATAAGAGATCTCTTTTAATTTAATGACAAGTCAAAGTGTATTTCTTTGTGGTCGACTATCTCTCTCTCTCAACAACTATATCTTGGGGAGATCAATATTGGCCGAGTTAATTGCGGTATCTTTCATGGTACACCTAAAGATAAAGTTCTACACCAAGAGGGCCCGCGTCAATACAATCCACGGGGACATAACAGCGGCCAAAAGGTGTTACAACACCGCGGCCATAGGACAGAGCCTGGTGGACACTGAAGTTCGACAGGCCGACAAACCTGCATCTCCTCCGGTCGAACCTACTCAAAATGAAGACCGACAAGCTTCCAAGGTTGACTTCATTGACCTCGACACCCATTTTACAAAGGATGAAGTCGAGGAGCAGAATGGCGAACAAGATCCTCTCCGGCCCGTCCTAGACGGTGAGTTCGAGCTCATCCCCTTCGGTAATGACCCAAATAGATGTGTGAAGATCGAAGCAGGACTCCCCGACTTGGCGAGGAAGCAGCTCAAAGTCTGCCTCAGAGACAACGCCGACCTGTTTGCATGGAGTGTTGCGGAGATGTCCGACCTCGACCCTGAGGTTGTCTGTCACAAACTTGTTATGGATACGATCGCTAGAGCAATAGTACAACGTAGACGTAGGCAGTCTCCCGAGAAAGCGTAGGCTGCTGAAAAAGTTGTAAAAGACCTCTTAGAGGCCAATTTTATTTTTGAGGCCAGGTATTCAACTTGACTCTCCAACGTTGTACTTGTCAAAAAGATTAATGGAAAATGGAGGATGTGTGTTGATTATACCAATCTTAACTAGGTGTATCCCAAAGATGTTTTTCCTTTACTTAATATTGATATGTTGGTTGACAACCCAACCGGCTATAAAATTTTATCATTTATGGATGCATATTCAGGTTACAATCAGATTCCCATGGCGATGAGCGACAAGTACTGCACGAAATTCATGACTGCGTCAGGCAATTACTACAATAACATAATGTTTTTCGGCCTAAAGAACACGGACGCCACTTACCAGTGGATGATGAACAAAGTCGTTCATGGTGAGATCGGTGACATTCTCGAGGTATACATTGATGACATTATCATCAAGTCCTGAGCAGAAACTAACCATGTTGCCCATTTAAAAGGATGTTTGACCAAGCCAGATGATGCAAGATGAGGTTTAACCCATAGAAATGCACCTTCGGGGTAAAGGTGGGAAAGTTCATCGGCTTCTATCTGACAGAGAGTAGAATCGAAGCCAACCCCGACAAATGTCGAGTGTTCTCCGAAGTCCTCACACTCAATTCGAAAAAATATATACAGGTCTTGAACATAATGCTCACGTCGCTCTGCCACTTTGTGGCAAAATCAGCACAACACGACTTCCCTTTTTTAAACTCTTACGAAAGGAGGTCGCCTTTGAATGGACAAAAGAGTGTGAGCAAGCTCTCCTCCATCTCAAATGAGCCATATCACAACCACCCGTGTTACCGCACCTAGGGAATGAGGAAACCTTATTCTTCTACCTGGTCGTCTCAGACGAGGCCGTAAGTGTGTCCCTCATCCGCGAAACACCAGATGGGCATAAACCCGTTTACTTCACTAGTAAAGCGCTACAAGGCCCTGAGGTTAGGTACCAATAAATCGTGAAGGTAGCTTTGGTGCTCGTCACCATCGCAGGGAAACTCAAATATTACTTTTTGGCCTATACCATCGTTATGCGAACATACGGACGTTATCTTTGGTCATCAAGTCCACCTTCGGGCGCAGCTCATTCAGGTCTTTGAGCAATTTGACGTGGGCTTCATACTTTGTCTGATGCTTCAAGATCTCGTTTTAGAGAGCATTTTTCGGACCTTCGAGCGCAAAAATCTTGGCATGTGCATCATCAAGAGGAGCCATCGAGCATGTATATGCGTCATTCAAAGTTAACACAGTCTCAGGGACACTCATAACCACGACCATATTCTTCCTTTGGAGTTCTTTGTCTGTAGAGATAATGGCCTCCCTTTCTTCCTCTTGGACCCCCAAAGAATTCGGACCATCAA
The DNA here is from genome assembly GCA_021764765.1 of Vicia sativa. Taxonomy (NCBI): domain Eukaryota; kingdom Viridiplantae; phylum Streptophyta; class Magnoliopsida; order Fabales; family Fabaceae; genus Vicia; species Vicia sativa. Next base: position 290,033,771 of record CM038794.1, read on the forward strand.
AAGCATGACGAATCATATAGCACGGGGCAAGACATAAGTCTCCTCGAAATCCTTCCCCCTTTCAGATCTTACACGCTCAGTACTGACCCCGCGTTCTCATTTAGCAAGCTGCTTAGGGGAGATTCGGGGATCACCCCGAGAAAAAGAAGAGGAACCACCCACTTGGGCATCACGCTCTGCTTACTTAAGCATCTCAACAACACGATATTTAGTCAGGGGCTTGCTAGCTTTAGTCATCAACCTAAGTAAGCGCTCTTGAAAGGTCGTCATTTGACCTGCAAATCCAAAAATAAAGAAATTAACACAAGTCAATGAACAAACAATACCTTAAAAAAATCACGTTGTACTACCTAGAAGTTCCAACGATTCCTCGTCTCGAGAACACTTGAGGACAACCTTAGTATTTATCAACTAGAGAACTAATTCAGGTTCTCTCTCTGGTCATCGAGAACGACATTGCCCTCTTGGTCCACCCAGGTGGCTGGAGAAAAACTCTTAACATAATTCGCCAGCTTCTCATAGGAAAGCTGGTCTTGGGCATCTAGCTTCTCGGGCCTCATAGCATAAAACTTAGGCTTTGGATCGAAATGGCTCTTCTGCCACTCTCTAGTGAGAACTTTGCAGCCAACCGCTCAACTTCTTTTCCATCCTTAACATAGACAAATATTTCATAGAGGGTACCCTCGACCGCAATAGTGAGAGGTTTCACGACATAAAATTGCCCCTTAAAGTTTCGAATAGAATCCAAGTACGGCCTGAACACCTTCCCGAACTGCTTAAACGACATTCATGCTTAAAGACCCTCAATTGTTTGTCGCTGAAGGTAAAAGATCCAGAAGAAGAGGGGTAGGATATCACCAATGTTGAGGTGCCAACAAACAAGCATGAACCCCCACATAAACTCTAGTGCATTCGGGTGGAGTTGCGAGGGAGCCAGGTTCATCCATTTGAAAACCCCAACTTGAAAACTTGTGAACGACATATGCATTCCTGCTTCTTTGTAAGTGAACTTGTACATAGGAAAGCGCAAGTCTGAGTAGATTGAGCATATCCTTTTTCGCTCAGTGGGGATTTGGACCGTCCAAGAGGCTGCCGCGTTTTCTTCCCTATCCTCGATTACATTAAAGGCATTAGAGGAATCATTGATGAACTTTGACACGTAGTTCTGCGGTTCGAACGCCATCCACGATAAGTCAACTCGTTGACGTGCACTCGGCCTGACACCTTGGTTCTCTGTAACTACATCGTCGACCGACTGAGCCATTAAACCTAAAAAGTGGCGAGAGAACAATGAATTCGACATAATGTTGTACCCCAGAGTTTACTCTCTTCTTTTCTGCATTTTCTTGGCTTATAATTCCATTGCATAAAATATACATGTAGTGGCATGCATAACATTCATCATGAGGTTACCATGTTCAAGGTATTCTAAATGTCACCCAAAAAAGAGTTTGCTCGTTCATTTCTCAATAAAGTGGATTTCGGGTTTGCGACGCATTTTAGACACTCCGGAAGGCGTATCTCTCGTTTCCTTGGGTATTTTCTATTGATATTCGACGAGCAAGTCCCTCCCGCTATTATCTACGACTTTTGTTTCAAGGCCGAGAGCAAATTTCATGGATAAGGTCCTCAAAAAAACGGTTTTCTCCAGTAGATCGCGCTATACTTTAGTGCTGAACTGTGTGTCTTTTCTCGCTAAATAGGCTTCATCTCCTAGCTGGAAGCTCGGAATTGAGCGGGACCGATTTCTAAAATTTCATATCAGAGTCCTCTACAACTCTCATTTGTAATTCTGGAGCTGATTCCTTACCAATCGGTACCAGAATTTTATTCTCTGAGGTTGATTTTGAGCTGAACCGAGCAATTTTCATCTGATACACGACGTTCGAAAAGTCATATCTCACTTGATTTTCATCGAAACGGGATGGGACTAGTGCCAAAAGTTCACAAATTTCATTAGCTTTGATTTTCCCAGAGCTATGGACGTGCAAATTTCGATCAGAAGATCCTCGTCCGAGGCATTTTCCTCATGGAGCGCGAACGAAATTCTGCATGTGTCAATGGTCCAAAATTGATGCTGGAATTTCAAAAAATTCCTATTTCCTTGACCATTCATCGGATCAAGTCGGGATTTTGATTCACGCAAGAAAAATCTCATTCCGGACACTTTTCATATACATTCCGACTCCGAATTCCGCACGGATTTGGCTGTTTTGGACTAATTACGAAAATTATTCGGATAATCATAATTTGGGCTTGGTTATGGATCCAAAGCTATAAATAGATTTTCCTCTTCACAAATCAGAACAACACAATCATTTGCTTAATTTTCCACTACCACACACATTACAATTCTCTCAAATTCCAAAGCACAACAACTCAAAAAGTTCAAACTGCAACTTTCCCTCCAAGCAACCACCACAGGCCGCCATCGGACTTAGTCCAACACTGTACCATGCATCACCGAGCACGCCCATGGTTTTCTTCTTCGCAACACTTCTCTCTTCAATCTATATCATCTCCTCCTCCTTTTACTCACATTGGACATGGAAGGAACGATTTCATCTTGATTTTTATTCAATTTCAAGATTCAAGGATTTCTCCTTCATCTTCTTCAATCCTCCATTGAAGGCTTCAAGTTTTCTTCAAGGTTTCAAGGCTAATTCTGAGGATTATCATCAATTCATCTCTGATTTGGTATTTTCTTTGAAGAGCACAAGTAATTCCTCTTCAATTTGATTCAAACTTCAAGTTCAAGTAAGTGTTAGGTTCAAATAAGCACTTATTTTAAGCTATTTCTGACTTTCAGCTTTTCTTGAAATTGAATACTGAAATTGCATGCAAATTCAGTGTAGATTCTAGGTCTTGCACTTGTTCTCTTGAATTTCTTGGTTTGAGTTGGATTATGTCGCCTTATTCGTGTCGGAATGAACTTTTTGTACATAACATGCACATACACTTGTACATTTGTTTTCCCCTTGCACATAAGACATAAACTCATACATTTTGCATCATTTGTCGCATGTTCATGCATTGGTGAGTATCTAGCTTGATCGATTTACATTGATTCATGGTGATTTGAAGCATAACTTGCATCCAATATGTAGATATCCAAGCATTTAGTGCATTGTGCATGAACTCGTTGCATATGCACTCCAAGTGTTTGTGTCAATGCATGACTTAGATTCTTTGAAGGAAAACCTCTAAATGCCATGACTAGCTTGCATCACTTCATAATTGAACATTGGAGTTATCATTTTGGTTCGCATTCCTTGCATGTTCATGCACTCAACATTACAATTGAACATTGGAATTATCATTTTGATTTGCATTCCTTGCATGTTCATGCACTTAACTTCACAATTGAACATTGGAATTATCATTTTGATTTGCATTCCTTACATGTTCATGCACTTAACATTACAATTGAACATTGGAATTATCATTTTGATTTGCATTTCTTGCATGTTCATGCACTTAACATTACAATTGAACATTGGAATTATCATTTTGGATTTGCATTCCTTGCATGTTCATGCATTTAACTTCACATATTTTATCGATTCGATTCACATTCCTCACATGTTCATGCATCGCTACATGTATGTGAACGTTGGTTTTATCGTTCGATTTGCATTCCTTGCATGTTCATTCATTACTTTGCTATGAACATAGATTTTATTGTTCGATTTGCATTCCTTGCATGTTCATTCATCACTTTGCTATGAACATTGGTTTTATCATTCGATTTGCATTCCTTGCATGTTCATTCATTACTTTGCTATGAACATTGGTTTTATCATTCGATTTGCATTCCTTGCATGTTCATTCATCACTTTGCTATGGACATTGGTTTTATCGTTCGATTTGCATTCCTTGCATGTTCATTCATTACTTTGCTATGAACATTGGTTTTATCGACTCGATTTGCATTCCTCACATGTTCATGCATTGCTACATATATATGAACATTGGTTCTATCGATTCGATTTGCATTCCTTGCGTGTTCATTCGATTTCCATTTGCTACTGGATTATGGCCTAACGATACGGATTGAATTTTGGCATGAAAACATCAAGAACGGGTGGTCCGGACCAAAATGACATTTCTCCAGGTTGCAGGTCGCGCTTAGCGCCACCAGGAGCGCGCTAAGCGCCAAATATTCTAACTTTTGTGTTGCAGGTCGCTGTAATACGGTGGGAGAACTGACTTTGAGAATTTGTTTTGCTTTTTATCGCAAATGTTGCGGATAGCAAGAGTCGCCACCGACTTTTCTTTTATCCAATTAAGGGAAGGTGAAAAGAACAGAAAAGACCTTCGTTGGATTCTGAGTAAGGGAGAAGGTTATGAAAAGGGAAGGTATTAGCACCCTTTTTCATCCGTAGTTATCTACGGGCTCTTAGTTACTTCTAGCTCATCTTTAAAAATTGCTTTCTGTGTGTGTGTTTGAAAAAAAAAAATTTTTGAAAAGGCATTTCGCTTTGACTTCGTAATGATTCACGCTGGAATGTATACGAAGTGTTTGGAAATGTTTCGTTTTTGAAGTGTTTTAACTTTGACAAAAGTGTGAGGTGTGAAAATTATTTTGATAGAGCAAGCAACTAAAAGTCTTATTACCTACTCAGAATGGTCGTTTTCGTGTTATTTTACTTTCCTTTAGAATATTGTTATCCATACCATTAGTTGGTAGGTAACCCTATTCGTTGGATGTAAAGGGACATTCGAAGGGACATCGGATGGTCATAGAAGACAACTTGTAGGAGTATCCTAGCACATTCGAAGGGACGATCATCACTTTTTGTAGGCAACAATCGAGGGACGAGATCATGTTTTCGTAAGCCACGTCGAGGGACTCATGATCTTTGATTCGAAGGGACTATGATGATATGTTTGTAGGCAACGATGCTAGGATACCTCTACGTTCGAGGGACTTGACCATTTATTCGAAAGGCAACGAGAGAGAATTACCCTAAGGGGTGCATGTGTGAAAAGAGTGTGTTAAATTCAGATACTTTATCTTGTAATTAGAAGTGATCTACATTCATTTTTATCTTGACATACACGCCTAGTTACTAGTAGTTTATATGGTGCAGAAAGTAAATTGCGGAAAGTAAATGTCCTACGCTATTACATGGCTTTGGGGCAGTTACATAATATAGGAGTGCGGAAAGTAAATCCTAATTAAGCTATTACATCCCATGAGCAGTTACATAATATTGGAAAAAAGAATGCGAGAAACAAATCCTAACTATTACAACCTGTAAGCAGATACATAATAATCGGAAAAGAAAAGAAATTCGCATAAGAGAAAATACGTTAGTAAAAAAAAAGATTTTTGAGTTAGGAAAAAGTTTAAGTTAGTAATCCTAATTAAATGATAGAATAATTTTTTGGGAATTTTCTGGATTGGTTTTGATGAAGAAAAATAATTAAAAGTCAATTTTATGGTTAATTAACAATCAATTAAAATACGCATGTAAAAATATTAATTTTTATGTCAAAAATTAAATAAACATTTTTCTGTCCTAAATGCAAAAAGAAATATTTTTTGGTGATTTTTTAATGCATGAGAAAATTGTTTGAAAAGAAATTAAATTAGAAAAGAAAATATTAAGAAAATAAGAAAAAACATGTTAGTTTGAAAAAGTTGTAAAAATATTGCTGGAGTGAGGGATCGAACCAAGGACTCCTAGGATAAACACGCGCCTCCCTGACCAACTGAGCTAGCCTGCATTCGTGTTAGTTAAATGAAACAAAAACAATATAAACGAAATAAATTCCTAGGCCCCATAACTCGGGCGAAGAACTTCGTCTTCCTCATTTGAATTTTTTAAAACACAGGTTTTTACCTACGGATTTTGTCCGTAGCAAAAGCCTATAGCGACGGCTTGGTTCGTCACTAAATCACCTGCAGATTTCAAAAATTCACAATATGCAATATAAATTCAATTGGAGGGTATGGTTCGACTGGAAAACATCTCCTGAATGCAATGGTGTAAATCGTTTTGGCTAATTTTGTCTAAAACGTAAAGCCCCAATTCGGACCTTCAAACCCTAGCCATGGTAACTTATGATTCTTGCACTTAAAATTCAATTAACCAATCCAGATAGCTTCGAAACTTCATTCTAAACACAAACAAACAATCAAAACATGTTAAATATGCATGAATAATCGAAATTGATTTTGAAAGTTTTGAACCAAACCGTGATCTGGAATTCGTGATTCTTGATGTTTTGGTGATCTGTAAGGGTCTAGAACGGATCAATGAATCTCCAGGAATTGATTGCAAGGCTTGGAATCGTCTGAATCGAAGCAAAACCAAGGCTGCCAATTGCTTGAATGTCACAGATTTTTTGAGCTTTGTTAGGGTTCTTAGAGGTCAGAATTTCGTCCTTTTGTCATGTGAATGCATTGTGTACTTATAGTGGACGGATTTAGGTCAAGAATCATGAAGAAATTATTTGCCAATCAATGAGAAAATATTTGATTTGGTATAAAACCAAATATTGTCTTTTTTGATCAAATCTCATTCAATTCCTTTGCCAATCAATGCAATTTCAAAATTGACAGCTTGTATGGCTTGCTTGGACCTCAAGAATGAGAGAAAAATCCAATTTCCAATTAATTTTGATTTTCTACTTTTTATTTTAATTAAATTGGCTTTTAAATGATTAAAATCCAAAATAAATAGAAAATAAAAGATAAATTCGTGGCTTTGGGCTTGGAGGTTCCAATTCAGCTGAAGAACAAGTTTGAACCAAGAAAAGTTATGCCCATTTGCAAAATTTTGGATTTTATCAAGTATTTCTCTTTGTGCATCTTCTCAAAAATGCTAAACTTGTGCAAGGTGTATCTTGCTCAATTTTTAACATTTTTGGGTGTTCTTGGACTTTTTAGAAAGATCAAGATATCCTCTAGACAACCTCTTTTGTTTCATCTCAATTGAAGCTTCCATTCTCAATAACACTTCTTTACAAAAAGTTGACTTTTTGTTGACTTTGAAATGGACCTGTAATGTTTTGACCTATATCTTCCAAATGAAGCATTTTCTGACCAATCTTGTGAGACATGAAGTTGTAGAGAATTGAATTCTCTTCAAAATGAGGGGTTGTGGAAAAATTTCTGATAAAGTATGTGAAAGTTATGCCTGGTCAAAGTTCTGTTGACTTTTGTCTAAGAAAGCCCAATTTAGAAACTTTGACTTTTGATCAATTCTTGAGTTTTCTTGATGAATCATGATCAACCCTTGATCAAGTGATGAATATTACTTCAAAATATTAATGTTGACCAAAAATTATGAAGTTTGACTGTATGTTGACCACAATTGACTTTTTGTCCAATACAATTGATTTTCAACCATCTGAGCAATTGTCTAAGGAAACTTGACTTGTAAGGCTTGAAACTTGGCATGGAGATTCTTTGAAGCATATGATGAGGCATGATGACCACTGGAAATGTTGGAAACCACCTTGACCTGAGGATGGCCAAACCCTAGTTTGGGTTGATTGCTTAGGAGAGGGTTTGTCTGGTCAACCCTAGTGAAATCCTTGAGTATGGATATGAGGAATGTCTTGAGAAGTAGGAGGGCAAATTTTGGGGTATGACAGTCGCGCTTAGTACGGTCCAGAGCACGCTAAACGCTGGTTTCGTTGCGGACATACCGCTTAGCGCCATCGGTGCATTTTTCTCGATTTTCTCGATTCTAATGGCGAACAGTAGTCACCCTAACTATGTCTAGCTACTGTTTGTGCTCCATTTTATGCAGAGACCTATGTTGCCTATACATTTGGCACATTTCTCCGATACGCGCATACTTTTCTTCTACTTGTTTTTGGGTCTAACTCCCTTCTTGCAGGTGTTGCTTGAGCTTGTACACCCACGTGTACACCATTCCTATCTTGTTTTGCTTGCCTTAATCTCGTTCTTGCAGGAATTGTCGCTTCGGATGCGTATCGACACGCATTCCACTTGTTTCGATGCTTTGAACAATTCTCACCGGTTTATTCTTGTTGCATGGTTGCAGTACTTGAAGTTTTCCGGAGTATTTCTATAGCTCGCAATGCTCTTCGAATTCTATATCCGTTCGGTAGTTTCTACACCGTTTATCGCATTCTCTTACAGCTTTCCTAGATATCATGAGAAGTAGGGATTTACAACTTTCTTTTGCCATGAGAAGTAGGAATAAAGATGCATGATGGGGCTTCCGTAGTTGGAGCATATTCAGGAACCCCTCTGGTTTATTTAAAGACCCGTTTAGGACAATTCTACTTGCGAAGTGTGTTTGTTTGTTTGTTTTTGCAGGTTCCCTTGGTTAGGTTTGGTTATTTAGCCTAGACATTTTGCATGTCAATATAGGTAGAGATTCTCTTGCATCCTCAACCATAGGTCCAACCTTTTGCATGACGACACTAGGGTAGTGCTTAGTTAGTCTCCCTTTTGTTTAGTTAGTTCCTTTTTCATGTTGCATGTGATTAAAGCTAAAACTTGCTTTCTTTTCCTTTCAAACTCAAAACACTAAATAATGGTTTAAACTCCTTTCTCAAGGTAAAAACAACCAACCAATACAAACTTTTTTTCGCCTTCGCGCGCTTTCTTTTCTTTTTGTGTTTAAAACCTTTTTCACAAGTAAAAAACACAAAACCCACCAAAACAAGTGAGTCGAACTACGGCGCTATAACTTTCCCATTGCACGCGGGAATACGTAGGCATCTTGTCACGGGGCTCGATCAAGCAAACTTTGTAAATACTTCTTTCTTTTCCCCGTGGTTTCTTATTTTCCTTTTTCTTTTGCATGCATGATGACGATTAAGCACAGATATAACACACCCTTTAGCTAGAAATAGAATGTGGATACCGTAGAGTACTACGGGCGTGTGGGGTGCTAATCCCTTCCCCTCGCGTAACTAACTCCTTTACCTAGATTCTCTTGATCTCTCGGTCACAGGACCAGAATTTCTCCCTTCAGGTTTACTCGATGTTTTCCCTTTTCCCTCGTGAGATAAAAGACGTTCGATGGCGACTCTATTGATACATGTTATCAGTCGGAGGTTCGGCCGGTGTTTTCAGCTGGCGACTCTGCTAGGGATCATACAGACCTCTTGCTGGTCCGATCAGGAGTTGATCCTAGCTTTCCTTTTTATGTTTATTGGGTGTTTATCTGCTTTATCGTTTTATCATCCTTTGTATGCTTTGCATTGCATTCTATGTGGCTTATTTACTGCTTTCATATATCCTGTATTTGGACTGCTACTGTGCTGGTTGATCTCTTGATTGGACGGGTGTTACTTGAGGTAAAAGACCAACTACCCCGGCCAGTGACACATAGGCTAGATGGATGTCCATATCGAATCCCGCATCCCGTGGTGTGTGTGAGGAGGCATGGAATACCGAATTCAGACGAGATTCGATTGACGGTGCTTTTGCCCTACACCCTGTTGTGTAGTCAGCAAAGTACTCGATAAAGGATCGTCGACTCTGACTATCATTAGGGACCCCCTGTTGAGTATAGAATCACCCTGTGAGTTGGGGCGGGATATCATTACTACAGGTACTATTGGTGACTGTTGGTAACTTGTTACTGTCGGTGATGTTGTTATTGATGGTGACTTGGTATTTTCTGGTATTTTCTATGGGATTCCAGTTTGGATGCCGAACCTTTGAACCTGTGATATTCCGATCCAGTCTCTATATGATATCTTGATTGGGTGAGAAGTTTCATACCTTGTGATATCTGTGTACAACACTGGCTTAATATACAGGATACATGATTCAAAAACATTGCATTCATGAAAAAAATTAATTTTTGCATATGTTAACATGCATATTTGTCTATTTCCAGGATTTCTAACCTTTGAGTCTAGTTTATTGGTTTATTTTGGATGAAGGATACTGAAAAGAAGAACAATCAGAGACGTCATTCAGTGCACAAATTTCTCACTCCTGCTATTGAGAATCTCCTTTTGGTGGCTAACAAGTCGACACCAGAGAATGTTGTCACATTTACCCGGGATCATGGAAGGATTCTGACATGGTTGAAATCCCCTTTGACCGACATTAAAAGGACGGCCCGTGCCCTTTTCTCTATGACCGTGAGTTGAGGTGCTTTGTATTTCTTGATTATTTGTTGATGTCTACATTGGAAGAGTATTCTAGTATCCTAGACATTCCTATTTTGCATCAAGTTCCTTTTCATGCCTCTATGGAGAGACCGACTAATGATCGGATCGCCAAAGCTCTTCATTTGGAGAAATCTGTGGTATCCGCCAATGTTGCGAGTAAGGTGGTCGCGTTAAAAAGTGACGCGCGAGGTAATCGAATCTGAATTCGAATTCTGTGGCTCAAAACAATTTACTCTTTTGATTTGTTTATAAAGATGCCGCGAGCATCAAGCTTTATTGTTTCCAACACAAGAAAAATGATTATGAAAAAGGGGAAAGCTGCAATACCCTCAATTGATATGATATGCATTACGACTAGCGAACTAGACGCAATCGGGGAGATTCCGCAAGGGGTTTGTTATATAAAGGAATAGATGTGGCACCCTAAATATATATAGTTATCTATAGCTTTATATATGAATATGTTTGATATGTTTGTGTGTTTTAAATTGCTATTTCTATTGTTGGGAAAGTTCCTCCTTTGGATTTTAAGAAAGGTAGATTATGTAGGATCCTAGGTTTTGTTATTATTGTGCTCGCAAAGATCATTGGGATCTTCTGCATACATATCCCTTAATGGGAATCGAGCATTTAGCTCGGATCTAAAGGGATCTATGGTTTGTTTGGTTTGAGGAGAAAGAAATTTGCTCGCCAAGGATGAGACCTTGTGCCTACGATTCTCAAAAGGATGTTGAGAAAGTCGAGCAATCGTAGTTCCCACTTATGCTAGTGGAAGCAACGGGATGTTATTAAGAGACTGAGACGAATGTCATCTTAATGAAAAATGTATCTAATCTATTTCATCACATACATTTTTGAAGGTTTGATTGATTGAATCTTTCATCGTAAGTTATAGGTGTTTTGCTTGAGTGTACAAGCGTTACCACATACGAGTTTAAGAAAGATGTTTTTGAAAAATGATTGAATCTTTTAATTGTAAGAATTGGGTATTTTGCTTCAGTGTACAAGCGTTACCACTTACGATAAAAAGATGTTTTCTGTTTGAAAAGAGTTTGAAAAAGTTTTTGATTGTATGTGATGTGATAGATGAGATACTTCTTCCATAGAGATGATAAATGTCTAAATCTCGAGGAGAAATTTATTGATTAGGGGGATGCTTTTAAGAAGCCCGTGGGTCCTTGTATTGTAAGCCTAAGAGGAGGCATTCCGAGGGTCATCAAGGGTCCTTGTATTGTTAGCCCAAGAGAAGGCATTCCGAGGGGCATCGAGGGTCCTTGTATGAAGCTCAAGAGGAAGCTATAGGGTGTGGCTGGCTTTGGCTTTAAGAGTGGTTTCACCGGGAAACCATCCTCTTAGGATTCAAGAGTGATTTCACCGGGAAATCATCCTCTCGTGGTTCTATCCTAGCTGGTGATTCTTTGTATTGAAGCCCAATAGAGGTCATAGAGATTTTCGTGTCTCTTCTTGTTTGATGCCCAAGAGAAGGCTAAATTCAACGAGGAGTTCTTTTGAACGAAGCCCAAGAGGAGGCTGACTCAATAGGAGTGTTGTCTTATATGAAACCTGCGGAGGCTAAAGTCAAGAAATGAGTTTTCTATGAAGCCTAAGAGGAGGCTAACTCAATAAATGAGTTATCTTATACGAAACCTAAGAGGAGGCTAAAGGGAACCTAGTTGTTAGACTAATTGTTATGTTATAACTGAACAGTTATATAAACAAGTGTGTGATATGTATTCATAGGAGTTTATGAAGGGAATATAAACAAGTGTATAAAACGAGCGTTTTAAAGCAAGTGTAACTTGAATATTTACAAGTTTGATTGTATACATGGGATTGAATATGTACACGAATGGGTGATTATGTACAAGGAAATGAATATGTACATAGGAGGGTTGGGACTTACACCGTGAGGGAGGCCCATTGGTTTAAGAGCAGTTTCACCGGGAATAATGCTTCTCTTAATACCAATGGATTTGGTGTATAAACAAGTGAATGAAAACAAATGAAAGAAGTTTGTTTATGCTTGGATATTTACAAAGATGATTGAATATGTACAAGGAAAGTTTAATATGTACATAAAAAGGATTGGGACTTACACTGTGAGGGAGGCCCATGATCGATTAAGAAATTTGAGGAAAAACTGGTTCGGTTTATCTTCAAATCGAGTCGATCATGGAAAAAGGTGTGTAAGTTTGATGAAAAGTTTTGAAAAGGTTTTGAAAATGATTTTGAAAAGTGAAGTATATTCACAAGAAGTTTTGAAAAGATTTGAGTTTTGAAAGTTTGAAAGAAAACATCTTTGAAAAGTATTAAGAAATACTTAAAATGTCTCATTTTTGACTTAATAAAAATATAATCAAAAGAAAGTATTTTTCGATTTTTTTGACATAATCATAAAATAGGTATATTAGATGACAAGTGTGCATAAAATCATCTCAAAATGAGAAGTTTTGATTGGTTTTTGAAAATGTTGAAGTTTGATAGAAAATGTAAAGAAAACAAGTGGTAAAAATTTGATTTTGGTCTTAAGGAGGTTTGAACTCAAGACCTTTGGTTTTGAATTGAAAAGTTTTACCTCTGAGCCAAGTGTTTATCTTGTTATTTACACGCTTCCAGTTAATTATATTTAAAAACAAGTCTTTGAAATGTTTTAAAAATGAAGGAAAGTGAAAAAATGACAAAATGGTCTCAGGGGGATTCGAACCCTGGACCATAGGCAAGGCAAGGAACATGAAAAGCGCGCTGTCTACCACTGGGGTGGCTATACATCCGTTCATTTATTTAATTTCATGTTATTATATTATAAAACAATATTTGAATTTCTGGAAAAACGAAATAACGCGCGCAATGTTCTTCTTCTTCCTCCAATCTTCATCCATTCATAGATTCTTCGTTTCTTGATGAAATTGAAAGATGTAAACATCAAACTTGCTTGTTTTAAACCCAGGAACACGATGGTGGTGGTTAATTTCATTTATTTTTAGTTTAAAATAATTAATTCTGATCGTGCCCAGAGGAACCCTAATTCTAAGAATCAACATGAAATCGTGTATGGATCATGATTTGTTAAATTGATTGAGGGTTAATGATCAGTGAAGGTGCAGAAACAAAATGGCCAAGCAATTTTTGAACTAGAATGCATGAATCATAGAGTTCGAAGTATGAGTGGCTTACCTCTTCAAACTGAAATTGAAATCCCTTCTAAAGTGTTTCCAGTTGTTGTTTGATGATGGCTATAACACCACTGGACCTTATGGAAGGTGTTTGAACACTATGCTTGCTTTGAAATGATCTAGATTATTCCACCCAAGTCCAACTGCATCTCCTTGGTATAAGTTTCGAATTCGAGGTTGGAGGTGTTACAGGTAAGGCATAATGATCTGGATCACTTATATGAAGTATATGGATGATGTTTGAAGTGTTAAACCTTAGCTAGCTCGAGCAAATTAGCAGTTTGGATGTTAAGGCACAAATTGCAAGCTTTTGGTTTTTTGATTATGTTTCTAAGTTTGATCACTTCTTGTGTTGTTTTTAAGTTTTAAACTACTTCTAAATGATATTTAGAACATGTTAGAAACTTAAGTTCACTCAAATTTTGCAAGATTTTGGAGATTTGCAAAATTCCTTCTTATGACTTAGAAACTTGAATTTCAAGAAAGGAAGAGTGAAAGCTTGATTATAATAGCTTTGGTGTAGTTTGGAAATGAGGAAATGACCTCTATTTATAGGCCAAGATTTCTGAATGATTTGACAAAGATATCATTGAAGGAAACTTGCAACTTGGTTAAGAGGTAATAATGGAATCTTTTGCATTTAATGCAAAAGTAACTTTCTTAACCATGGTTAAGTTTTTCTCCTTGATCCAATCTACTTCTCAATAATTCAAATTGATATTTATCAGTTATAATACACCTCTAAGTGATGACAAGGCTTCTAGAAGGAGAAGTTGCAAAAAATGACTTGTAATTTTGAAGCATGAACTCGAAATCCATGGTTTTGGAGCTCTATGTTTCAAAATCAAAAGTATAGCTAGACAAAGTATTTTTGCAAGTTCTTGGACATTTTGGAAAGCTTGTAACAAGGGCTACAACTTTCTTGTTTTTGAGTTTTTTCTGAATCCAAATGGATCTAGGTGAAAAATGTCCATGAAAGTGATGAAAAATCATGTTTCTTAACACTTGAAATTTTTTCTAAGTGTTAGAAAATTTTCAAATCTTGACTTTTTGTTGACTTTTTCACATTTCTTGATTTTTTATGATCATGATGGATCATTTGAAATGTTTTTATGATTGAAAAAGTTTGGACTTGAAAAAGTTCACCAAAAGTCAAAGTTTGATTTTTTTGAGCAGATGAATTTTCATCAGATGATTCAGAATTTGTCTGATGAAAAATCATGGACTGTTGAAATGTTTTGAACCAAGAAATTAGGTCAAGATGTTGCATTGAAGATGTTAAGATCAATCTCCAAGCAAATAGATCATTCATTGAGCAGAAAGTCAATGATTCACTATCCTCGATAAAAACCCTAATTGGTCGATTCATGATAGATCATGAGAAAAAATTGGGAATCTGAAGATCAAATGTTGATGATTGATTAAGATAGATCAATTGTGGTGAGTGGAAACTCAAACCCTAATTGATCACATCTTGAACAGATGAAATTTTGAAGAAACCCTGACTTTGACTTCTAGAAGACATGCACGATCTATTATGTTCTGAAATTGTTAGTGATGCAGTGATGCATATGTGAGGTGGTATATTAGGTCAAAAATTGGGGTATGACAGATGCCCCTATTTAAGTTTCTTTAACCTGAGATATGAATATGAATATCTTCGTCTCGATAGGTGTGAAGAGACTTAAATATCAGAATACGCAAATATTGGACCTAAGATACCCAAAAAATGCGAATGACGCAAAAATGATTGCAAAAAAGTTCACCCAGGAGATATCAAAGATTGATATACCGGGGAAATGATTGTGAGGATGACTCAATCTGTCTAAGAAAAGAGAATCCTGTTTGTTGGGAAACAAGCAATATGTTTCACTGGGAAAATAGATTCACAATGTAAGTGAATATCTATTTCGCTTTGGGAAACGAGGGGATTACCTTTTGTCAGCCTTGTGACAATGTTTAAGGTAATTGAAGATGATATTACCAATTATCATCCTTGTGATAGTTTTTGGTAACGAGCTCTGAAGATATTACCAATTATCAGCGAAGTGATAATTATAACAAGGTAAATCTTGAGGAATTTACTGAGTATTCAGCTTTGTGAATATCAGACAATGATGGAAACAGATCTCAAATGAGTTTCTATTTTCAAAGCTACAATCTTTCCAGGGATCTCTCTTTTGAGAAGAGGCATGCATTTTGATTGAAAAGACATAGGTTTTCTTTAGACAGAAAGACAACTGCGAGAATTTCTTGAACTTTCATGATTGGACAATCATTTTATGACAAGTTTCAAGATAAAAGGAAATAAGCAGATCGGATGACGAGGCTATTGCTTATTGTTTGCAGGTAGATTTTTTTGAAATCTAAACCTGAATTGATTAGAGACAAGATTCTATCCAGGAACGAACGGAAAGAAAAGGTCAATCAAGACTTCGTTCCCAATGAGGAATGATCTCAGCTAGGGAACATGATAGAGAAAAAAATGTATTTCTCTGCTTGGAGATAATCTACTGGAGAGATGACACACCCACACTTGGTTTTGGGAATAAATGCAACCTAAACAAGTGAATATATAAGCAAACATTTGAGAAATGCAGGAATGCATTAATGATGCTATTATGTATGAATGATGAATATCATGAATGTCATATGCATGCTGACGATACTTGACAAGACAACAAAAAGGGGTATTTGGGAAGAGGACTACGTCACAGTTCAAACAAATACTCAGCAAAATCTGCAACCATGGTGTAGACGTTACTGATGATGAATCTGAGTTGCATGCTTTAAACCTTTCTGAAAAGGGAATTTCAATGGCAACCTTGATGGGAATTCTTTTTGGATAAGAATACCGTCCTTTGATGATCTCTTTTTTGAGGAGAAGAAGACTTCTTTTATCTTTCAGAGGTCGAAACACTCATGGAAAAAACTATTGAAGTTCCTTCTGTGTTCATAGTTCAAAGGAACATTTTGCTTTTATTTCAAAATTTTGAAGTAAAAATTCATTTAAAACTTTTTTTTTAGTTTCAAAAGTGATTTTCACAATAAAAAGCGTTATTTTGCAAAACAGAATAAAGTAGGAATTGCAAACAAATGGGCACAAGGCTCAAATTTTATTGATAGAATGGTAATCAGCCAAAGGCGTGATTCCATGAACTATTTACAAGAGTTGGAAATGATAATTTATTAAGAAAAAGCTACATTGAAAGCAATAACCACTATTATCCCTAACAACTTTGAATTCCAACTGTGGTTGTTGCTTTAGAATATTTGATCAAGATCCGTTGATGGAAGATTCTTCGATTGACAAGCATGATCGATGCAGCTACTTTGTCATTTTTGATCCTTAATTTTGCCTAGATTTCCTTTTCGTGTTTTCAATCTATCGTGATAATTTCGCTTATTGTCTCTAATTTTTGCCCGACCGCTTTTCGTGTTTTCACCACCGAGACGCTATTTTTGCCTAAGCCGCCTTTTCGGGTTTTCGACTTACCAAGTCGTTTTTGTTTTTTAGACAAAGTATTTTTGATCGTGATCAAGATTTACAGGATGCGGAGTTCATCACCGTCCATGGTTGTGAGAGTCATAGCACCGCCGTAAAAGCTTCTTTTGACGATGTATGAGCCTTCGAATTAGGAGTCCATTTGCCCCTAGAATCGTTGAAAAGACATAATCTTTTAAGCACGAGGTCTCCTTCTCGAACTCACGAGGTCGAACCTTTTGTCAAGGTTTTCATCCTTCTTTGATATAGTTGTCCATGACACGAGCGGCGACGCTTTTCTTCAATTAAGTTCAACTGGTCGATCGCTTTGACACCATTCGCCTCGATAACTTAGCTTCCATGAGAACCTCATTGATGAATCTCAACTTCTACGGGAGCACCGCCCATGCCGATACTAGAGAAAAGGAGTTGCCCCTGAAGTGCATCAAGTATGATACCCATGCAGCAAATGGCGATTTCGCGTTTGTAGGTGATGACCATCTTTGACGATCTTTTGATGTTCTTGTTGGCAGCTTCAACGGTGCCGTTCATCTTTGGCCGGTAAGGAGATGAGTTATGATGCTCGATCTTGAATTCCTTACACTATTCTTTCATTATTTTGTTGTTCAGGTTCGATCCATTGTCTGCAATGATCTTACTTGGAACTCCATATCAGCAAATGAGATTATCTTTGATGAACCTCACAACCACTTGTCTTGTAACGTTGGCGTAAGATGCTGCTTCGACCCATTTGGTGAAGTAATCAATAGCCACTAAAATGAAGCGATGTTCGTTGGACGCTTTTGGTTCGATCATCCCAATCATGTCGATGCCCCACATGGAGAAAGGCCACGGAGAGGAGAGAACGTTGAGTAGAGTCGGTGGCACATGGATCTTATCTGCGTAGATCTGGCACTTGTGAAATCTCTTGATGTGTTTACAGCAATCGGATTCCATCGTTATCCAATAGTATCCTGCTCTCAAGATCTTTTTGGACATTGCATGCCCATTTGAATGGGTTCCAAAGGACCTTTCATGCACTTTGTGAATTATCGTGTCTACTTCGTGTTTATCCACACATCTGAGCAAGACCATGTCGAAGTTTCTTTTGTATAGCACATCTTCATTCAGGAAGAAATTTCTAAAAAGCCTCCTTAGAGTTTTTCTATCTTTGTGCGATGCCCCGAGTGGGTACTCCTGAGTTCAAGGAAGCGTTGATGTCGTGGAACCACGGTTTATCATCAAGACCGCTTCAGCTTGCAAACACATACGCAGTGTCTTTCAAGGCCCGATACGGATCTTAGGCGATTCATTCCAATGGTTGACTTTGAACATGGAAGATAAAGTAGTCAAGGCCCGCCATTTGATTCGACTCGAGGATATGATGCGCTTCGACTTTGTTGAAGAAAGTCAACAAACGCCTTGCATAATCTCTCGTAAGGAATCAAACCAAGATGATGAGTTTCACACTTGTCTTTGATTTGATTGATCACAAGGATGAATCTCCATATGTCAAGGATCCCGATCCAAGTCGATGGCGATGATACGCTACATATTCTCGCGATGTTGTTGGTGCAATCAAATAGTAATCATGAAAATGGGATATGAGAACCCTCGAGTGATGATGATCAGAACGCCTGCTTTTATTAATATTATATTATATTAATATTTTGAATTACCGATCGATATTTATCTTGCACGAGAATATTCATATTAATTAATATATCTATTAATTTATCCGCGACGCTTGTGTTCGGTCCGAGTTTTATTCCGTTCGGTTCAGTAAAATGTTATTCGAATCCGATATTTAATTCCCCGAAATTATTTTAATTGATTGAATAAATAATATTGGTAAATATTATTAATGTGTTATATTGTGAGAATTGGTTAGGGGTGTGAGAAGTAATTGATGAGAATTGGGTTTTCAACTAAGAAACACATTATAAACCATTTCTCCTCATTTTCTTTCCATTCATAACACACCAAGCCAAACAAGAGCAAGAGAGAAAGTTAGTAAGGAAACAACTTTATAAAACCCTTCCCTTTGTTTTCTTTCCTTTTTGCAACAACAAAATCCTAACATAGAAGCTTGAGAAAAAGAGAGGGTTTGGAGAGGAAGAAGAAGAGCAAGGGAGCATGAGAGGACGCTTGAGGTTGGGCTTGGTAGCATCACCATGGATCATCTCCAAGCTAGAGGTAAGGGGTTTGATCTTCCTTTCCATATAGTTAGGGTTTGATAGATATGTTGTGGATTTAGGAGAAATTGGTATGTTGATTCATGGGGTTTATAGTTTGCCTTTGTTTTGGTGTTTTGTTGTTGTTGTTGAACTTCTCAATTGATGGTAGAAATATGTTTTGATGTTGTAATTGAGGTATATATGTTGTGTTGATGATAAGAGATGGTGAAATTGTGGTTTGTTTACATGTGAATTAATTGAGTTCTATATATTAATTAATTCACTTTTTCATGTGTTAATTAAGCCGAAACTTCCCATTAACGTTTCATGAATTAATTCCCTTTGTTTCAAATGATCCAAGTGAGTTTTAGGAGCATTTTGGCTCATGAAATGTTGCTGCCCCACGCTTGTGCTACTTGCTCTGTTCTTAGTAGTTTTTGATTCGGTAATTTACGGATTCCATTTACTATTTCGCGCATCATTTTTGCCATGAGTAGTATTACTTAGGCATGATTACATCAATATCCAACATGCATTTCGTTGGGAAGTCCCATCTTGAGGCACTGTGCTGGTTTATGCAGGTACATTGTATATCTATGTGTGTGGTTCCATATATAAGAGGCATTTAGTTAAAGGATCTAGTTGGCTACATGGAATAATACTTATGCGTGTGGCTCCATATCAGAAAAATGATAGAAGAATCAGTCAGTATTGTTGAAGAAATAAATTGTCAAGTAAAACAATCTTATATTATACTAAAAGTGGACATATACCATGAATTGGTGCTACGTTAATGAACATCTTCTTTGGAGAACTAAAATAATACAACTTATCATACAAAGATAATATTGTTTTTAATCCAATCTTTTAGGAATCAAAGTAGTACTTAAATCTAAAATAAATTAATAATCATTTTAACTATTTACTCTAGTCTCTAGTTTTGTTTTTGTTTGTTGACAGCATGTCTCTAAACAAAACTTTGTGAGTGATGTTATGAGTTATAATATTATAAAACAGTGTCTCCAATATGTATGTGTGTGAAAACAATTATGTGCTCCTATGTACATCATGAGGAGCAACATTTGTTGTATGTTAGAAATAAAACAGAACACTTGATGTATGTACATCACGAGGAGCAACATTTGATGTATGTTAGCAATAGAACAATATAGTAGTAGTATGATATAATTTTCAGTTAACATTTGATGTATGTTAACTTTATTTCTTTGACATAATCTTTGCGACGACGTATTAGTTAGTAAATACTTGTTGATTATGCGATGCGAAGTTATATGTCTTTGTACATGATAATGTGATGATTATATTAATGTTGTTGACAAATGCTTTCGATTTGTGAATGCATGACTTTTGATGAATTCATCAGTGATGTTTGCATAATGCAATGATGATGCGATGATATATTTATCTTGTTTTGGATAAATTATGGCGATGTGGGCTTTATGCCAATTTGAATGAGCGATGATGTTGTTTTTGTGTTGTGTTGTTTTATTGTCGAGTCACATACATTTCATAAGCGAAGAGGGCTTTTATGCCAAGCGATGATGGCTTTTATGCCGAGCGAAGATCAGCTTTATGCCAAGTGTCCCTAATTACGGACAAAGCGATGGGTACCACATGCATAACATAGTCATGTCTCATGGAGTCGGTTATGTTTATGTTTGAGTTGTTTGGCGTTGGGTTTTTATTGATTGATGGATGATATTGAATTGCGATGATATATGATGTGGTGATGTTTGTGATGATGTTGTGATGATGGGCTTTATGCCACAAGCGATGATGGGTTTTATGCCAAAAGCGAAGATGGGCTTTATGCCAAAAGCGAAGATGGGCTTTAGCCAATTTGTGATGATTTGTTTGTGTTGCTTATATTATTAGTATTATTTAATGTTGTTGGTTGATGTTGTTGTTTAAGACTACCGTGTTAATTAGTGATGTGTTAGCTCGTGATGATTTCATGGCGATGGGAGTTTATGTGTTGTTGCGACGTTTTATGCCGATGAGGTTATGGTGATATAGTGTAGATGATACACCTTAGGATGTTGAGTAAAGTAAGTAAGTTTTGTTTTTGTGTTGGAATTACACTTATTAATCTATACCCTTTATAATTCCGACACTATATAATTATATATATTTTATCATGCCTAATTATATGTTTTAGAGTATCTCACCCTTTACTTGTTTCAGCTACCATATATTGGTAACGTGTTTTGAAGACGGAGTCTTTAGTCGTTAGTCGAGTCGGTGTCGCCTCGATTCGTAGCACTGGGGAAATATTTATGTCGCTTGTTGTTGTTGTTTTATTATTATTCCTTCCGTGAATAAGAACCATAATTCATAAAACATGATTTTGATGAGGAAGTTTAATAAAGGAGATGTTTTGATTTCTATGAATCAATTTATGTTTTCCGCCGATGCTATGTATCCGAATTTATACTTTAAAGTAAACCGCTTTAAGTGAGTTGTTTTGTTGGTGTGACGCCGCTGGTTAATTTATGAAATTTTAAATTACTCTGATTTTTACATATTAACTTTGGGTAGAACTGGGTGTTACAACGCCTAATTGCAAAATGTTAATCGCTCCATCAAAGATTAAGCCCCATCTAGATTCTCGGATCCGACCTTCTTGTAGCGGTTCGTCACAATCTTTCATCTTTGGCACGTAACATCCTCGTCCGGAAGTCAAACTTGAGAGATTGGTATTCGTTGATCGGTTGATAAGCCAAGTGATCGGCGAGAATGCTTCCTTGACCGCTTTTTGTGCACGGATCGATGCCATATTCGAGATAATGATTTGCCATCGAGCAATTCTTCCCGTTAAGGCTTTTCAAAGACGACTTGATTGGATCTATTTTGAGATTAACCAAGTCGTGTGATTGATCATGTAATCGAGGAGACATTTCAAGCCCATACCAAAGCACAACATGTTTTCTCGAGCATGGAGTAACGAGTTTCACAATCTGTGAACTTTTTACTCAAGTAGTAAATGACATGCTCTTTCTTACCAGTTTCATCTTGCTGTCCAAGCACGCAGCCCATGGAATCTTCTAGCACGGTAAGGTACATGACTAATGGTCTTCCTTCGATTGGAGGAATCAGTATTGGAGGTTCTGACAGGTATTCCTTGATACTGTCAAACGCTTTTTGGAAATCCTCTGTCAACACAATCTCTTGATTTTTGCGGAGAAGCTTGAATATCGGCCCACAAGTAGCGCTATTTGAGAGATAACTGAGATGTAATTCAACCGTCCAAGAAATCCTCTTACTTGCTTTTCAGATGTGGCGAGGCATTTCTTAGCCTTGACTTTGTCAGGATCAACTTCAATACCTCTTTGACTGACGATGAAACGTAGGAGTTTTCCGGATCTTACCCCAAAGGTGCGTTTCTTAGGATTCAGGCGAAGCTGAATTTTCCTTAGACGTTGAAACAACTTCAAGAGATATTTTATATCCTCTTCTTCAGTGTCCGACTTTGCTATCATGTCGTCTACGAGACTTCAACTTTGTGCATCATGTCATGAAAGAGAGTAGTCATTGCCCTTTGGTAAGTTGCGCCTGCATTCTTTAATCCAAACAGCATTACTTTGTAGCAAAATGTGCCCCATGGCGTGATGAAAAATGTCTTCTCCATGTCTCTGGGAGCCATTCTGATCTGATTGTAGCCAGAGAAACCGTCCATGAAGGAAAAGACGTTGAACTTTGATGTGCTATCCACTAGCATGTCGATATACGGTAGTGGGAAATCATCTTTTGGACTTGCTTTGTTCAAGTCCCGGCATTCAACACACATCCTGACCTTTCCGTCTTTCTTCGAGACAGGTACTATGTTGGCTAACCATTGAGGATATTCAGGAGTGATGAGGAAACCTGCGTCGAGCTGCTTTTGAACTTCTTTTTTGATTTTGTCGGCCATGTCTGGGTGAACTCTTCTCAGTCTTTGTTTAACTGGTGGACACTCTGGTTTTAATGGCAAGTGATGCTCGACGATGCTGGTATCTAAACCTGGCATGTCTTGGTAGGACCAAGCAAACACATCAACATATTCTTTGAGAAGATCTATCAGTTTGCCCTTGACGTTGTTGTCGAGTAGAGCTCCGATGTTCACTTCTTTTTTGTCTTCCTCAGAACCCAAGTTGATTGCTTCCAAAGGTTCTTTGTGAGGCTGAATGATTCTTTCCTCGTGCTTAAATAGTCGAGAAATCTCATCCGGAATCTCTTCTTCAACTTCTTCCTCGGCGTCGAACACAGGGAATTCAAAGTCGGGAGAGAGCATAGAGTTATTGTGTTCAATGGATTTGTCCATCTGTAATCTGCATGTTGGATTTATGTTTGATTAATTAACTCTTTCTTTTTTTTTTAGAAAAATTTAATGTGAAAGTGAATGCAGATCTTTTATTATATATTATTATTATTAATATTTTTGAAGATTGTTTGTTTTTATTTGGGTTTTTAAGAATTACCATTTCCAAGAAAAGGGTAAAAATGAAAAACAAACACAAAATGTGGAATCAAAACAACGCTTTTATTTATGATTCACAATATGAAACAGGGGCCCTAAATACAAACTCATTTGTCTTGGGCCAGACAAAGAGAAATTATTTAAAAGCTAAACCCTATAAAACATCTCTTCGCCTTGGGCGAGGTGAGAGTTCAAAACAAAAGCAAAATAAACTACTTAGAACTATGAACATTATTCTGAGCTTTAACAGGCTTCCAATAGTGGCGAACTCCCTAAAAGTCTAGATACTCTGGTAGTTTTCCTTTTGGCTTATTTCTTGTGTAGACTTTGGTCGTTGGTCGAACAGACTTGGAAGATTCTGGACGGTTGACCTTGCCTTTTGTGCTGCTGAAGCAATCTTCGTATGCTTGATTGGCAGATCGAGGAGCATAATATGCGGCATATGTGCTTTCAAGTGGCATGTATCCTGGATTCTTGGGATGTTCTTTCCAATCTTCTGAGTGGAGAGACTCATTGTCTGCGACGCTTTCCAACTCGTTTCCAAAATTGTCCTCTTGATCTTCGGTAATTACGTTGATGTAGTGATAGTTAAAATATGGCTTAACAAACTCGGCAGGTGCGTTAAAATAGAGATCTTCATTTGGGATCTCAATCTGATGATGAGATCGAGAAGATGAGTATAACTCTTCTGGTTGACTAGGATACTCAAAAGGATCGTCCCATCCAGTTGGTTGGATGTCTTCAATTATGATTTTTGAGCTTTCAGGTGCAGTGTATTTCACCATGTAGTCAAACTTTCCACTTGGTTCTCCCAAGGTATCCCAAATTTTAGAAGGGATAGGTGGATTTTCATTCTCATTCTTTTGTAGGGACATGCCTTTGAATTGGTTTGTTGGAGGATAGAATGGCGCGTACGATTCTTCCTGGGACACATATTTAGGGCTAGTAAGATAAGTGCTCCACTCTTCAGATTCGGAGAGATTGTCTTCATCACCTTTATCAATAAGGACATTAACCTCTTGAAGAATAGGGTTTAAGAAACCCCCACTGTGGAATACTTCTCTGATTGGGCGAAGAGCTTCATCCCTTTGATTGTCTTTTGAAAATACTGGAGCAAATCCGAGCCCAGTTTTTGTCTCGTTGTTGACAGGTTTTATTACTTGTCCCTAACCTGCGGCATTACCATCTTTCATTATCTGCGCTGCTTCTTTGTAAGAGGAGATAGACGATCTGCTTTTCCTTGTAGATTCACCTTCTAACGAAAGTCCTTGGAACTGTGTCCCTTCAACGTCGTCGTAGGTGATGAAAGAAAAGGTGGACAGATGGCTTACTAGTAAAGCTTGTTCACCGATGATGGTTACTAGCTTCCCATTTGTTGTGAATTTCAGCTTTTGGTGGAGAGTGGATGTCACTGCTCCTGCTTCGTGTATCCATGGTCTTCCTAGCAAACAACTGTAAGCAGCTGGCAAGTCCATGACCTGGAAGGTGATTTGGAAGGTATGCGGACCAATCGTCATTGGAAGGTCGACTTCCCCAATAACGGATTTTCTTGACCCATCAAAGGCTTTGACCACTATATCATTTGATTTCATCGGTGTTCCTTTGTAAGATAAACGAGCGAGAGTCGTTTTTGGCATTACATTTAAGGATGAACTAATGTCCACTAGTACATTGGACAGAGAGTCTGATTGGCAAATCATAGAAATATGTAGAGCAAGATTGTGATCCCTTCCCTCCTCTGGGAGTTCTTCATCACTGAAGCTTAAATTGTTGCAAGTTGTTATGTTGCCTACAATTCCACCAAATTAATCTGTAGTCACGTCGTGATCTACGTAAGCTTGATCTAGCACCTTCATCAAAGCTTCTCGGTGGGCTTCGAAATTCAAAAGTAGAGATAGTATTGAAATTTTGGAGGGAGTCTGCATTAGTTGATCTACAACTCTGTACTCACTTTTCTTGATTAGCTTTAGAATCTCGTCGAAATCTGAGTTGACGTTGGTTCCATCAGACAGACCAATGTTTATGTTTGGATTACCAACAAGAATCCCCATGGGATTCTCAGGAGGTGTATTAACTGGATTTTGTCCAACAGCGGGAGCAAAGGGTTGCTTTGGTGGCAACGGGGTGTACACACGTCCACTTCGCGTTACTCGTCCGATTTCAGCGATGTTAACAACAGCTGAAAGAGTTACTATGGGTTTTTCCTTCCATCTTCTATCATAGTTGCACTGTATTGATAGGGAATTGCTTTGTCAGAGCTGTAAGGAACAGGACCATGTAGACTGATCACCAAAGGAGATTCTGAAACTTTTGGGCAGTTGTACTCGACTTCTACACATCTGGGCATATTGAAGCAGAGGATAATGACGTTTACTTCGGGAATTTCCGAGTTGATATTTGAGACTAAAAGCTCATGCGGATAATGCCCTACCATATTTACGTCATAATCGTTTCTGTTTCTGTAGATCTGAATATCACCAATGTCTATTAATCGTTGGATATCTCGCCTCACGCTTGGACATCCTCAAGATCCCCGCGCATTCTCAGTGCTATGTAGTCATGTTTAGCTTAAGGCGCCCATTGTATCAGATATATCATGGAGCTGTACCAAGCTTTCTCTTTTCATATTTATGTCAGTGATAAGATACCGATCTGTATTCCTTAGTATCAAATTCACGGTATGTCCACTATGATTGGGAAGTGGATTTGCTTGCACGTTTAGATTTGCATTCCTGAAGGAGAGAAGATTAGCCCTCACTAACCTTTGTACTTCAACTTTTAGTGCTATGCAGTGCTCGAGATCATGACCCGGTGCCCCTTGATGAAAAGGGCAAGACATATCCGCTTTGTACCACCATGGTAATTTGTCTTGTACTGGAGGTGGTGACCTTGTTTGCACAAGATTCCTTTCTATCAATGCAGGATATAATTCCGTGTATGTCATCGGAATTGGATCAAACTGCAAGAAACGAGGTGCACGGTTCTGATTGTTGAATTGTTGAGCCTGTTGTCAAGGCTGTTGAGTTTGCTGGAATTGCGGGGTAATACCCATGTTTGAACTTGCATTAACAACTGGTGCTATTGTGGCTACCTGTTGTTGGCGACTGACATTTTTCTTTGGTTTCCCTTGGGATACCATTCCTACGTCATGTTCTTTTTTCTTCGGGAAGCTGGCTCCGACCCTCTTGGTTCTGCTTGAAGACCCTATTTCTTTGGTTAGGCGTCTTGTTCGGACTCCTTCTTTTAGTCGCATTCCCATGCTTACCATCTCGGTGAAATCTCCGGGAGCGCTGGCGACCATGCGTTCGTAGTAAAATGGGCCAAGAGTGTTCAGGAAAACCTTGGTCATTTCTTTCTCCTCTAACAGTGGATTGACTTGGGCAGCAATTTCCCTTCAACGTTGGGCGTATTCTTTGAACGTCTCTTTTTTCCTTTTGAGACATAGAGCGGAGTTGATCTCGATCTAGAGCCATGTCCAAATTGAATTTGTACTGTTGGACAAAGGCTTCGTCTAGGTCATTGAATGTCTGGATATTTGCGCTATCTAGCCCCATGTACCACTTCAGTGCGGCACCGGTAAGACTGTCTTGAAAATAGTGAATGAGCAATTGGTGATTGTCATTATATGTAGACATCTTCCTAGCGTACATTGTAAGATGACTCTGCGGGCAGGAATTTCCTCTATATTTCTCAAAATCGGGGGACTTTGAATTTAGCGGGTATCCTTACGCGAGGAACTAGGCATAGATCATGGGCATTCTTCCCAAACAATTCCTTACCACGGATTAATTTGATCTCAAGCTGCATCTAATGGAATTGTTCCTGGAGATTCTCCATCTGGCCACGAGGATTCGTGTTGTCGCCTGGGTTATGATAGACTTCTTCGTCCGTAGTAGCGTGAACTACAAAAGCTGAGTTGGTCATGATCGGTTGAGAAACCGTCATAATGACTTGCGGAATGGTTACTCTGTGTTGTGGAGTAAATGTTGAGTTCTGTAAAGTAGGAACCTCGATCGTGGTTGCCTGTACCTCAGAAGTGGGTTGACGAAATCCGATGCCGAAATTGAAAGGCATGCCCCATGGATAACCTTCTGGCATATTGAAGAGAGAATTACTGACTGCAATAGCTTAAACTGGAGTAGTAGTGATCTCCGAAATCGTCGCTTGATTTTGACTGCTTAATGTTGCTTGCTGACTTTGCGTAGTTGCTAATGAACTTACCAAAGAAGTGAGTCTCTCCACCTCCTCTTGAAGTGTTGTCACTGTGCTACAAAGCTCAACATTTTCTTGCTCAAAATCTTCCATTGCTTTTCTCCTATTTGCACGAGTATTGTATTTGCGAGTTGGCTGTGAACGTAGTCGAGAAACTCTAAGACGCGACAGCTTGACAATCTTTCTCTCTCTCTGGAAAAAATTCCAAAAGATAAGATTCTAAATAACAAACTCGAAATGCAAAGTATGATGCATGTTTATGAATGCAAAGAGAAAAGAATTTCCAAAGAATTTATACTAAAGGAGAAATTTCTAGCAAATATTTGGATGGAAAACACTTACTTTATTAATTATTGAAAGAAGATTACAACAATTTTTTGGAGCATAGCTCTTACAATGATAAAATAAATGATAAAAATAAAACTAAACTAAATTAAGCGTCTTCGTCCGATGAAGAACCAAATGCTTGATGCAGCTTCAACTTTAGGATTTCTTTCCGATAGTAAGCTTTCAGTTCAACTTTCTCGGCTTTAAGCTTGTTGATGACTTTCTTCCACTCGTCAGGAGCAGGATTGCTGGTTGTCATTTCTTCAAGCTTTCTTTTTTCTTTCTTTGATGTATCTTTTGATTGCGTTATCTTTTCGACGAATCTTCTCATCTTTCTCCATGAGTCATTCATCTTGGAAGTAGAGCGTCTTTTCATGATCTTTGACCTGTTTCTTAAGCTTCTCATTTTCGAGGTCAGTCTTAAAGAACTTGTCTTCCAAAGCCTCTTTTTCTAGCCTCATCTTGGCCAAAGCTTCTTGGTATTCTCCCATAGTTTCAACGGGAAAAGCGGTTGATTTGGACGCTGCTGGGAATATGGGTTCTTCATAAGCATAAGGCATTCGGAATTCCTTTGCTCTTTTCCTCACCCAAGAAGTGTAGATTTCCATGGCTACGCAATTCCTTGCATTACCCTTTTCTTTACTTTGGATGTGATGCCAAGCTCTTATCATTCTGGCCTTTAAACCTTGGGAATCTTCCCCTTTATGATAAAAGTAGCTTTCTACTGTAAAACCAAGGGGTTTACTAGAGTTTGCATACCCGAGTTGGCGTCTCGTCAAGAGTGGGTTGTAATTGATTCCTCCCTTTGTACCGATGAGAGGTACGTTGGCAAATTCTCCACAGCTTTCAATGATTTCCATCTCATTGTTTGCCAAGGTATACCAATGGATATCGTTGTTTGTAAGAGACATGAGCCTTCGAGACCAATGCCAATCGTCTTTGTTTTCGTGGAAGATAGGAGATTTAGGCAAATGCGAGATAATCCATTTGAAAAACAGAGGTACATAACACACAATAGTTCCATCTCCTTGACGATCCCTATGATGAATGGAGAAATACGTGTCACCAAGCAAAGTGGGGAACGGAATTTCCAATCAGAAAGATCCTTATGGCGTTGATATCAACGAAACTTGGGACGTTGGGAAACAACACCAATCCATAGATGAGTAAAGCTAAAACAGCTTCAAAGGCTACCATACTACCGGCTTCAGAGAATTTAAGAGCCTTCTCTATTAGGAACTTTGAAGTTAGTCCTAAGAGTTTTCCTTTGGTAGTTAGGTTTTTGTCTATCTTAAATTTCTTTAAGTGAGTCATTGTGGCAATGACTGGTGACTTCGGAATGGCTTCCATCACTCTAACCTAAAATATTTACAAAGAAATTCTGAAACTATATTTCTTGGTGAATCTTCCTCTGACGTACATCACTCTAACCTAAAATATTTACAAAGAAAAATCTCTAAATTCTTTGGAAATGGGAAGAGAAATGAAGTTTTTGAATGAATGCATGAATGCTACAAAGATTCAAACATGGTTAGTGGTTATACACATGGTCAAGCGTTCGAAGTCACGAGCATGAGGCCAACGATAAGAACCAAACGTGGTTTAAGTTCTAAGGGTTTATTCATCTGTGAAACGGGTTCTACTGATAATACAGGTTCAACGCTTCTCTTTGAAATATTATCAGATTTGTTGAATACTTGAAGTCCAATAATATTTTTCAAGAAAAACTCGCCTGATCGTAGTCTCGCATGACAACTATTCTAAGCTTACGCCTGAATAGTTTCTGCACTACATCCTAAATAGCCAGGATGGGTTATGTGTTCTACAGCCACTCAGCTTTGTAAGTTCTCTTGAAAGCAAAATGTCTTCGCAAATACTTGCTAAACACAAATACTCTCAAGGCAGCCTCCACTGAGAGAGGGATCTCAAATTAACTTAGTAAGTAATGAAACTTCCCACAAGTTAATAGGACTATACCCCCACCTAGATCTTAAAATGTTTCTTAAATCCGGGTTAGGATTTCTTTCCATCAGATGAAATTGCAAAAACACAAAATAAAGAAAAACAAACATATGCACATATGAAAGCTTAACCCCTTTTTTCTCTTCTTGGAAACAAAAAAGCTTGGTGCTCTTTGGCAGAGTCACAATTTTTTTTGAAAATAAGAGTTTAGCGTAATCCCCAGCAGAGTCGCCATTTTTTTGTTCGCGTTAAAAAGTGATGCGCGAGGGAATCGAATCGGAATTCGGATTCTCTAGCTCGAAACAATTTACTCTTTTGATTTGTTTATAAAGATGCCGCGAGCATCAAGCTTTATTGTTTCCAACACAAGAAAAATGATTATGAAAAAGGGGAAAGCTGCAATACCCTCAATTGATATGATATGCATTACGACTAGCGCGAACTAGACGCAACGCATTGGGGAGATTCCGGGCAAGGGGGTTTGTTATATAAAGGGAATAGATGTGGCACCCTAAATATATATAGTTATCTATAGCTTTATATATGAATATGTTTGATATGTTTGTGTGTTTTAAATTGCTATTTCTATTGTTGGGAAAGTTCCTCCTTTGGATTTTAAGAAAGGTAGATTATGTGGGATCCTAGGTTTTGTTATTATTTTGCTCGCAAAGATTATTGGGATCTTCTGCATACATATCCCTTAATGGGAATCAGAGCATTTGTAGCTCGGATCTAAAGGGATCTATGGTTTGTTTGGTTTGAGGGAGAAAGAAATTTGCTCGCCAAGGATGAGACCTTGTGCCTACGTATTCTCAAAAGGATGTTGAGAAAGTCAGAGCAATCGTAGTTCCCACTTATGCTAGTGGAAGCAACGGGATGTTATTAAGAGACAGAGACGTATGTCATCTTAATGAAAAATGTATCTAATCTATTTCATCACATACATTTTTGAAGGTTTGATTGATTGAATCTTTCATCGTAAGTTATAGGTGTTTTGCTTGAGTGTACAAGCGTTACCACATACGAGTTTAAGAAAGATGTTTTTGAAAAATGATTGAATCTTTTAATTGTAAGAATTGGGTATTTTGCTTCAGTGTACAAGCGTTACCACTTACGATAAAAAGATGTTTTCTGTTTGAAAAGAGTTTGAAAAAGTTTTTGATTGTATGTGATGTAATAGATGTGATACTTCTTCCATAGATATGATAAATGTCTAAATCTCGAGGAGAAATTGATTATTGATTAGGGGGATGCTTTTAAGAGGCCCATGGGTCCTTGTATTGTAAGCCCAAGAGGAGGCATTCCGAGGGTCATCGAGGGTCCTTGTATTGTAAGCCCAAGAGAAGGCATTCCGAGGGTCATCGAGGGTCCTTGTATGAAGCTCAATAGGAAGCTATAGGGTATGGCTGGCTTTGGCTTTAAGAGTGGTTTCACTGGGAAACCATCCTCTTAGGATTCAAGAGTGATTTCACTGGGAAATCATCCTCTCAGGGTTCTATCCTAGCGCGGGTGATTCTTTGTATTGGAAGCCCAATAGGAGGCTGTTAAGAGATTTCCTGGTCTCTTTCTTGTTTGATGCCCAAGAGAAGGCTAAACTCAACGAGGAGTTCTTTTGAACGAAGCCCAAGAGGAGGCTGACTCAGCAGGGGAGTGTTGTCTTATATGAAGCCTAAGCGGAGGCTAAACTCAGTAAATGAGTTTTCTTATATGAAGCCTAAGAGGAGGCTAACTCAATAAATGAGTTATCTTATACGAAACCTAAGAGGAGGCTAAAGGGAACCTAGTTGTTAGACTAATTGTTATGTTATAACTGAACAGTTATATAAACAAGTGTGTGATATGTATCCACATGAGTTTATGAAGGGAATATAAACAAGTGTATAAAACGAGCGTTTTAAAGCAAGTGTAACTTGAATATTTAGAAGTTTGAATGTATACATGGGACTGAATATGTACATAGGAGGGTTGGGACTTACACCGTGAGGGAGGCCCATTGATTTAAGAGGAGTTTCACCGGGAATAATTCTTCTCTTAATACCAATGGAATTGGTGTATAACAAGTGAATGAAAACAAACGAAAGAAGTTTGTTTATGCTTAGATATTTACAAAGATGATTGAATATGTACAAGGAAAGTTTAATATGTACATAAAAAGGATTGGGACTTACACCGTGAGGGAGGCCCATGATCGATTAAGAAATTCGAGGAAAAACTGGTTCGGTTTATCTTCAAATTTAGTCGATCATAGAAAAAGGTGTGTAAGTTTGGTTAAAAGTTTTGAAAAGGTTTTGAAAATGGTTTTGAAAAGTGAAGTATATTCACAAGAAGATTTGAAAAGATTTGAGTTTTGAAAGTTTGAAAGAAAACATCTTTGAAAAGTATTAAGAAATACTTAAAATGTCTCATTTTTGACTTAATAAAAATATAATCAAAAGAAAGTATTTTTGGATTTTTTTGACATAATCATAAAATAGGTATGTTAAATGACAAGTATGCAAAAAATCATCTCAAAATGAGAAGTTTTGATTGGTTTTTGAAAATGTTGAAGTTTGATAGAAAATGTAAAGAAAACAAGTGGTAAAAATTTGATTTTGGTCTTAAGGAGTTTTGAACTCAAGACCTTTGGTTTTGAATTGAAAAGTTTTACCACTGAGCCAAGTGTTTATCTTGTTATTTACACGCTTCCAGTTAATTATATTTAAAAACAAGTCTTTGAAATGTTTTAAAAATGAAGGAAAGTGAAAAAAATGACAAAATGGTCTCAGGGGGATTCGAACCCTGGACCATAGGCAAGGCAAGGAACATGAAAAGGCCATTGCCTACCATCATGTGGCTATACATCCGTTCATTTATTTACTTTCATGTTATTATATTATAAAACAATATTTGAATTTCTGGAAAAACGAAATAACGCGCGCAATGTTCTTCTTCTTCCTCCAATCTTCATCCATTCATAGATTCTTCGTTTCTTGATGAAATTGAAAGATGTAAACATCAAACTTGCTCGTTTTAAACCCAGGAACACGATGGTGGTGGTTAATTTCATTTATTTTTAGTTTAAAATGATTAATTCTGATCGTGCCCAGATGAACCCGAATTCTAAGAATCAACATGAAATCGTGTATGGATCATGATTTGTTAAATTGATTGAAGGTTAATGATCAGTGAAGGTGCAGAAACAAAATGGCCAAGAAATTTTTGAACTGGAATGCATGAATCATAGAGTTCTAAGTATGAGTGGCTTACCTCTTCAAACTGAAATCGAAATCCCTTCTAAAGTGTTTCCAGTTGTTGTTTGATGATGGCTATAGCACCACTCGACCTTATGGAAGGTGTTTGAACACTATGCTTGCTTTGAAATGATCTAGATTATTCCACCCAAGTCCAACTGCATCTCCTTGGTATAAGTTTCGAATTCGAGGTTGGAGGTGTTACAGGTAAGGCATAATGATCTGGATCACTTATATGAAGTATATGGATGATGTTTGAAGTGTTAAACCTTAGCTAGCTCGAGCAAATTAGCAGTTTGGATGTTAAGGCACAAATTGCAAGCTTTTGGTTTTTTGATTATGTTTCTAAGTTTGATCACTTCTTGTGTTGTTTTTAAGTTTTAAACTACTTCTAAATGATATTTAGAACATGTTAGAAACTTAAGTTCACTCAAATTTTGCAAGATTTGGAGATTTGCAAAATTCCTTCTTATGACTTAGAAACTTGAATTTCAAGAAAGGAAGAGTGAAAGCTTGATTATAATATCTTTGGTGTAGTTTGGAAATGAGGAAATGATCTCTATTTATAGGCCAAGAATTCTGAATGATTTGACAAAGATATCATTGAAGGAAACTTGCAACTTGGTTAAGAGGTAATAATGGAATCTTTTGCATTTAATGCAAAAGTAACTTTCTTAACCATGGTTAAGTTCTTCTCCTTGATCCAATCTACTTCTCAATCATTCAAACTGATATTTATCATTTATAATACACCTCTAAGTGATGACAAGGCTTCTAGAAGGAGAAGTTGCAAACAGTGACTTGTAATTTTGAAGCATGAACTTGAAATCCATGGTTTTGGAGCTCTATGTTTCAAAATCAAAAGTATAGCTAGACAAAGTGTTTTTGCAAGTTCTTCGACATTTTGGAAAGCTTGTGACAAGGGCAACAACTTTCATGTTTTTGATTTTTTTCTGAATCCAAATGGATCTTGGTGAAAAATGTCCCTGAAAGTTATGAAAAATCATGTTTCTTAACACTTGAAAATTTTTCTAAGTGTTAGAAATTTTTCAAATCTTGACTTTTTGTTGACTTTTTCAAATTTCTTGATTTTTTATGATCATGATGGATCATTTGAAATGTTTTTATGATTGAAAAAGTTTGGTCTTGAAAAAGTTGACCAAAAGTCAAAGTTTGATATTTCTGAGCAGATGAATTTTCATCAGATGATCCAGAATTTGTCTGATGAAAAATCATGGACTGTTGAAATGTTTTGAACCAAGAAATTAGGTCAAGATGTTGCATTGAATATGTTAAGATAAATCTCCAAGCAAATAGATTATTCATTAAGCAGAAAGTCAATGATTCACTATCCTCGATAAAAACCCTAATTGGTCGATTCATGATAGATCATGAGAAAAAATTGGGAATCTGAAGATCAAATGTTGATTATTGATTAAGATAGATCAATTATGGTGAGTGGAAACTCAAACCCTGATTGATCACATCTTGAACAGATGAAATTTTGAAGAAACCCTGACTTTGACTTCTAGAAGCCATGTGTTGCACCCCAAAATTTGCCCTCCTATCTCGATTTTATTTGGCTTAGGCTTCGCATTCATCTGCATACGCTTTCATTAAGTCATTGGCATTAAACAATCATTCATTCATCGCATCTGCATCATTAGTCGTATTTAAATTGACCAAAAGTTAGTTTAAATCGATATCTGAATCGTTTTATAGTTATAAAATACCCGATATTTCACTTCATTCATTTTTATCTTCTTACCTGTTTATTGTATCGTTTTAAGTTGATTATGTGTTGATAATCTTGATATTTCGGTTTTACAAACTGACTGTTAAAAGCGATTATACACACAAACACATTTCGAACTAAATGGGTCCCATCGAGTACGATGGACGTAAGAGGTGCTAATACCTTCCTCTTGCGTAACCGACTCCCGAATCCATCTTTTTTGGTCTTGCAGACCGCCTTATCCGATTTTTGTGGGTTTTATCTATATTTTCCCGTTCTTTCTAGAACAAATAAAATTAGGTGGCGATTTCATTGTTTTTGAAAATTTAAACCATTTTTGAAAAACGAGTTGCTTCAGCTGGCGACTCTGCTGGGGAAAAGATATAAATCTTTTTGACTAAGCGAGTCAACGCTAGTTTAGTTCTTCGCATGTTTGTGTGTTTATTTATCGCTTTCTTCTTTATGCTTATTTATTGTTTATTGCTTATTATTCTCTTTACGCTTTACATATATTATTCTGTTGATATATTATTGTGTTGGGAATTTATGGGTGTTGATACATAGATAAGCCCACTACCCAGGCTTCTTGGTAACCTTTTTAGGAATAGAGGGGTTGCGTAGCCTAGGTCCCCCTGACTCCAATGTCTTGTGGACCGAAGCAAAGACTCCGGCTTAAAGTTGGTTGTTTTAAGGAGGTTGTTGACTCGCATGATAATGCAGGACATCAATTTCTAGACAAATGACCTATAACTCTAAGTTTGTTCATGTTATCCAAACTTGGACCAACCGCTCAAATAATGGATTTCGAGCATCCTATTAAGAGTCATTTTTTGGAGTATACTTTTGGAAATAGTATCACCATGTAGGCCTCTCGCGTGATGATAATATTTGTTAAAAGGGGATCTAAGACTCCAAGAAACATTTAGCAAAAAAACATTAGAACCACCTTGTTCGGGATTATTGGGTAAAAGCCTAGAGCTATCCTATCGTAGGATCCCACCTAAATAAGTTGTTCTAATTACCAATATCCTTCCTGTTTCGCGTTTTTGTGAACCTGTTATTATCGTCATGTTGCATTCCATTTGCATCAATCATCAAAAAGAGTTTATTTCTCTTATCATCCATGCATCATCATGCATTTCATTCACTTCAATCAAAGGACTTATTTCAGCTTGGCTTCTTATTTAGAATCTCAAGATTGCAAGACTGATTTCCTGACATCGTCGTCATCATGGATCAAATCCAGGAAAGTGTAGCTGCGATGAATACTCATATAGATACCCAGATGGATCAATTCATGGAGATTATCCAGAACCTCGCCATTGGATAAGAAGAGTTAAAGCAAGTTGTTCAGAGGTCTGAAGTTGTTACTACTGATCATGTTAATCCACCAAGTGTTAATCTTAACCACATGGAGGTCCTTTCAGATCAAAATGTCAAAAACATCGTTCAAATGCACGTCAATGGAACTCCTCGTTGTGAGGATATCTTCGAGTCTTCGTTTGACACCTTCAGATTTTCGATTGAAGAGACTGGATCTAAGAAAAAGCTTCGCCTCCTTGAGAAAAGGATGAAAGATATTGAGGGTTGTGATTCCCTTGGTTTAGACGCTCCTAGTTTGTGCTTGGTGTCTGGCATCAAAATTCCTGCAAAGTTCAAAGTCCCCACTTTCGAGAAGTATAAGGGTACCTCTTGTCCAATTACTCACATCAAAGCCTATTGCAATAAGATGTCTCCTTATGCAGAAAATGACAAGATCCTTATGCACGTTTTTCAAGATAGCCTCAGTGGAGCGTCTCTCGAGTGGTACACTCAGCTTGAACGAACTCACATCCAAACTTGGAAGGAATTGGCTGAAGCTTTTCTCAATTAGTACGACTATAATAGGGACACGGTGTCATACCCCAAACCAAAATTTGCCCTCCATCTTCTCAAGACATTTCATACATCCATGCTCAAGGATTCCTCAAGAGTTGATCAGACAAACCCTTTCCTAGACAATCAACCCAAACTAGGGTTTGGTAACTCTCAGGTCAAGATGGACTTCCAACATCTCCAATGGTCTTCATGCCTCCTCATATGCTTCAAAGATTCTCCATGTCAAGTTTCAAGCCTCACAGGGTCAAGTTTCCTCAGACAATTGCTCAGATGGTTGAAAATCAGTTGTATTGGACAAAAAGTCAACTGTGGTCAACATACAGTCAAACTTCATAATTTTTGGTCAACATCCTCATTTTGAAGTTACATTCATCATTTGATCAAGGGTTGATCATGATTCATCAAGAAAACTCAAGATTTGCTCAAAAGTCAAACTTTCTAAATTAGGGTTTCTATGTGAAAAGTCAACTGAACTTTGACTGATCATAACTTTCTCATACTTTCTCAAAAATTTTTCCACCACCCCTTGTTTTGAAGGAAATTCAATTCTCTACAACTTCATGTCTCACAAGAATGTCCAAAAAATGCTTCATTTGAGAGGTATGGCTCAAAACATTACAGGTCATTTTCAAAGTCAACAAAAAGTCAACTTTTTGTTTTGAAGATATATTGAGCATGGAAACTCCAATTGAGATGGGACCAAAAAGGTTGGTTAGAGGACTCTTAGAGCTTTCCAAAAAGTCTAAGAACACTCAAAAGTGTGGGAAATTGTGCAAGATACACCATTCACAAGTTGGGAAATTTTGAAGGAATGCACAAAAAGAGATACCTCTAAAAATCAAATTTTTTGCAAATGGGCTTGCTTTTTCTTCATCCAAACTTATTCCTCATACAATTAGAAATATCCAGGCCCAATGCCACGAATTTTTATTTTATTTTTCTATTTAATTTGGAATTTATTCATTTAAATATAAATTAAATTTAAAAATAAAGTATAAAATCAAAATTAATTGCAAACTTGATTTTTATTTCTTCCTTTTGATCCAATCAACTCATTAAAGCCAACAATTTTCGAAATTTGATGGATATGGCAAGATTGGATTGAAAATTGACGAAAATTTGAAGATTTGATTTTGTACAAAAATCAAATTTGATTGGCATTGATCAATGATTAAATCTTTCCCAAAACAACTCTGAATCCTTCTACTATATATACATGATACATACCACACGAATTAGGGTAGAAAATTTGACTCAAGAACCCTATTCCAAGCTCAAAAAAACCATGGCAAACAAGCAAAGTGCAATCCTATTTCCAGCCATTCTCAATCGATTTTGAGGTGTCCAACACATTCCTTGATACCTCTTGAGTCGATCCGCACCTTCACTTTGATCAAACCATCCGTAATCGTGAACCAAATCGGTTTGTTCTTGAAAATCCAAAATCGTATTCTATTATTCATGCATTATTAACA
The DNA here is from genome assembly GCA_021764765.1 of Vicia sativa. NCBI lineage: Eukaryota > Viridiplantae > Streptophyta > Magnoliopsida > Fabales > Fabaceae > Vicia > Vicia sativa. Next base: position 290,072,020 of record CM038794.1, read on the forward strand.
TGTTTTGTGTTTGTTTTGTGATTAGTGATGAGTTTGCAAAGCATTCCGGCAATTTGATTGCATTTCCATGGCTCGAATCGGATATACCATAGCTAGGGTTTCGAGCTCGATTTAGGCTTTGCTTAAATGGAAAATTGGCCAGACCTATACTACATGCTCGGAATGGTCTCAGAATCGAACCATGTCTTTAGAATTCATTTATATTATGTGTGCTTGATTTTCAGTTTTGCCAGGGTCTGTAGCGTCGAACAAGGGCCGACGCTAACTTTTCAAATATTCAAAACGAGGAAGACGATGGATGGCGCGAAGACTAAGTGAAAGTGAAGCGACGTGTTATAATCCACTCACCCGGTTTTCAAACAAGGAAGCACACTTGGCGAGTGGTAAGCATGCCCCAGGCATGATAAGCTCCTGTGTCCCCCTCAATCTCCCTGTGACCGGTTTTACATTCTTTTTTCCAAACTTGCATTTTTCTTCATATTTTCCTATTTTATTTTATTTAATATTTTGCATATCATTTTAATTTCTTTTCATATTTTTATTTATGCATTAAAAAATCATCAAAATATTTTTTCCTTTTGCATTTATTTTCTGAAAATCTTTATTTAATTTATAAAATTAAAAAATACAATTTTGCATGCATATTTATTTTTATTTCAATTTTAGCATTTAAATCAATTTTAATTCATTTTAAATTATTAAATTGCATCCAAAAAATCCCAAAAAATTATTTTAGCATATTTATGTTATTTCCAGCATGTCATATTTTTCTTATTTTAAAATTTGCATTTTACTAACATTTTTTCTCTTATTCGATTCATCTCAGATTTCCGATTTCACTCTTTACAGTTATTCCGCTTTGACATTTCTTTTATCGCTTTTTTTATAATGTAACTGCTCATGGGATGTAATAGTTTTAATTAGGCTTTTATTTTCTGCAAGTTCAAATTATGTATCTGCCCCAAAGCCATGTAATAGCGTAGGACATTTATCTTTCCGCATCTTTACATTCCGCATTTTAATTCCCGCACCCTATAACTGCTAGTAACTAGGCGTGTATGGCAAGACTAAAATCAACATAGCCCACTAATTTTCAAGAGATAAAATATCTGAAATCAACACACTCTTTTCACACATGCACCCCTTAGGGTAATTCTCTCTCGTTGCCTTACGAATTCAAAATGGTCTAGTCCCTCGAACGTAGAGGTGTTCTAGCACCGTTGCCTTCAAAACAAATCATCATAGTCCCTTCGATACAAAGATCATAGACCCACGATGGCGCCTACGAATACATGATCTTGACCCTCATTGTCGCCTTCATAAAATGATGATAGTCCCTTCGAATGTGCTAGGATACTTCCTACAAGTTGCTTATGACCATACGATGTCCCTTCGAATGTCCCTTCTACATCCAACGACAGAGTTACGCACCAACTAATGGTATGGATAGCACTATTCTAAAGGAACGTAAACAACACGAAAACGACCAATTCGAGTAGGTAATAAGACTTTTAGTTGCTTGCTCAAATCAAATGCTTTTCACACTCACACTTTTGTCAAAGTTCAAACTTTTCAAAACAAAACATTTCCAAACACTTTGTATACATTCCTACATGAATCATTACAAAGTCAAAGAGAAATGCCTTTTCAAAACATTTTGTCAAACACATAAAGCACGCTTTTAAAGTGATCTAGAGCAACTAAGAGCCCGTAGATAACTACGGATGGAAAGGGTGCTAATACCTTTTTCATAACCTTCTCTTACTTTAATCTAACGAAGGTCTTTTTCATACTTTTACCTTCCTTAATGGATAAAATAAAAGTTGGTGGCGACTCTTGCTATCCGCATATTTGCGATACAAATCCACAAAAGTCGTTCACCGACATGAATCGCGACTGGCTGGGGACTACCCTAAAGAGAGAAATGCCTTAGGGATTTCTAGATCACCTTATTGCTTTCTCGCTTGATTTGTACGCTTTATCTTTAAGGGTTGATTGGGTATTATATTGTTGGGGATCCCACACCCGATCCGGTTTCAGGTAAGTATAATAAATCGTCATGACCGCTAGACGTGATATCAAAACGGTCAACATGATGGTATACGTTAGCGACACTTTGGTTGTCCCGATACTTTCATTCCCAAGTTGAGGATAGTATTTGGCTTCGTGGTGTCATCAAGCGCTAACTAAACTTTTAGAACCTTAATTGACCCATCTTGGCCATTAGAAGGTAGTGAGATGACCGCTTTGGTGCAGACTAAGGTTGGTTGATACTGATGCTACGCCATTGAGATCGACTTTTGGGATATTTTTGGTCGACCACTTGGTAGTCGATTGAAATAAACGCCCAGAAAGATCAATGATGAGATTCCTAGAACCCTTACTATTATAGGACAGGATGAACCAACTCAAACTTTGGTGGGTAATCACCTATACCTCATGCAAGCCTTAAACCTAGGCTCATTGTGTGAATTGTTTGTGTGCTAAACATGACATCATGACATCATCGTGCATTGCATATCATTTCTAACTATTTCAAGGACCTAGGGATTTATCTTTGCCTGCTTTTGTAGGGTATTATGGCTTCTAGAAAGACTATCCGAATCAACTTCACGAGTATCCCTTCTCACCAAAGAATTGGTTTCGTAAATTTTGATCATACTCAATTCATCAAAAGACATGGTTATCACTTGATTTGGTTATTCCTGCTTTGAAGAAGATATATGCATGTCCTGCTCCAGCTTTTTGATCCGAAACACCATTGCTTTACATTCCCAGATTATCAGTTGTTCCTACCTTGAAGAGTTCTCTAAGCTACTGGGGTACCTATTCTTGACCAAATGCCATTTACCTGCCTAGGAAAGGTTCCTAGGTATGAAGACATTGCATCGCCCTTTACATCTTAAGTGCTCGACATTGAAGCCAATTGGGAAACCAAGGAGTTAAGGGTTTACTTGCCAAGTTCTTAATCAAGAAAGCCCGAGAATTCCTCAAAGTTATGAGTTTCCATGCATTTGAAGACATTGTGGCCTTGCTGATCTATGGTTTGGTTCTATTTCCTAACTCGGATCAATTCATAGATGTCAACGCCATCAAGTTGTTTTTACCCATAACTCCAGGCCTACTTTACTTGGAGACATCCTGATTTTCCACACTCGCATTTTACTAAAAGACAAGGAACTCTCATGTGTTGTACCGCTACTTTCAAGGTGGTTTATTTCGCACCTTCCTCCATCGCTTTGAAGAACGAACAAAGGTTGAGATGGTCTCAAAGACTAATGTCACTCTCTCATTCAGATATCCGTTGGAATCTTTTCTCTCAAAAGGACTTCACCTTCATTGAGCTGCCAGGAGAATTCTAATGTACCGCTACTTGGTATAAGGGAGGTATTACTTACAACCCTTCTCTAGCTCTACGCCGCTTGGTTTTGCTCAAGAGATGGTCCTCATGATATGCTTCTCCAAGATATTGTGTTCGACTACAACCATGATCTCCTAATTACCTCAAGGTTCATACACGCTGGGCATGGTAAAGAAGACCGATACCAAGACTTTGGGACACCAAACTCCATTCCTTGGGAACCTTACCTCAAATGGGTGCGAGCTCGAGCTCAAAACCTCATGATGCCATTTACACCAAGCAGTTACCAAGAATTATGGAACCCGTTATAGGTGACGTACCCTATACCGCTAGTAACTAGGCGTGTATGGCAAGACTAAAATCAACATAGCCCACTAATTTTCAAGAGATAAAATATCTGAAATCAACACACTCTTTTCACACATGCACCTTTAGGGTAATTCTCTCGCTGCCTTTACGAATTCAAATGGTCAAGTCCTCTAACGTAGAGGTGTTCTAGCACCGCTGCCTTCAAAACAAATCATCATAGTCCCTTCGACATACAAAGATCATAGACCCACGATGGCGCCACGAATACATGATCTCACCCTCATTGTTGCCTACGAAAAATGATGATAGTCCCTTCGAATGTGCTAGATACTTCCTACAAGTTGCTTTCTATGACCATACGATGTCCCTTCAATGTCCTTCTACATCCAACGAATAGAGTTACCTACCAACTAATGGTACGGATAGCACTATTCTAAAGGAACGAAACAACACGAAAACGACCAATTCTCGAGTAGGTATAAGACTTTAGTTGCTTACTCAAATCAAATGCTTTTCACACCTCACACTTTTGTCAAAGTTCACACTCTTTTCAAAACAAAATATTTCCAAACACTTTGTATACATTCCTACATGAATCATTACAAAGTCAAAGCGAAATTCTTTTCAAAACATTTTGTCAAACACACAGTAGCTACGCTTTTAAAGTGATCTAGAGTAACTAAGAGCCAGTAGATAATCACGGATGGAAAGGTGCTAATACCTTCCCTTTTCATAACCTTCTCCTTACTCAATCTAACGAAGGTCTTTTTCTGTACTTTTACCTTCCCTTAATTGGATAAAAATAAAAGTCGGTGGCGACTCTTGCTATCCGCACATTTGCGATACAAAAATCCACAAAAGTCAGTTCACCGTATTACACACGGCTCCTACCAGAATTCAAGTCCATGGTTTAACTCAAAAGACTGAAGAATCTTTCAAAGAGTATGCGCAAAGATGGAGAGAATTAGCTACCAGAGTTCAACCTCCTCTTTTGGAATGAGAACTCATTGATATGTTCTCCAATACCTTGCAGGGTCCCTATCTGATTGCTGGATGTACTTCTACGTTTTCACACCTAGTTGTTGTAGGGGAACGAATTGAGCGTGGTCTCAAGATGGGTAACATTCATGATGTTGCTATTGCTTCTGAATTCCTAGAACAAATTGATGAAGATGCAAGTACAATTTTTGAGGATGAGGAAGAAGCTTATGTGTACCCTCTGTTTCAGATTCCTAATCAGGTGATAGAAGTTAATTCTAATCAGTGTTTTCCACAAATCTATGCTGCAACTGTCTGTCAAACACCAGGTCAGTATGCTCCCCAGCAGCAGAATGCTCCTCGACAACAAACTTATCGACAAAATCGTCAACATCGAGGTAGGAATAATCTGATAAGTCCAAGAAAAGTGCATGATCCAATCCCTATGCCTCATAGTGAGTTGCTAACTCACCTACTCCAACATTCTTTGGTGGAGTTAAAGTAACTCAGGACACTTTTGTTCGCGTTAAAAGGTGACGCGCTAGAGGATTCGAACGTGAATTCGGATCTTCTGGCTCGAAACGATTTACTCTTTTGATTTGTTTATAAAGATGCCGCGAGCATCAAGCTTTATTATTTTCAACACAAGAAAAGATGATTTAATGATTATGAAAAAGGGAAAGTCAGCAATACCCTCAATTGATTTTGATATGCAACGACTAGCGAAACTAGACGCAACGCATTGGGGAGTATTCCTAAGGGGTTTGTTATATAAAGGGAATAGATGGAGCTCCTAAATATATATGGTTATCCATAGCTTTATATATGAATATGTTTGATATGTTTGTGTGTTTTTAATTGCTATTTCTATGATTGGGAAAGTTTCTCCTTTGGGATTTCAAGAATGACATTATGTGATCCTAGGTTTTGTTATTATTGTGCTCGCAAAGATCTTTGATCTTCTGCATACATATCCCCTAGTGGGAATCAGAGCATTTGTAGCTCGGATCTACTGATCTATGGTTTGTTTGGTCCGAGGGAGATAGAAATTTGCTCGCAAGGATGAGACTCGCCACGTATTCTCAAAAGGATGTTGAGAAAGTCGAGAATCGTAGTTCCCACTTATGCTAGTGGAAAGCAACGGATGTTAGTAAGAGACATAAATGTCATCTTAATGAAAATGTATCTAATCTATTTCATCACATACATTTTGAAAAGTTTGACTGATTAAAATCTTTCGTCAGAAGTTATAGGTGTTTTGCTTGAGGTACAAGCTGCTACTACTTACATGTTTAAGAAAGATGTTTGAAAATGATTGAAATCTTTTAACTGTGTATTGGGTGTTTTGGTTGAGTATACAAGTTGCTACCACTTACAATTAAGAGATGTTTTTGTTTGAAAAGAGTTTGAAAAAGTTTGAAAAGTTTTTGAAAAGTTTTTGAATGTATGTGATGTAATAGATGAGATACTTCTTCCATAGAGATGATAGATGTCTAAATCTCGAGGAGAAATTGATTGGATTAAGGGATGCTTTTAAGAAGCCCATGGGTCCTTGTATTGTTAGCCCAAGAGGAGGCATTCCGAGGGTCATCAAGGGTCATCGAGGGTCCTTGTATGAAGCTCAAGAGGAAGCTATGGGTATGGTCGGCTTTGGCTTTAAAAAGGGATTTCACCGGGAAACCATCCTTTTGGAATTTAGAGCAATTTCACCGGGAAATTATACTCTCAGGGTTCTATCCTAACGCGGGTGATTCTTTGTATTGGAAGCCCAATAGGAGGCTTTTAAGAGATTTTATGGTCTCTTTCATTGTATGATGCCCAAAAGAAGGCTAAACTCAATGAGGAGTTCTTTTGAACGAAGCCCAAGAGGAGGCTGACTCAACAGGGGAGTGTGTCTTATATGAAGCCTAAGTGGAGGCTAAACTCAGATGAATGAGTTTTCTTATATGAAGCCTAAGAGGAGGCTGAACTCTGTGGGGAGAGTTATCTTGTATAAAGCCCAAGCGGAGGCTAAATTCATGCTAGGGATGAATTATCTTGTATAAAGCCCAAGAGTAGGCTACAACTGTGGGGAACCTATTGGTTAGACTAATTGTTATGTTATAATTAGACAGTTGTATAAACAAGTGCGTGTGTGTGTCATACCCCAAAATTTGCCCTCCATCTTCTCAAGACATTCCATACATCCATACTCAAGGATTCCTCAAGAGTTGATCAGACAAACTCTCTCCTAGACAATCAACCCAAACTAGGGTTTGGCAATTCTCAGCTCCAGATGGACTTCCAACATCTCCAATGGTCTTCATGCCTCCTCATATACTTCAAAGATTCTCCATGTCAAGTTTCAAGCCTCACAAGTCAAACTTTCTAAATTAGGGTTTCTAGGTGAAAAGTCAACTGAACTTTGACAGATCATAACTTTCTCATACTTTCTCAGAAATTTTTCCACCACCTCTTGTTTTGAAGGAAATTCAATTCTACAACTTCATGTCTCACAAGAATGTCCAAAAATGCTTCATTTGAGAGGTATGGCTCAAAACATTACAGTCATTTTCAAAGTCAACAAAAGTCAACTTTTGTTTTGAAGATATATTGAGCATGGAAACTCCAATTGAGATGGGACCAAAAAGGTTGGTTAGAGGACTCTTAGAGCTTTCCAAAAAGTCTAAGAACACTCAAAAGTGTGGGAAATTGTGCAAGATACACCATTCACAAGTTGGGAAATTTTGAAGGAATGCACAAAGAGAGATACCTCTAAAAATCAAATTTTTTGCAAATGGGCTTGCTTTTTCTTCATCCAAACTTATTCCTCATACAATTAGGAATATCCAAGCCCAATGCCACGAATTTTTATTTTATTTTTCTATTTAATTTGGAATTTATTCATTTAAATACAAATTAAATTTAAAATAAAGTATAAAATCAAAATTAATTACAAAATTGATTTTTATTCCTGACTTGAGACCCAAGCAACTCACAAAGGCCAGCAAATTTCGAAATTTGATCAATATGGCAAGATTGGATTGAGAATTAATCAAGTTTTGAAAATTTGATTTGCTTTGAATGTTGATTGATTCTTGCCAAAAACCATTCCAAATCCATCCAGTATAAATATATGATGCATACCTATCAAGAAAAAAAGAAAAAAATTGGCTCAAGAACCCTAACCTAGAACTCAAAAACTGCGGACCTTCAAGCTACTAGCAGCCATCGATCCAGCCACTTTCAAACGATTTGAGGATTCAAACATATTCTTGACATCCCCGGAAGCATTCCGCACTTTACTTTGCCAAAAACCATCAAGAATCGTGAAATCCGAAATTGGTTTGTTCTTGAAATTTCAAAAATCGTATTCTTTCATTCATGCATTATTAACATGATTCGTGTTTGTTTTTGTGATTAGTGATGTGTTTGCAAGCTTTCTGGGTGCTTTAATCGAATTTCCATGGCCAGGAACGCATATCACCATTGCTAGGGTTTCTGAGGTCGATTTAGGGTTTCTTTAAACAGGAAAAATTGGACTATAAGACCTATACCAATGCGTTCGTAATGATCCCAGGAATCGAACCACGCTTTTAGAATTCATTTATATTATGTATTCTGGATTTTTGATGTTTGCCAGGGACTTAGCGTCGAGCAATGGCCGACGCTGGATTTTCAAATATTTGAAATGGAGAAGACGAAGTCTGGCGCGAGAACGAAGCAACCAGAAGGCGACGCGTGTTTTGATTCCACTCACTTCGCTTTCAAACACATGCACACATGGCGAGTGGTAAAGGCGCCTCGCTCCTGCATGCTTCAAGGGTCACGAGTTCGATCCCTCCAGGGACTGGTTTTGCTTCTTTTTTCACAACTCAATTTCTTTTCATATTTTCCAATTTTTTTTAATATTTTGCATTATTTTAATTTATTTTCATAATTTTATTTATGCATTTAAAAATCATCAAAAATTATTTTTCTTTTTACATTATTTTCATAAAATCTTTATTTAATTTATAAAATTAAAAAATATAATTTTGCATGCATATTTATTTTTATTCATAATTTTGCATTTTAATTACTTTTAATTCATTTTATATTATTAAATTGCATCCAAAAAATCCCAAAAAATTATTTTAGCATATTTATGTTGTTTCCAGCACGTCATATTTTTCCCATTCGAAAATTTGCATTTTTACTAACATTTTTATCTTATTCGATTTCTCTCGTATTTTTCGATTTCTCAATTTCTTGCAGGTTATCTTGTTTCGGACGATTTTTCTTTTATCGTTTTATTTTTCCAATAATGTAATTGCTCATGGGATGTAATAGTTTAAATTAGGCTTTTATTTTCCGCAAGTTTAAATTATGTATCTGCCCCAAAGCCATGTAATAGCGTAGGACGTTTATCTTTCCCGCACCTTTACATTCCGCATTTTAATTTCCACACCCTATGAACTGCTAGTAACTAGGCGTGTATGGCAAGATAATAATTGGACATAGCTCACTCTAATTTTCAAGATAAAATATCTGAATTAACACACTCTTTTCACACATGCACCCCTGAGGGTAATTCTCTCTCGTTGCCTTACGAATTCAAATGGTCACGTCCCTCGAACGTAGAGGTATTCTAGCACTGTTGCCTACAAACAAATCATCATAGTCCCTTCGATACAAAGATCATAAGACCCACGATGTCGCCTCCGAATACATGATCTTGACCTCGATTGTCGCCACGAAAATGATGATAGTCCTTCAAATGTGCTAGGATACTTCCTACAAGTTGCTTTCTATGACCATCCGATGTCCTTCGAACGTCCCGCTTACATCCAACGAATGGGTTACCTACCAACTAATGGTATGGATAGCGCTATTCTAAAGGAACGAAATAACACGAAAACGACCAATTCGAGTAAGTAATAAGACTTTAGTTGCTTGCTCTATCAAAATACTTTTCACACCACACACTCTTTTCAAAGTTCAAACTTTTTCAAAACGAAACATTTCCTAACATTTTGTATACATTCCTACATGAATCATTACAAAGTCAAAGTTAAATGCCTTTTCAAAACATTTTCAAACACACGTAGCAATTTTAAAAGTGATCTAGAGCAACTAAGAGCCGTAGATAACTACGGATGGAAAGGGTGCTAATACCTTCCCTTTTCATAACCATTCTCCTGCACTCGTAATCTAACGAAGGTCTTTTTCTACTTTTACCTTCCCTTAATTGGATAAAATAAAAGTCGGTGGCGACTTTGCTATTCGCACATTTGCGATACAAAACCTACAAAGTCGGCTCACCGTGTTACGTAACCGGGCGACTGGGAGACACCCTAAAGAGAGAATTGCCTTAGGATTTCTAAATCACCTTTATTGCTTTCGCTTGACTTGCTTGCTTTATCTTTTATGGGTTGCTTGGTATTATATTTGTGGGATCCTACACCCGGATCCGGTTTCCTTTTAGGTAAGTAGTAATAAATCATCGCGATCACTAGACGATAACTAAACGCTCAACATGATGGCTACGTTAGCGTGACACTTTGGATGTCCCGATACTCTTCATTTCCAAGTTGAGGATAGTATTTGGCTTCGCGTGGTGTCATCAAGCGCTAACTAAACTTTTAGAACCTTAATTGACCCATCTTGGCCATTAGAAGGTAGTGAGATGGCCGCTTTGGTGCGCAAGGTTGGTTGATACCGATGCTACGCCATTGAGATCGACTTTGGGACATTTTCGATCGACCACTTGGTAGTCGTGATTGAAATAAGCGCCACGAAAGATCAATGATGAGATTCCTAGAACCCTGCATTATTATAGGACAGATGAACCAACTCAAACTTTTGGTGGGTAATCACCTATACGTCATGCAAGCCTTAAACCTAGGCTCATTATGTGAATTGTTTGTAAAGCAAACATGACATCATGACATCATTTGCATTGTATATCATTTCTAACTATTTCAAGGACCTAGGGATTTATCTTTGCTCGCTTTGTAGGGATTATGGCTTCTATAAAGACTATCCGAATCAACTTCATGGGTATCCCTTCTCAACTCAAAGAATTGGTTTTAAATTCCACCATGCCCGGCCATCAAAAGACATGGTTATATACTTGATTTGGTTATCTCCGCTTTGAAGAAGATACATGCATGTCCTATTCCAGCTCTTCGATCCAAACACCATTGCTTTACATTCTCAGATTATCGCTGGTTCCTACCTTGAAGACTTCTAAGCTACTTGGGGTACCTATTCTTGACCAAATGCCATTCACCGGTTTGGAAAAGGTCCCTAAGTACGAAGACATTGCATCAGCCTTACATCTTAAGCGCTCAGATGTTGAAGCCAATTGGGAAACTAGAAGTGGAGTTAAGGGTTTACTTTCCAAGTTCTTAATCAAGAAAGCCCGAGAATTCCTCAAAGTTATGAGTTTCCATGCATTTGAAGACATTGTGGCCTTTCTAACCTATGGTTTGGTTCTATTTCCTAACTCGGATCAATTTATAGATGTCAACGCCATCAAGTTGTTCCTTGCCCGCAATCCTGTGCCTACTTTACTTGGGGACATCCTACATTCTCTCCACACTCGTACTACTAAGAGACAAGGAACTCTCATGTGTTGTATACCGTTACTTTCAAGGTGGTTTATTTCGCACCTTCCTCCATCAGTTTTGAAGAATGAACAAAGGTTGAGATGGTCTCAAAGATTAATGTCACCTCTCATTCAGATATCCGTTGAGTCTTTTCTCTCAAAAGGGCTTCACTTTCATTGAGCTATGAGAATTCTAACGTATCACTACTTGGTATAAGAGGAGGTATTACTTACAACCCTTCTCTAGCTCTACGCCGCTTTGGTTTTGCTCAAGAGATGGTCCACATGATATGCTTCTCCAAGACATTGTGTTCGACTACAACCACGATCTCCGAATTACCGAAGGTTCATACACGCTGGGGCATGGTAAAGAAGATCGATACCAAGACTTTGGGGCACCAAAATTCCATACCTTGGGAACCCACTCAAATGGGTGCGAGCTCGAGCTCAAAACCTCATGATGCCATTCACCTGCTCTACCAGAATTATGGAACTCCTATAGGTGACGATCCTATACTGCTCTCCACCCCGACATGCCTACCGATTTTGAAGACTGAGGAGATCCCGATTCAAATTAAAGAAGAGAGGGATAGCTTGAAGCTCAAGTTATGCAAGTGAGAAGAGAGTGCTAGAGTTGACCAAGCTACTTCACGAGAGCTAAACATCAACGCCTACCTCGCACCAAGAGGAAGCCCCATGGGAGACTTAGAGCTTCAAGATTTTTATGCTTTTCTTTATTGTTTTGAACTATCTTTTGTACTTAAAAAGAAAAAGAAGAATAAAAAGAAGTACTAATAAATGTTTGTTCATTGCTTGTTTAACAAATTTAAATTCTTAGGTCCTTGAAAACATTGCATTCGTGATAAACATTGCATATCATAGCATAACATTGCATCACAGTACATTGAAGATTGGTTTTCTCATTTGCTCGCTATTTATTTTAGCGTAAATGGCTCTTGAACAACACAAAGATCTTCAAGCTCGTAATGCCCGGCCAGCAGATGTTCACCACTTGGTCCAAGGCCAAGAAGATCCAAGAAGCTCATCAATGAAGAAGAAGGTTGTTGGTCTCAACATGGGTAGACGCTACAAAGGTGGTCCCAAGAGGGTCACTTGACAGAGCTCTCAAGGAAGTGTCAAAATGAAGGGAGTGACAAGGTGATGGTGAAGGCACACGAACTTGAGAAGAACTATGATGATGGCCAATACTGATGAGGATGACAAGTACAAGCAACTGAAGACCGTCTCAATGGAAAACCTCAAGATGTCCGGCCGAATTTTGATGATCTCGAGTCTTGTTCCCGTGTCAGTGATTCCTCCCAAGTTCAAAGTCCCAACTTTTGCTAAGTATGACGGCATGTCTTGCCCTAAGTCGATTGAAGTCTTATGTTCAAAGATCAACCCCACACCGATGACATAAAGTTGTGGATGCACTATTTTCAAGAGAGTTTGTCCGAACTCATTGAAGTGGTATTATCACTAGAGAACGACCGATCCGTACTTGAGTGACTTAGCGATGCTTTCTGCATGATGAGTACAATGTCGAATCGACACCCACTGCATGCAACCACAAAGCATGTCTATGGGTCGTGACGGAAGTTCAAAGAGTATGCCTTAAATGGAGAGATCTAGCAGTGTAGTTCAACCACCCTTGTCCAATAGTGGAGTTGGTCGATATGTTTATGGAACATTGACAGCCCATTCTTCAATCATCTCGATTGAAATTCTTCAACCGGATTCACCGAAATGATATTGACAAAGAGCGATTGAAGTCGGGTATCAAAAGTGGAAAGATTCATGTAGAGACATCTTCAAATGTTGCGAAAAGATCTTTTGGTGGTAAGAAAGAAGTTATGCCGTATGGTCGTAAAAGCCGAGCCAAGACCGACCGCTACTAACTGTGGGGCAGCAGTGATCTCCAATCCTACATCAAGACAACCTCAAGACAACGCTGTAGCCGAACACGCCACTTAAGACATTATTTAAGATCAACATGTCATTATCGCAAGCCTTGCAACACATGTTGAAAGCAGAGTGACACCTTGAGGGATCCTCCTCGTAATGTCAATACCTCTTCTCCGAATACAATCCTAATGCTAAGTGTGCTTACCATTCCAATAGCCTGTGACATAGTACGATGATTGTTGGGCTCAAGAACAAGATTCAAGATATGATTGAAGCTAAGCATTGAATTTGACCCTCCGCTGAGACCGAATGTGATCAACGCGCCTATGCCTAATCATGACAAGAGTTCCAATGTCATGGTGACGATACTTATGTTTTCAATATAGATGACTTGACCATTCCTCCGATGATCAAGAAGAATTTGCTAAGTCGGTGTTAATCCAGATGCCCGAGAATTGCAATTGGTGCCCATCCGCCTGATGGTTGTGCTTGGTTAAGAAGACGTCCAAAGTATGATGGATAACCGTGAGATACTATTTCAAACCACCGTGCGTAAGCCGTGTGAAGATATGTCTAAGTCAAGATCGATAATGCGAATGAAACAACACCATCTGTGGGATACCTTGGGCAGCCAAGTGGAAAGTTGACTACATGGTGAAGTACACTGCCCTCGAGAGCTACAACATTCCTATTGAAGATGTTAAGGCGACCGGATGGGGCGACGATTTCCTTAAGATTATGTTGACGTTAACACAATAAGGATTTCCTCTCACGATTCTCGTGCCTAGAGTGGCACCTCTCATCATTACTTCTCCAAGACCAGTCCCATATTCCTCCGACAAGGCTATCCTTGAATTATGGAGACGAGGTTTACTATCATGGCGCCAAGCCCTCCTCCGACCATTGAAGATCCGACAATCAAGCTACCGCTCTCGACATTGACAACATCACCGGATCCAAGAAGGTGACCGTAACCGGAAGGGTATTCTCTCCATATCTCTCTCCCAAAGACACCGCGACTCAGCATTCCAACTATTCAATCCATTCCCAAGCTAGAGGGAAAGAACCTGACTCATCCCGCTCACCGTAAGTACCAAAGGAAGTTATCGAGACACCCAAACAAGAAATGGAGGAAATTTCAAGATTATCAAGAAGAGTGACTACAATGTTGTGGAACAGCTGGGACAGACTCATTCAAGATCTCCATGCTTGCTCGCTTCAGCGCCGAGGCTCATGCCAATGCCTTGGTAAAGTTTTTGAAGAATGCTCATGTACCGCAAGACACGACCATCGACCGCTTTGAAGTGTGTATTGCTAGCCTCCGCCAACAACGGCCTAGGCTTTTCTCGATGTCGATTGACTCACGGAAGAAACACAACAAAGCCTTGCACATCTCTCGTGAATGCAAGGGAACTACACTATCTCATGTTTTGGTGGATACCGTTCGCTCAATATCCTTCCAAAGACCGCTTGATCGGCTTGATGTCGAAGGGTTGGTTCGAGACCCAAGACATTATTGTGAGAGCTTTTGATGGTTCTAAGCGCAAGATTGGAGAGCTCATCATCATAAAGTCGGTTCCCACTTTGACTCCACTTTTGTCATGGACATCCGTCCAATTTTCTTGCCTACTTGGACGCCTTGATACATGGGGCGCTATTACTCTACCCGCATCGGGTTAAAGTACCCGTGAAAGGGAAGGTTGTTACAAGATGTGGTGAAGAAGAATACATGGTCATCATCCGCAATCGCTCCGATACCTTGAGATGGAAGGTGAATTTTTGAGACTCCCGCAAGCTTTTGAAACAATACCCGAGTCATGCCTGACTCCCACTCCTAAAGTTACGCAAGTCCCGCCTAGGATGGCCTCATCAAGGATGCTCGATCGCTATTGAAGAAGTAGTACTATTTGGGGTCACCGATCTTCCTTTCAACCGACAAGACCGGGTTTAGGCTTCACCATCAAGGGTCAGAAGATGATAAGCCGCGAACGTGCCGACCAACTTCCTTTCCGCATCAGCCAGAGTGGAATCCATGCTATAGAAGACAACGACAACGACTTCGACATCAGCAAGTGGATCTTCCCAACTCCGGATCATGGGCTTAGCAATTGGAAGACTGAAGACGTCATACCAATCTCCTTTAGACAGGAGTAATTACTCTTGTTTTTGTTTTGCTTTTTGTAGTTCTCTATGTTTTGAACAATAAACTCTGAAAGCCTAATGCCTTGCCCGGGGCATCATGGCTCGTTTGCAAGGATTTTTATCTGTCGTTTGCGTATTTTCATTCAATAAATTCGTTGGACTTTTGCATTCAATCGTTTGTTTTCTTTACTTTATCACCCCTTCAAAAAGCTATGTGTTCTTACACACACCCACGTGATACACCGCGTAATCACTCCGAATCTCGTAAACAAATTTATGCTATTGCTAAATATGACTTCGATAATCCGATCTACCAAGCCAAGACGAAGGTGAGGAAGATTGTGAAGTGCCAGAGAACTTGTCGATCGCTACATCAAGAAGATCGAGTTATACACCCACACAAGAGCAAGTCGAGGTTGTAAATTGGGTATCGATGAGAGTAAAAGAGATCAAGATAGAGCGGTCTCGAGAAAGGTTAAAGAAAGATTGGTACAGATGCTACGAGACTATATTAAGGTTTTTTGCTTGGTCATACAAAGACATGCCAGGTTTAGACATTGATATTGTGGTACACCGATTGCCGACAAAAGAGGGTTTTCTCCCAAGGAAATGTAAGGTTCGCCGATGCGTCCTGAGATGTCAGAGAAAATCAAAGCCGAAGTTATGAAGCAGTTCAACGCTGGTTTCTTAGCTGTTACTTCCTATCCACAATGGGTTGCTAATATGGTGCCTGTACCTAAGAAGGATGGCAAAGTACGAATGTGTGTGGATTACCGAGATCTGAACAAAGCGAGTCCGAAAGACGATTTTCCACTTCCTCATATTGATGTTCTGGTTAACAACACCGCTCAACACAAGGTCTTCTCCTTCATGGATGGTTTCTCCGGTTATAATCAAATCAAAATGGCTCCTGAAGACATGGAGAAGACTACTTTTACACAAAGGGGCACTGTTACAAGGTTATGCCGCTCGGATCAAGAACGCTGGGCGCCACTTATCGCGTTATGGTGACATTATTTCATGACATGATTCATCACGAGATAGAGGTCACGTGATCATGATAGCTCGATCACGATCAAGAAAAACATCTTGATCATTTGCGTAAACTGCTTGATAGGTCAAGAAGTACAATTGAGACTTAATCCCAACAAGTGCACCTTTGGAGTCGATCCGAAAACTTTAGGTTTGTTGTCGTGGAAAAGGTATTGAAGTTGACCGCCAAGGTTAAGGCTATTCAAGAAATGCCAGCCCCGCACCGAGAAGGAAGTCGAGGTTTCGGCCGATTGAACTACATTGCGATTCATTGCACATCTAATCGCTACTTGTGAGCCAATCTTCAAGTTACTTAAGAAAGATCAAGTAGCTGGAATGGAACGACGATTTCCGATCGCTTTTGACAAAATCAAGGAGTACCCCATGTAATCCTCCCATCCCGATGCCATCTCCAAGGAAGACCTCTTATCATGTACTTGGCAAAGGCTAGAGAACTCAATGGGTGTGTGTTGGGCAACATGACGAGTCCGTCGAAAAGAGCATGCAATATACTACCTTAGCAAAAGTTTACCGATCGTGAAACAAGATACTCACAATTGAGAAAACTTGCAACGCTTTGGCTTGCTCACGACTAAGACAAGATATGTTGACTCACACTACCTTGTTGATTTCCAAGATGGATCCGATAAAATACATATTTGAGAAACCAGCTCTCCGAAGAATAGCAAGATGGCAAATGATCTTGACCGAATATGACATCCAAGACACTTCTCGTAAAGCGATCAAAGGGAGTGTAGTAGCCGATCATTTGGCTCATCATGCCGAGATGACTATCGCCTATGCAGTTCGAATTTCCGATGAAGATGTTTTGTTGGTTATCGATTGAAGAACTGTGCCTGACGAAGGACCCGAACAAGGATCCCGATGGACCATGGTTTTTGATGGAGCCTCAAACGCACTTGGCAATGGCATTACGCCATCATTACATCTCCGCAGCGGCATACTCCTTTCACCGCCAGATTTTGTTTCAGCTTGCACCAACAACATGGCCAATACGGCATGCATCATGGTATCAAAGTCGCTATTGACTTAAGAATCAAGTTCTTACAAGTGTATGGAGACTCGCCTTTAGTGATCACCGATTATGAGCGGGATACGGCACCCGAATCTCATTCCATATCGAGAGCATGTTTTGAGTTTGATCCCTACTCAAGAGATCACTTTCACCACATTCCACGAGAAGAGAATCGCTTGGACGATTGGCTACTATGTCGCCTATGTTCAAGGTTAGATGGGACAACGAGGCTCCCCAGATCATCATTGAGAAATTTGACGAACCAACGTATTGTTATGAGCTTGATGCAGAAGAGAAACCTTGGTACTACGACGTGAAGAGATATCTTGAGACTCAGGAATATCCCGCAGGGGCATCTGTTAATGATAAGAAGTTCATGAGAAGATTTGCATCCAAATTCTTCCTCAGCAACGACATCTTATACAAGCGCAACCACGACTTGTGTTTACTCCGCTGTGTAGACCAGAAAACAACAATACGCATCATGGAAGAGTTACACGAAGGCGCATTTGGTACCCACTCTAGTGGACACACCATGGCTAAGAAGATTTTGAGAACAGGTTACTATTGGTCCAACATGGAAGCTGATTGTCACCGTTATGCTCGATCTTGTCACAAGTGCCAGATTTACGCGGACAAAGTCCACGCACCTCCAGACTCTGAATGCTTTAACTTCTCCTTGGCCTTTGCAATGTGGGCATTGACATGATCGGAGAAATCAAGCCCATCGCTTCCAATGGACATCGTTTCATCCTTGTGGCAATCGACTATTTTACCAAGTGGAAGTACTCGTCGATCCGTTACTAAGAATGTCGGGCTCGATTCATCAAGCATAATCTTATCTCGTCGATATGGCACTCCCAAGGATTATCACGATAATGGCTCTAATCTCAACAACAAGATGATCATCGAACTCGCACGCAGCTCAAGATCAAGCATCACAACTCTTCTCCTTATCGGCCTAAGATGAATGATGTGAAGCCGCCAACAAAACATTAAGAAAATTATACGTAAGATGACAAGAACTTACAAGGATTGGTATGAGATGTTACCGTCATTTTCATGATTATCGCACCACAAGACGAACATCAATAGGGCAACCCTTCTCCTTGTGTACGGTATGGAAGCAGCCCTACCCATCGAGGTTCAGTACCTTAACCGTAGTCCTCCAGACACGAGAGTTGCTTAAGACGATTGTTCGCATCGCCTGACCGCATTAATTTGATTGATGAGAAACGACTCGCATCCATCCGCCATGGATGATCTATCGTAAACGAATGATCGTGAGCATTTAACAAGAAGGTCAAGCACCGAGTCTACCAAGTCGGTGATCTAGTAGTTAAGCGATCATTCTTCCACAAGGTGATCCCAGGGAAAATGGACTCCCACCCGAGGGACCTTTGTAGTCAAGATGTATTTTCCGTGGAGCTATGATACTTAGCACCATGGATGGTGAAGACTTCCCACACCTCGTGAACGCAGATATAGTCAAAAATACTACGCATAAAGAGACCCGCTAGGTCGATCGCCTAGGCAAAAATATAGCATCCCGCGAACCAAAAGGGTTCTGCAAAAGTTAAGGATATATACAAAACATGTACACCCGAAGTCGAAAACCCGAAAAGGCGGCTTGGGCAAAAAGGGTATCCTTAGACCAAAACCCGAAGGGCGGTCTAGGCAAAAGTTAGGGATTTAAGCGTACGACTATGTCTCGTCCAGATCACCCACTTCCAGACTACTATCAGCATTCAAGATTCAAATGGCGAAAATCAATTTACTCACTTTCTACTGACAGCAAGCCAAGAGATGAGATAGTTGGAATATATGAGTACTAGCATAGTTGGAACTTAACGAGATTGTTTCCGCATAGCTTTTTTACCTTTCTTGTGTACAAAATACTTGGCCATACGCCACATTTCAAAATGAATACAAAGTTCTTTCTCTTTACAATTCTTGTTGTTGTCGTTTGCAATAAGTCCAACGTTTGCTTTGAATGATTATATGCATTTGACAATAAAAATCTCTTCACAAACATGCGAAAAGTGAACATACAAAGGTAATTACTATAGACTCCAGGGATTGAGATGACGGCGAAAGTCACCAACGCATTTCCCCACAGAGGAAAATCCCCAAGCAGTGATTCCACTCAACTTAACTGGATTACACCCATCTTCGAGCAGCAACACTTCATCCCTAGCCAAAGTATTTATCATCAGCATAATATCTCCCAACAATTCCCCTTTTCTCCAGCGGCAGTGTCCAGACTTGGAACTTGGTCAGATAGTGCACCGGAGGAAACTTACACCTCTTAATCTCCAGTAGAGTACCTCCCGAACTCTCCCCAGCAGGGTCTACTTATGAAATTTTCAACAATTTCCGGGGGCCCAAGACTTGGTCAGATAGCGCACCGGAGGAAATCTACGTCTTCTATTCCCCAGTCAGGGGATTCCAACGGGCTCCAGACCCTTCTAGCCCGGTTTCCCAGCAACCATCAAACGCTCTCCAGCGAGATCTACACTCAAAATTCTCAGTAGAGCGCCTCCTAATCTTTTCCCAACAGGGTCTACATACAAGATCCCCAACGGACTTCCTCTCAGACTCTCCCCAGCAGGGTCCATATATGAGATCTCCAACAGCGAGTTTCTCGATCTCTACCTTCCTCAATGGTATCTGGGCCCAAGACTTGGTCAGATAGTGCACCGGAGGAATCAAAGCTATCTTTCTTCTCAGGATCTTCATCCTCAAACAGGAGTCAGAAATCCTCAAACAGAGCATCCGCATCTTCTTCAAGATGGATATGTTTTGAAATACCACAACATCTATCATTCATACATTACTCATAAAGTCATAATTCATGCATATTTCATTCATACACATTTTCATGCATCATACTTCGCATAAGACTAACAAATATTCTATCAAAGTTTCTCTTGTTTTTTCCAAAACAGGTGAAAGTCACTTCTGATGCGAACAGGTCTAGGATTAAGCCCCGAACTACGACAGGAAAACTATCTGAAAGACCGCCCCTAGTTGTCCTCCGACAGCTGGTCCAGGATTAAGCCCCGAATCGATGGGAAAACTATCTGAACGACCGCCCTCGTTGTCCTCCGACAACGGATCCAGGATTAATACCCGAAGCTAGATGGGAAACCCTATCCATACGATCACAAGTTATCCTCCGATAACAGGCAGTGGATCAACACCCGATGCACAACAGGGAAGCTATCCACATTTTGCCAACCACTATCCCTCAGAGTAATCAGCACAAAGACTTATTCTGATCCCCTCTTCTTATCAACAACAACTACAGAGTCTGGCGTACGACTCAGTTGCCCTGGATGGCATCTTAAGCCCATCTCCGACTACTCATCAGTGTTTCTCCACTTTCAGAATGCTGCATATTTGGTTAAAAATCAATGCAAACCAACAACTTTATTCAAAGATGAGCACGAAGTCTAACGTACGACTCCCTCCGGATGGCATCTTAAGCTCATCTTCATGCTCCTTTCATTTCCAGAAACGTCTACAGAGCCTAGCGTACGGCTCACTCCCCAACAATGACCTTTCCAGATGGCATCTTAAGCCTATCCCACACCTCTCCGTCAAAATCTTGAGTCTAGCGATGACTCATTCCCAAATAAATCTCTTCCTTCTCCATGGCATCCAGAAGCCCATTCCCGCATCATTCACCAACAATGAGTGCCAATTTCAGGTACTGAGTGTTCAATCATCTTCTACCTCCAGTCACGAAAGGCACGCATGCCAATCTAACCTTCCAAGACAAGAAGATTGAACAGGGCAGCAGCCATACCCCAAAATTTGCCCTCCATCTTCTCAAGACATTCCATACATCCATACTCAAGGATTCCTCAAGAGTTGATCAGACAAACTCTCTCCTAGACAATCAACCCAAACTAGGGTTTGGAAATTCTCAGCTCCAGATGGACTTCCAACATCTCCAATGGTCTTCATGCCTCCTCATATACTTCAAAGATTCTCCATGTCAAGTTTCAAGCCTCACAAGTCAAACTTTCTAAATTAGGGTTTCTAGGTGAAAAGTCAACTGAACTTTGACTGATCATAACTTTCTCATACTTTCTCAAAAATTTTTCCACCACCCCTTGTTTTGAAGGAAATTCAATTCTCTACAACTTCATGTCTCACAAGAATGTCCAAAAAATGCTTCATTTGAGAGGTATGGCTCAAAACATTACAGGTCATTTTCAAAGTCAACAAAAAGTCAACTTTTTGTTTTGAAGATATATTGAGCATGGAAACTCCAATTGAGATGGGACCAAAAAGGTTGGTTAGAGGACTCTTAGAGCTTTCCAAAAAGTCCAAGAACACTCAAAAGTGTGGGAAATTGAGCAAGATACACCATTCACAAGTTGGGAAATTTTGAAGGAATGCACAAAGAGAGATACCTCTAAAAATCAAATTTTTTGCAAATGGGCTTGCTTTTTCTTCATCCAAACTTATTCCTCATACAATTAGAAATATCCAGGCCCAATGCCACGAATTTTTATTTTATTTTTCTATTTAATTTGGAATTTATTCATTTAAATACAAATTAAATTTAAAAATAAAGTATAAAATCAAAATTAATTACAAAATTGATTTTTATTCCTGACTTGAGACCCAAGCAACTCACAAAGGCCAGCAAATTTCGAAATTTGATCAATATGGCAAGATTGGATTGAGAATTAATCAAGTTTTGAAAATTTGATTTGCTTTGAATGTTGATTGATTCTTGCCAAAAACCATTCCAAATCCATCCAGTATAAATATATGATGCATACCTATCAAGAAAAAAAGAAAAAAATTGGCTCAAGAACCCTAACCTAGAACTCAAAAATCCGTGACCTTCAAGCTACTAGCAGCCATCGATCCAGCCACTTTCAAACGATTTTGAGGATTCAAACATATTCCTTGACATCCCTGGAAGCATTCCAGACCTTTACTTTGCCAAAAACCATCAAGAATCGTGAAATCCGAAATTGGTTTGTTCTTGAAATTTCAAAAATCGTATTCTTTCATTCATGCATTATTAACATGATTCGTGTTTGTTTTTGTGATTAGTGATGTGTTTGCAAGCTTTCTGGGTGCTTTAATCGAATTTCCATGGCCAGGAACGCATATCACCATTGCTAGGGTTTCTGAGGTCGATTTAGGGTTTCTTTAAACAGGAAAAATTGGACTATAAGACCTATACCAATGCGTTCGTAATGATCCCAGGAATCGAACCACGCTTTTAGAATTCATTTATATTATGTATTCTGGATTTTTGATGTTTGTTAGACTTAGGCCGAGCATTGGCGATCTGGATTTTCAAATATTTGAAATGGAGAAGACGAAGTCTGGCGCGAGAACGAAGCAACCAGAAGGCGACGCGTGTTTTGATTCCACTCACTTCGTTTTCAAACACAGATGCACACATGACGTAGTGGTAAAGGCGTTCCCTGTTCTCAGATGCTTCAAAGGGTCACGAGTTCGATCCCTCCAGGGACTGGTTTTGCTTCTTTTTTCACAAACTCAATTTCTTTTCATATTTTCCAATTTTTTTTAATATTTTGCATTATTTTAATTTAGGGGTGCATGTGTGAAAGAAGTGTGTTGATTTCAAGTATTTTATCTTGCAAATTAGTGGGCTATGTTCGTTATTATCTTGCCATACACGCCTAGTTACTAGCAATCGATAGGGTGCGGAAAGTAAAATGCGGAATGTAAAGATGCGGAAAGGTAAATGTCCTACGCTATTACATGGCTTTGGGGCAGATACATAATTTAAAATGCGGAAAATAAAAGCCTAATTTAAACTATTAGGACCACCTTTGTAGCGTTTGCCCATGTTGAAGAGACCAACAACCTTCTTCTTTCTGTTGATGAGCTTCTTCAGATCCTCTTGGCCTTGACCAAACCGTGAACATCTCAAAAACTCGAGCATTCCGAGCTTGAGATCTTTGACACTGCTCAAGAGCCATTTCTGCTAAAATAAATAGCGAGCAAATGAGAAAACCAATCTCCAATGTACCTGTGATGCAATGTTATGCTATGCTATGCGATGTTTATGCGAATGCAATGCAATGTTTTCAAGGACCTTAGAGATTTAAATTTGTTAAACAAGCAATGAACAAACATTTATTAGTACTCTTTTTATTATTCTTTTTTCTTTTTTAAGTACAAGAGATAGTTCAAAACAATAAAAGAGAAACATATAAATCCTAAAGCTCTAAGTCTCCCATGGGCGCTTCCTCTTGGTGCCGAGGTAGGCGTTGATGCTTTGCTCCCCATGAAGTAGCTTGGTTAACTCTAGCACTTTCTTCTCACTTGCATAACACTGAGCTTCAAAGGTATCCCTTTCTTCTTTAAGTTGAATCCAAGATCTCTTCAAATCTTCAAAATCGAGGCATGTCGATGGAGAATAAGATAGGTACGCCACCTATAGCAACAGTTCCATAATTACCGGTAGAACAGCGTGAATGGCATCATGAGGTTTTGAGCCCGAGCTCGCACTCCATTTGAGGTAAGGTTCCCAAGGAATGGGATTTTGGTGCCCCAAAGTTTTGTATCGCCTTCTTTACCATGCCCCAAGCGTGTATGAACCTTCGCTTGCACTCGAGATCGTGGTTGTAGTCGAACACAACATCTTGGAGAAGCATATCATGTGGACCATCTTTTCGAGCAAAACCAAACCGACGTAGAGAGCTAGAGAATAAGTAATACCTCTTATACCGAGTAATGGTACATTAGGGAATTCCTCCACATCGATGAAGGTGAAGTCCTTTTGAGAGAAAAGACTCCAACGAATATCTGAATGAGAGAGTGACATCAATCTTTGAGACCATCTCAACCTTTGTTCATTCTTCAAAACTGATGGAGGAAGGTGCAAAATAAACCACCTTGAAAGTAACGGTATACAACACATGAGAGTCCCTTGTCTCTTAGTAGTACGAGTGTGGAGAGAATGTAGGATGTCTCCAAGTAAGGTAGGCACAGGATTACGGGTAAGAAACAATTTGATGGCATTGATATCTATGAATTGATCCGAGTTAGGAAATAGAACGAAACCATAAATTAGTAAGGCCACAATGTTTTCAAATGCATGGAAACTCATAACTTTGAGGAATTCTCGGGCTTTCTTAATTAGAAACTTAGCAAGTAAACCCTTAACTCCACTTCTAGTTTCCCAATTGGCTTCAATATCTGAGCGCTTTAGATGTAAGGCGGATGCGATGTCTTCATACCTAGGAACCTTTTCTAAACCGGTGAATGGCATTTGATCAAGAACAGGTATCCCAAGTAACTTAGAGAACTCTTCCAAAGTAGGAACCAACTGATAATCTGGAAATGTAAAGCAATGGTGTTTCGGATCAAAGAACTGGAATAGACATGCATCATATCTTCTTCAAAACCGAGATAACCAAGTCGGTAGATAACCATGTCTTTGATGAACCGAGCATGGTCGGAATTTCAAACCAATTGAGCTGAGAAGGTATACCCATGAAGTTGATTCGATAGTCTTTCTAGAAGCCATGATCCCTACAAAACAGAGCAAAGATAAATCCCTAGGTCCTTGAAATAGTTAGAAATGATATGCAATGCGGATGATGTCATGATGTCATGTTTGGAACACACAAGCAATTCACACAATGAGCCTAGGTTTAAGGCTTGCATGAGGTATAGGTGATTACCCCACCAAAAGTTTGAGTTGGTTCATCCTCCCTATAATAGTAACCGGTTCTAGGAATCTCATATCATAGATCTTTCTCGTAGGCGCTTATTTCAATACAACGCCAAGTGGTCGATCGAAAATATCCCAAAAGTCCGATCTCAATGAGCGAGCATCGAGTATCAACCAACCTTAGTCTCAAGACCAAAGCCGCCATCTCACTACCTTCTAATGGCCAAGATGGGTCAATTAAGGTTCTAAAAGTTTAGTTAGTGCTTGACACCACGCAGAGCCAAATACTATCCTCAACTTGGAAATGAAGAGTATCAGACATCCAAAGTGTCACACTAACGTAGCCATCATGTTGACCGCTTAGTTATACGTCTAGCGGTCGCGATGATCTAATGCTACTTACCTAAAGGAAACCTGGATCCGTGTGTGATCCCCAACAATATAATACCCAAGCAACCCTTAAAGATAAAGCACGAATTCAAACAAAAAGCAATAAAGGTTATCTAGAAATCCCTAAGGCAATTCTCTTTAGGGTTTTCCCAGTCGCCAGCCTGAATACGTGAACTGACTTTTAGTGTTTTGTATCGCAAATGTGCGGATAGCAAGAGTCGCCACCGACTTTTATTTTTATCCAATTAAGGAAGGTAAAAGTACGTAAAAGACCTTCGCTTAGATTCCGAGTACGGAGAATGGTTATGAAAAGGGAAGGTATTAGCACCCTTTCCATCCGAGCTTATTCTACGGGCTCTTAGTTGCTCTAGATTACCTTTTAAAATTGCTCGTGTGTTTGACAAAAATGTTTTGAAAAAGGCATTTCGCTTTGACTTTGTAATGACTCATGTAGGAGTGTATACAAAGTGTTCGGAAATGTTTTTGTTTTGAAAAGAGTTTGAACTTTGAAAAAGAGTGTGTGGTGTGAAGAGCATTTGGTAGAGCAAGCAACTAAGAGACTTATTTACCCACTCAGAATTGGTCATTTTCGTGCTTCTACGTTCCTTTAGAATAGTGCTAGCCGTACCATTAGTTGGTAGGTAGCTCCATTCATTGGATGTAAGCGGGACATTCGAAAGGACATCGGATGGTCATTGAAGGCAACTTGTAGGAAGTATCCTAGCATATTTGAAGGGACTATCATCATTTTTCGTAGGCGACAATCGAGGGTCAAGATCATGTATTCGGAGGCGACATCGTGGGTCTTATGATCTTTGTATCAAAGGGACTATGATGATTTGTTTGAAGGCAACGGTGCTAGGATACCTCTACGTTCGAGGGACATGACCATTTTGAATTCGCAAAGGCAACGAGAGAGAATTACCCTAAGGGGTGCATGTGTGAAAGAAGTGTGTTGATTTCAAGTATTTTATCTTGCAAATTAGTGGGCTATGTTCGTTATTATCTTGCCATACACGCCTAGTTACTAGCAATCGATAGGGTGCGGAAAGTAAAATGCGGAATGTAAAGATGCGGAAAGGTAAATGTCCTACGCTATTACATGGCTTTGGGGCAGATACATAATTTAAAATGCGGAAAATAAAAGCCTAATTTAAACTATTACATCCCATATACAGTTACATTATTGGAAAAAAAATGAAAACGGTAAAGAAACGTCTGAAGCGGAATAACCTGTGAAACGATAAGAGAAATCGGAAAATATGATGAAATCGAAATAAGAGAAAATGTTAGAAAAAATGCAAGTTTTTATATGAGAAAATTATTACATGCTGGAAATAATATAAATATGTTAAAATAAATTTTTGGGATTTTTTGGATGCAATTTAATAATTTAAAATGAATTAAAAGTGATTTAAATGCAAAATTATGAATAAAAATAAATAGGCATGCAAAAATATATTTTTTAATTTATTAAATTAAATAAAGATTTTCAGAAAACAAATGCAAAAGGAAAATAATTTTTGACAATTTTTTAATGCATAAATAAAAATATGAAAAGAATTAAAAATAATGCAAAATATTAAAATATATGAAAATAGGAAAATAATGCAAGTTTGTGAAAAAGAATGAAAACCGGTCCAGGCAAGGATCGAACCCATGACCCTTGAGAGTATCTGGAAACAGTGAGCGCCTTTACCACTACGCCATGTGTGTAGCTGTGTTTGAAATCCGGATCGAGTAAAACAAAGACATGTGTCGTCTCCTGGCTTCCTCAACCGCGTGCGAAGCTTCATCGTCCCCGATTTGAATATTTGAAGCTAGCGTTGGCCATTGTTCGACGCTATGGTCCCTGGCAAAATAAAAAATCCAGCATACATAATATAAATGAATTCTAAAGTCATAGTTCGATTCCTGGGATCATTACGAATGCGTTAGTATGGGTCTTATAGTCCAATTTTTCCTGTTTCATGAAACCCTAAATCGATCTCAGAAATCCTAGCAATGGCATAACTCGATCCAGGCACTCAAAACGCAATTAAACCGTCCAGATAGCTTGCATACTTGATTCTAAACATGAACAAACAATCAAAACAAGTTAATAATGCATGAATGATGAAAATCGATTTTTGAAAATTCAAGAACAAACCAAATTCGGTTTTCACGATTCCTGATGATTTTTGGCAAAGTGAAGGTCTGAATCGATTCTGGAGATGTCAAGGAATGTGTTGGACACCTCAAAATCGACTGAAATCAACTGGAATTAGGGTTACCACTTGCTTGTGCACCACGATTTTTTGAGCTTTGGAATAGGGTTTCTAGGGCAATTTTTCTGTTCTCTCTTGATAGGTATGCATCATGTATTTATACTGGACGGATTTGGGATGGTTTTTGGCAAGAATCAATCAACATTCAATGTAAATCAAATTTGATTTTCGTACAAAATCAAAATTTCAAAATTTGATTAATTTCCAATCCAATCTTGCCATATTGATCAATTTTCGAAAATTGCTGGCTTTTGTGAGTTACTTGAGTCTCAAGGAAAGAATAAAAATCAATCTTTCAATTAATTTTGATTTTATACTTTACTTTTAAATTTAATTTGCATTTAAATGAATAAATTACAAATTAAATAGAAAAATAAATCAAAAATTCGTGTCATTGGGCTTGGACATTCCTAATTGTATGAGGAATAAGTTTGGATGAAGAAAAAGCAAGCCCATTTGCAAAAAATTTGATTTTTAGAAGTATCTCTCTTTGTGCATTCTTTTAAAATTGCCCAACTTATGAATGGTGTATCTTGCTCAATTTTCCACATTTTTGAGTGTTCTTGGACTTTTTAGAAATCTCTAAGAGTCCTCTAACCAACATTTTTGGTCTCATCTCAATTGGAGTTACCATGCTCAATATATCTTCAAAACAAAAAGTTGACTTTTTGTTGACTTTGAAAATGACCTGTAATGTTTTGAGCCATACCTCTCAAATGAAGCATTTTTTGGACATTCTTGTGAGACATGAAGTTGTAGAGAATTGAATTTCCTTCAAAACAAGAGGTGGTGGAAAAATTTCTGAGAAAGTATGAGAAAGTTATGATCAGTCAAAGTTCAGTTGACTTTTCACCTAGAAACCCTAATTTAGAAAGTTTGACTTGTGAGGCTTGAAACTTGACATGGAGAATCTTTGAAGTATATGAGGAGGCATGAAGACCATTGGAGATGTTGGAAGTCCATCTGGAGCTGAGAATTGCCAAACCCTAGTTTGGGTTGATTGTCTAGGAGAGAGTTTGTCTGATCAACTCTTGAGGAATCCTTGAGTATGGATGTATGGAATGTCTTGAGAAGATGGAGGGCAAATTTTGGGGTATGACACACACACGCACTTGTTTATACAACTGTCTAATTATAACATAACAATTAGTCTAACCAATAGGTTCCCCACAGTTGTAGCCTACTCTTGGGCTTTATACAAGATAATTCATCCCTAGCATGAATTTAGCCTCCGCTTGGGCTTTATACAAGATAACTCTCCCCACAGAGTTCAGCCTCCTCTTAGGCTTCATATAAGAAAACTCATTCATCTGAGTTTAGCCTCCGCTTAGGCTTCATATAAGACAACACTCCCCTGTTGAGTCAGCCTCCTCTTGGGCTTCGTTCAAAAGAACTCCTCATTGAGTTTAGCCTTCTTTTGGGCATCATACAATGAAAGAGACCATAAAATCTCTTAAAAGCCTCCTATTGGGCTTCCAATACAAAGAATCACCCGCGTTAGGATAGAACCCTGAGAGTATAATTTCCCGGTGAAATTGCTCTTATTCCAAAAGGATGGTTTCTCGGTGAAATCCCTTTTAAGACAAAGCCAGCCATACCCTATAGCTTCCTCTTGAGCTTCATACAAGGACCCTCGATGACTCTCGAGGACCCTCGGAATGCCTCCTCTTGGGCTTACAATACAAGGACCCATAGGCTTCTTAAAAGCATCCCCTAAATCCAATCAATTTTTCCTTGAGATTTAGACATTTATCATCTCTATGGAAGAAGTATCTCATCTATCACATCACATACAGTCAAAAACTTTTCAAACTTTTCAAACTCTTTTCAAACTATTTTTTCAAACAAAAACATCTCTTAACAGTAAGTGGTAACGCTTGTACACTCAAGCAAAACACCCAATGCTTACAGTTAAAGATTCAATCATTTTTTCAAAACATCTTTCTTAAACATGTAAGTGGTAACGCTTGTACACTCAAGCAAAACACCTATAACTTACGATGAAAGATTTTTATCGATCAAACTTTTCAAAAATGTATGTGATGAAATAGATTAGATACATTTTTCATTAAGATGACATTTGTCTGTCTCTTACTAACATCCCGTTGCTTTCCACTAGCATAAGTGGGAACTACGATTGCTCTGACTTTCTCAACATCCTTTTGAGAATACGTAGGCACAAGGTCTCATCCTTGCCGAGCAAATTTCTTTCTCCCTCAGACCAAACAAACCATAGATCCCTTTAGATCCGAGCTACAAATGCTCTGATTCCCACTAGGGGATATGTATGCAGAAGATCCACAGATCTTTGGGAGCACAATAATAACAAACACTAGGATCCCACATAATCTATCTTTCTTAAAATCCCAAAGGAGAAACTTTCCCAATCATAGAAATAGCAATTAAAAAACACACAAACATATCAAACATATTCATATATAAAGCTATGGATAACCATATATATTTAGGGTGCTCCATCTATTCCCTTTATATAACAAACCCCCTTACCCGGAATACTCCCCAATGCGGTGCGTCTAGTTTGTGCTAGTCATTACGCATATCAAAATCAATTGAGGGTATTGCAGCTTTCCCCTTTTTCATAATCATTAAATCATCTTTTCTTGTGTTGAAAATAATAAAGCTTGATGCTCGCGGCATCTTTATAAACAAATCAAAAGAGTAAATCGTTTCGAGCCAGAGGATCCGAATTCACGTTCGAATCCTCTAGCGCGTCACCTTTTAACGCGAACACCTGGGACCCACGTTTGACTGTGTTTTAAAAATTCAAAATATGACACGTTGCAATGCTTATAACCATTTGTTTGCAAATATTGAACACCAAGACCAGCTAGCCCAGTTGGTAACGCGTGTGTTGGTTTGTCCAGGAGGTCCTGGGTTCGATTCTGGCTTGCTGACCTTATTTTTAACACTTTTCATAACTAACATTTTTCTATTCTTTTTTTTTTAAATATTTTCATTCAATTTAATTAATCTTCAAATAATTTTCTCATCCATTTAAAAATCACCAAAAATATTTTCCTTTTGCATTTTAATCAGAAAAATGTTTATTTAATTTTTGACATAAAAATTAATATTTTTGCATGCATATTTTAATTAATTGATAATTAACCATTAGACTGACTTTTAATTGTTTTTAATTACCAAAATCGATCCGGAAAATTCCCAAAAAATTTCTATATCATCTAATCAGCATGACTAACCTAAAATCTTTTTCCTCATTCAAAAATCTTATTTTTTACTAAGTTTTCTCTCTTATGCGAACTTCTTATATTTTCTGATTATGTATCTGCTCACAGGTTGTAATGGTTCGGACTATTTTTTCGCTTTTCTTTTCAATGTTATGTAATTGCTCATGGGATGTAATAGTTTAATTAGGACTTTTACTTTCCGCACTCCTATTATGTAACTGCCCCAAAGCCATGTAATTGCGTAGGACTTTTATTTTCCGAACTTTACTTTCCGCAATTTACTTTCCGCACCCTATAAACTGCTAGTAACTAGGCGTGTATGGAAAGATAAAAACGAGCATAGATCACTTCTAATTCCAAGATAACATATCTGAATCTGACACACTCTTTTCACACATGCACCCCTTAGGGTAATTCTCTCTCATTGCCTTTCGAATAAATGGTCAAGTACCTCGAACGTAGAGGTATCCTAACACCGTTGCCTACAAATATATCGTCATAGTCCCTTCGATACAAAGATCATAGACCCACGATGTCGCCTACGAATACATGATCTCGTCCCTCGATTGTTGCCTACGAAAAGTGATGACCGTCCCTTCGAATGTGCTAGGATACTTCCTACAAGTTGCCTTCTCTGACCATCCGATGTCCCTTCGAATATCCCTGCTTACATCCAACGAATAGGGTTACCTATCAACTAATGGTATGGCTAGCACTATTCTAAAGGAACGTAAAACAACACGAAAACGACCATTTTGAGTAGGTAATAAGACTTTTAGTTGCTTGCTCTATCAAAATACTTTTCACACCACACACTTTTGTCAAAGTTCAAACTCTTTTCAAAAACGAAACATTTCCGAACACTTTGTATACATTCCTACATGAATCATTACAAAGTCAAAGCGAAATGCCTTTTTCAAAACATTTTCAAACACACAGAAAGCAATTTTAAAAGTGATCTAGAGAAACTAAGAGCCCGTAGATAACTACGGATGGAAAGGGGTGCTAATACCTTCCCTTTTCATAACCATTCTCCGCACTTAATCTAACGAAGGTCTTTTTCTGTTACTTTTACCTTCCCTTAATTGGATAAAAATAAAAGTCGGTGGCGACTCTTGCTATCCGCACATTTGCGATACAAAAACCTACAAAGTCAGTTCACCGTGTTACAATGTGTGATATGTATTCACAGGAGTTTATGAAGGAAATATAAACAATGCATGATGTTTATTTACAAGAGTTTATGAAATATAAACAAGTGTATGTGAAACGAACGTTTAAAACGAGCGTAACTTGATTATTTACAAGTTTAAATTGTGTACAAGGAAGTGAATATGTACACGAACGAGTTTTTTATGTACAAACAGGGATGGATGTACATAGGAGGGTTGGGACTTACACCATAAGGGAGGCCTATTGGTTTAAAAGCAGTTTCACAGGGAATAATGCTCCTTTCAATACCAATGGTATTCAGTGTATATACAGATGAAACGGAAGCGAACAATCGAAGTTTATCTGTGTTTAAGTATTTACAAAAAGTATCTGTGTTATGTACAGATAAAAGTTTGTATAAAAGAAATTGATATGTACAAGGAAAATATGTATGTACATAAAGAATGTTGGTTTGAGTATACGCAAGTGGAGTGAAAACAAACGATCGAAGTTTGTCTGTACTTGAGTATAAAAAGTATCTGTATTATGTACAGATAAAAATTGTATGTATTTGAAGAAAAGTTTGATATGTACAAAGAAATATTATGTACATAAAAGAATGTTATGGGACTTACACCGTGAGGGAGGCCCATGATCGGTTAAGAAAAACGAAAGAAAACGAAATCGGTTTTATCGTTTTAATCGGATCGATCATGGTAAAAAAATGCAAGTTTGATGAAAAGTTTTGAAAAATGATTTTGAAAATATTTTGAAATGTGAAGTTCATTTATGAGAAGTTTTGAAAAGAATCGGAAGTCGAAAGTTCGAAAAATTCACCTTTAAAAGTGTTTTGAAAAGTGCTCAGAACGTCGTTTTCGGCTCGATTAAAATCTAATCAGATGAATGTTTTTTTCTGAAAATTTTTGAACTATCATAAAATAGATACATTAATTGACAAGTGTCCAAAAAATCACCTCAAGATAAGGAGTTTTGATTGGTTAAAAAAAATTGTGAAGTTTGTAAGAAAAATGAAAAAAATATGAAAAGCTTTCAAAAAGAATGGTCCTTTGGAGAGTTGAACCCATGACCATTGGGGTGGCTACATGGCAGAAAGCCTTAAGAGCGAGCTGGCAACCACTGGGACAAGCGTGTTTTTATGTTTGTGAATCAAAACACGTGTAGATAACATATTGGAGAATTTGAATTTAAACTCAAGAACACGCGCGCAGTGTTCTTCAACTCCATTGATTCTCAGATTCTTCAATCCAAGCTATAATCTTCGTTTCTCAATGAAATTAGATGAAATAAACATGAAAGTTGCTCGATTTTTCACAAGGAACACGATGGTGGATGTTAATTGCATTTATTTTCAGTCTAGCATGATTAAATTTCCAGAAATCGTGAAGAACCCTAGAACTGAAGAACTTAAATTAAATGATGTATGGTTGATGATTTTTCAATTTGTTTGAGGGCTTATGATCGTGTTAGGTGCAGAAAACAAATGGCCATGAGCTTTTTCATTTAAATGCAAAGAATCATGATATCCAAGTTTGAGTTTATACCTGTTCAAGTTGAAATCGAAGAAGGTGTAAACGTGTTTCTAGAATGGATTTGAAGATTCTTTGAGCTTCAACGGATGTTAGGGAAGCTGTAGGAATGGTCTGCTTGCTTTGAATCTCCTTGGAACTCTCCAGCCAAGTCCATATGCATAAGCTTCAAAACGAAACTGGAAATCGTGGTTAGAGGTGTTACAGTTTGCTGTGATTGATCTGGATCATCCCTATGATGTTCATGGATGATGTTTGGATGCTTGGAACACAAGTTAATCAAGCTTAGCCACGATTTTGAAACTTAAGGCAGTTTGTACAAGCATATGTGACATGAAGTGCAATTATGATTTCTAGCTTGTTCTATGTTGTTTTTAAATTCTAAACAAGTTTGATATTGATATTAGAGCATGTTTGACACCAAAGTTCCTCATGGTTTTCATCAATTTTCAAAAATGCAAGTTTTGGCAATTTGACATATGATTCTTGAATTTTCAAAGATGGAGAGTGAAAGCATGAACTTGCATTGCTTTGGTGTAGATTTGAACTTGAAATGATGCTTTATTTATAGGCCAATGTCTCTGAAATGTTAGGCATGAGTACAAGGCTTTTGGTAAATCAAAGATAACTTAAAGGGCAAGAAAGACTTTTTCAAAAGGAAAAAGGAAGCTTCCTCTTTTTACCATGTGTAAAAATCTTCAAATTGATCTTACCTTTTCTCAATCACATCTAGCTGATATTTATCAGTTCCAAAATCAAGTTGGCAAGGTGGTATTGCTTCTAGATGAAGAAATCACAAAATGACCAATAAATGTGAAGTTTTGACTTTGAAAAACCATGTTCATGGAGCCTTATGTTTCAATTTCAAAAGTATAGCTAGACTCCATGGATTTGAGAGTTCTTGGACATTTTGGAAAGCTTGTTTCAAGAGCTACATCTTTCATGTTTTGAGTTTTTTCCAATTCAAAATGGAACTAGGTGAAAAAATGGCATGAAGTTTGGAAAAATAGAACTTTTGACTTTTTGTTGACTTTTCCAAATTCTTTGATTTTTTATGATCATGATGGATCATTTGAAGTATTTTGATGATGGAAAAAGTTTTTGTTTTGAAAATTTTGAACAAAAGTCAAAGTTTGACTTTTCTGTGCAGATGAATTTTCCTTAGATGTTTCAGAAATTGACTGAGGAAGTCTGTGAACTTTTGGGATGTTTTGAATCCAGAAATTAGGTCAAGATGTTGTATCTAAGATATAATGACCAATCTCTATCCAAAAAAGTCATTCATTGCTCAAAAACTCAGAGAATACTCATGCTCGACCAAAACCCTAATTGGTCGATCCTCGATTGATCAATGAGAAAAATGGATATTTGAGGATTGAAGGCTGATGATTTGATCAAGATAGATCAAATGAGGTGAGAAAAACTCAAACCCTAGTTGGTTGCCTCTTGAATCAGATGAAAATCTGATGAAACCCTAATTTTGACCTGGGAATGCTACACCCGATTAATCCTGTTCTGGACTGTTAGTGATGCAATGATGCAAATGTAAGGTGGTATATTAGGTCAAAAATTGGGGTATGACAACTTCCTTTTCCGTATCCTTTGGGATATGATCCTGATGCCTACTGTGAGTTCCATTCTGGGGCACCTGGCCATACAATTGAAGGATGTAATCTTTTCAAAGGCACGATTCAGAAACTCATTGATTCCAAAGCAATCGCGTTCGCTCCAGAGGACCTACACATCAATTGAACTCTCTTTTGACTCAGTAAACGCCACGGCTACAAAGTGCATCTTCTGTAGCAAGAAATCCATACGGAGACCAGTTTCCTCAACATGGAGATTTCTAGTTTTATCTTGCATGCTCATTTGTAATCTTTCTTGTTTTGTTCAGTACTTTCTTGTATGCAAAACTTGCTTATTCTTGAATATTAATCATAATGCATTGAATATGTTTGTCTTGAAATAATTCATTCGCTATCACTCTTATTTGATTTACTATGCTTTTGATACTCAACTCTTATTAATAAAGCAACACCTCTGTAGGGAGGATGACGAATAATTTACCAAGAATCTCAAACGGTATGCTTTCGAGTGAAAACTCTGTTAATGATGTACAAGCCTTGTTTCAAATTCCCAAACACCGGAGATATAAGGGAGTGAAACCCTCGTTAACCCCTTTTGAGCCTCGAAGTAGGAGTTTCTTTTCTGTTCAGAAAAAACCCTCATTTTTTTAAAACTTGGGGCAGGGTAGTGTTCAGTTAACCCGATCGAGCGTTCAAAACACATCAAGAGTGCGCATCCAAGTATACAACAATGGTTATCTTTCAAAAGATCGAGGAAACTCAAAGCCCTAATGGTCAATCTTCACCTATCAACAATGTGCTTCAAAAGAGGTTGAAACCGCAGTGGTTATTTCTTGCACATCAAGAAATCAACAGATGATGATACCACTATTGTCATCTCTCATCCCCCAAGGATTCAAGCAGTCACAATCACCTCCAATAAAACAAGGGTGCAAGATCACACGACTTGTTAAAAAAAAGTGATAAAAAAAAATAATGACAAAAAGTCCGCTAAGTCGAAACTTCATAATAAGTCGCTTAGGCAAAAATGGCAAAAGAAAAGAAAATAAAAAAGAAAAGGATTACAAAACAAAATAAAATCCTTAGCAAAAGAACAAAGGCGTGTGATCAGACACCAAAAGTAAAAAGGTGAGTGATTGTCGTGTTCAAGAAACCTCAGTGGTTCCTCAACCACATCATAAACTTCTCGCAAGAAATGAATGCTCGCATTGAGTTATCTGAACCTAGGATTGGAGAACATCACGGAGAATGGGAGGGCACCAAATATTTTGAGCCTAAAAATCTTTTTTTCTAAAAACCCATGAACCAAACCATGTTACAACCCTTAAAAGTCCTAATTGAAGCATGGGTTAATTCGAAAGCAAATTGTTACAAGAATACGGTAACCTGACTCCTAGGAGGCTTGCTAAACATTTAAGTTGGTATCACTCAATCTTTTACAAAAGAAAATTCAATATTTCGATATCTTTTCAATAAAAGTTTCTTTAACTTCAAGACAAACATGAACTTTTCATTAGAATTATTATTCGTAGAATAAAACATTCTTTGCATATAGATAAGTGCTTAAACATCAACTGAGCTCGCATAATGAGCACCAAATGGATAATTTGATTGTCCTAGGACATATTGCTTCAAGTGTTTGATTAATCACAAAGCAGTTCGAGTCAAGAAATAAGGTTGTGAAGTAGCCTACTTTCAAGATGTAAGTTAACCACCCTGAGTAGGTGATATCTTCTAATTTCAGTCAATCTGGGGCATTTATGTCGAGATTCGGAAAATCTCTCAAAGAGCTGAGCAATCAGGGGCATTTATCCGAGCAAGGTTGAAACCTTCTTCACCTTTGGTTAGTCAGGGGCAGTGTTTCCAAGTTTATAATATTGGGGAAAATTATCTTGATGGTACAGATCTCAGGAAGCTTTCTCGAGGCTATTTTCTTCAAAATTTCTACAAACTGGGGCAAAGCATTATGCAGGGGCATTCCTCCACCTCATAATTAATCAGGTCAAGTCCAGGCGCTAGCTAAACGACCGTTGAGTTTAAATGGCATGTCAGAAAGTCAGGATCGTCATCATTAGCTCATCAGAGACCAAAGTCTGTGTTGGATTTCTCCATCAGAAATTAAGGATCTTTATCTCCAATTCAAGTCAGGATCGTCATCCTTAGCTCATCAGAGATCGGGAATTAATTCCTGGTTGTTGGTTTCCTTCCACAAAAGTCAGAAGACAGGATTCTATCCATTGAGTTCCAACAGATGTCTTTGCTTCGACACATTGCATATAGTAATCATCATTTCATTGCATCCTCAAAAATGTGTAGCATTTCCATTGATATGGAGCATTACGTTAAAAAATAATAGTCTCAAACATGCATCTAAGCATAAGCTAGATTAAAGTGTTTCTTGAGTACCTTTTGCGTCTCCGAAGAAAAGTCTATAAAAAAACCAAGTGGTATTCCCCATAGATTTTCCTCAAGACACATCTTCTTGATGTTGCTATCTGTATCTTTGACCCTGTGTCAGTCTCTTACATCATTCAAGTCAATTCATTTACCAAGCGTCTTGCTTTTTTTTCAAATTCTTATTTTGGTATTCTTACCCGTGTTTGCCTCTGTCGCTAGAGTGCGAGTAAGAGTCGGTGTCTAACCTTTCTTGCTTCTCAATTGTTTGAGTATCCATACTTGGTGTGTGGTAATTCATATAATTGCCGCTCTTGAAGAATTGCACCCCGC
The DNA here is from genome assembly GCA_021764765.1 of Vicia sativa. Classification (NCBI taxonomy): domain Eukaryota; kingdom Viridiplantae; phylum Streptophyta; class Magnoliopsida; order Fabales; family Fabaceae; genus Vicia; species Vicia sativa. The sequence goes on from CM038794.1 coordinate 290,109,913, forward strand.
CTTTGGCCTGAGGGATATTGTACTTCTTGCACATTTGCAACCTTTTAAAGTCCAATGTAGCTTAGCGATCCTTGCTAGGATCCCTTTTGGTTGGCCTATTTCCCCGTGAATTCGTCTTCGATCGACGATTTTACCGTTCCATATATCTTTTCCCCAGTGAGTCTGCTTCAGTCGGTCTCATTCTTGTGTATGTCTAATATCTTTAACTGACATATACTCCCATTCTATTTGTTCTCATTTTTTATCTGCGAAGCCGCTTATTCAAGTGTATTCGTTCCCAGATCTATGAGTTCTCACCTTTCTGATCTACGAAGCCGCTTATTTAAGCGTGTTTGTTCCAAAGATCTGTTTTGTTCTCATTTTGATCTGCGAAGCCGCTTATTCAGGCGTATTCGTTCCAAAGACCTATGAGTTCTCACCTTTCTGATCTGCGAAGCCGCTTATTCAAGTGTATTCGTGCTAAAGGTCTATGTTTGGAGTTCTTCGTTTCTCCTTTCTTCTAAGTCCACTTTTGACTAAAACTTCTCCCCGTTAACCTTACTGATGCCAGTAACCTTACTGTATGTCTCAGTTCCCCGATCACCTGATCGATGTCTTCCGGTAACCTTACCGTTGTAGCAACTTTGCTAATTTTGTTTCCCCGATCACCTGATCGATGTCCTCGGTAACCTTACCGATGCTAGTAACCTTACTGTATGTTTTAGTTTCCCCGATCACCTGATCGATGTCTTCCGGTAACCTTACCGTTGTAGCAACTTTGCTAATTTTGTTCCCCGATCACCTGAGCGATGTCTTCCGGTAACCTTACTGTTGTAGGAACTTTGCTAATTTTGTTCCCCGATCACCTGATTGATGTCTTCCGGTAACCTTACCGTTGTAGCAACTTTGCTAATTTTGTTCCCCGATCACCTGATCGATGTCTTCCAGTAACCTTACCGTTGTAGCAACTTTGCTAATTTTGTTTCCCCGATCACCTGATCGATGTCTCCCGGTAACCCTACCGACATTATGGATCTTACTATCTTCTTGGTTTCCCGGTTACCCCACCGATGATAATGAACTCACTTTGGCTTTCTTTTCCAATCACCTGATTGTGATCCCCCGGTAACCTTACCGATGTTATCCACTTTGATATCATTTCTTGCTCAACCGAAGTTGGTAATCTTCCATAATTTCTTTCCAAGATACTTATTTCTCAGTGACCCCATCAGTGATAATGACTTCACTATGGCTTTCTTTTCCAATCACCTGATTGTGATACCCCGGTAACCTTACCGACGTCGGCCATTTTGATATCATTTTCATTCTAATCACCTGATTGACTCGTAAACCAAGAACCATCAAGTCGAGCCTTTTACCAACAACTATTTTTCAAAACCCGGTCAACCAAAGAACCTTCTTGAGTCGCAGTTGTAAATATTCATCATTCCTCTCCTTTTTGAGGAAATCTTTTGGGAATATCTTACCATTATCCGCCAAAGCTTGTTAGTGGAGGCTTCCAAAAACAAAACAAAAAAACAAAAATATTTCTACTTGTTCTTCGGAGCGCAGATTTTAAGGTTCCTTTAGTATTTAATCTTCTTCTACCTTGAAAGTTCAAAAGGCTAGCGCCAATTTCACTTTCAGGTTTAAGACGATTAAATAGGGGCAACTGTTGCACCCTAAAATTTTCCCTCCTATCTCGATTTTATTTGGCTTAGGCTTCGCATTCATCTGCATACGCTTTCATTAAGTCATTGGCATTAAACAATTATTCATTCATCGCATCTGCATCATTAGTCGTATTTAAATTGACCAAAAGTTAGTTTAAATCGATATCTGAATCGTTTTATAGTTATAAAATACCCGATATTTCACTTCATTCATGTTTATCTTCTTACCTGTTTATTGTATCGTTTTAAGTTGATTATGTGTCGATAATCTTGATATTTCGGTTTTACAAACAGACTGTTAAAAGCGATTATACACACAAACACATTTCGAACTAAATGGGTCCCATCGAGTACGATGGACGTAAGAGGTGCTAATACCTTCCTCTTGTGTAACCGACTCCCGAATCCATCTTTTTTGGTCTTGTAGACCGCCTTATCCGATTTTTGTGGGTTTTATCTATATTTTCCCGTTCTTTCTAGAACGAATAAAATTAGGTGGCGATTTCATTGTTTTTGAAAATTTAAACCATTTTTGAAAAACGAGTTGCTTCACCATGCACGATCTATTATGTTCTGAAATTGTTAGTGATGTAGTGATGCATATGTGAGGTGGTATATTAGGTCAAAAATTGGGGTATGACATCGTGTTACCAGTGATTATGGAACCTGTTGCTATAGGTGACGTACCCTATACCGTTCTCCATCCGGACATGCCTACTGATTTTGAAGACTTGAAGAGATTCTGGATTCAACTAAAAGAAGAAAGGGATACATTTGAAGCTCAATGCTATGCAAGCGAGAAGAAGGTACTAGAGTTGACCAAGCTACTTCACGAGGAGCGGAACATCAACGCCTACTTCAGCACCAAGAGGAAGCGCCTATGGGAGACCTAGAGCTTTAGGATCTTGTTCTTTTATTTTTCTGAACTATCTTTTGTACTAAAAAAAGAAGAAAAAAGAAACTAATAAAGTTTGTTCGTGCTTGTTTAACAAATTTAAATTCCTAAGGTCCTTGAAAACATTGCATTGCATTGCATAAACATCGCATATCATAGCATAACATTGCATAACAGGTACATTAAAGACCGGTTTTCTCATTTTCTCGCTATTTATTTTAGCAGAAAAATGGCTCTTGAACAAACTATCAAAGATCTCCAGGCTCAGAATGCTCAGTTCCAGGAAGTGGTTACCAGCTTGGTCCAAGGCCAGGAATATATGAAGAAGCTCATCAACAGAAAGAAGAAGGTCATTGGTGTTCTCAACTTGGGCAGACGTCCCAAAGGTGGTCCTAGAGTGGTCAGCCGGATAGAACTCTCAGATAAGAGTGTCGAAACTGAGGGAAGTGTCAAGAACAACGAAGAAGACCAGCGTGAGTCTGAAAACAAAGAAGAAGACTATGAGCACGAGCAGTATTCTTTTGAGGATGACAAATACAAACAACTTGAAGACCGTCTGAATGCTGTGGAAAATCTGAAAATGTCCGGGCTAAATTTTGATGATCTAAGTCTTGTTCCTGGTGTGGTGATTCCCCGCAAGTTCAAAGTTCCTACTTTTGCCAAGTATGATGGCATCTCTTATCCAAAGCTGCATTTGAAGTCCTATGTTCAGAAGATCCATCCTCACACTGATGATAGGAAGCTGTGGATCCATTTCTTTCAAGAAAGTTTGTCCAGAGCTCAGTTGGAATGGTATTATCAGCTAGAGAATACCCACATCCACACCTGGAATGACTTAGCAGATGCTTTCTACAAGCAGTACCAGTACAATGTTGAATTGGCACCCACTCGCATGCAACTACAGAGCATGTCTATGGGTCGTGATGAGAAATTCAAAGAGTATGCTCAGAAATGGAGAGATCTAGCAGGCAGAGTTCAACCACCCTTGTCCAATAGGGAGTTGGTTGATATGTTTATAGGAAACTGACAGGCCCATTCTTCAATCATCTGATTGGAAACTCTTCAGCCGGATTCACCGAGTTGATACTTACAGGAGAACGCATTGAGGCTGGAATCAAGAGCGGAAAGATTCAGGTAGAGTCATCTTCAAATGCTGCAAAGAGATCTTTTGGTGGTAAAAAAGAAGCCAATGTTGTGTATGGTCAGAAAACCCAAGCCAAAACCGACCGTGCTCAATCTGTGGGGGCAGTTGTGATCTCTAATCCTACATCAGCACAACCTCAGCGAAACAACGCGCGTAACCAGAACGCGCCATGAAGACAATTTACAAAGATCAACATGCCATTGTCGTAAGCATTGCAACACATGTTGAAACCAGAGCTGATTACCTTGAGGGATCCTCCTCAAAACATCAACACTTCCTCTCCGAGATACAATCCTAATGCAAAGTGTGCTTACCACTCTAACAGCCCCGGACATAACACTGACGATTATTGGCTCTGAAGAACAAGATTCAAGACATGATTGAAGCTAAAGAGATTGAATTTGATCCTCCTGTCGAGACTCCGAATGTGATCAACGCACCTATGCCTAACCATGGAAAAAGTTCCAATGCTACTGACAAGAACTCTTATGTTTTTAATATAGATGACTTGACTATTCCTCTGATGACTATTAAGAAGAATTTGCTGCAAGCCGGTGTCAATCCGGGATGCCTGGAGAATTGTCGTTGGTGCCCATCTGCACCTGACGGATGTGCTTGGTTGAGAAGACGTCTTCAATGCATGATGGATAACCGAGAAGTGCTATTCCTGAAACCTTCACCTGTGGAGAATCTGTGTGAAGACATGTCTAAGAATCTGAAGATCGAAGATGTGAGTGAAATTGTACCAGAAGTATGGGATACCTTGGGGCAGCCAAGTGGAAAGTTTGATTATATGGTGAAGCATACCGTTCCTGAAAGCTACAAAATTCCTATTGAAGATGTTAAGGCGACCGGATGGGGGGATGATTTCCCGGAAGACTATGCTGATGTTAACATAATAAGGATTTCCTCTTCCGATCCTGTGCCTAGGGTGGCACCTCTCATCATTACTTCTCCCAGACCAGTTCCATATTCCTCTGACAAAGCTATACCTTGGAACTATGGAGCTGAGGTTTACTATCATGGCGTCAAGCAAGACCCTCTGACCATTGAGGATCTTACAGTTGAAGCTACCATTCCTGACATCGACAACATCACCGGATCAAGTAAGGTGACCAGAACCGGAAGAGTGTTTTCTCCAGAGATCTCTCCTCCAAAAGACACTGCGACTTCAACTATCGAACCGGTTCCCGAAACTAGAGGGAAAGAACCAGTGACTCATCCTGCTCAGACAGAAGTACCAAAGGAAGTTGCTGAAGACACCTCCAAATGAGAAATGGAGGAAATTCTGAAGATCATCAAGAAGAGTGATTACAATGTTGTGGAACAATTGGGACAGACTCCGTCAAAGATCTCCATGCTTGCTCTGCTCTTGTGCTCTGAGGCTCATGCTAAGGCCTTGGTGAAATTTCTGAAGAATGCTCACATATCGCAAGACACTACTACTAATTAGTTTGAATTTTGTATTGCTAGCCTGGCTGCCAGCAACGACCTAGGATTTTCTGATGTTGATTTGACTTCTACCGGAAGGAAACACAACAAAGCCTTGCACATCTCTATTGAATGCAAGGGCATTACATTGTCTCATGTTTTGGTAGATACCGGTTCTGCTCTGAATATCCTACCGAAGAGTGCTTTCGACCGACTTGATGTTGAAGGATTGGTTCTGAAGCCCAGTGACATAATTGTGAGAGCTTTTGATGGTTCTAAACAAACAGTACTTGGAGAGCTCATTCTACCAGTTAAAGTCGGTTCCCAGACTTTCGACTCCACGTTCTTTGTCATGGACATCCGTCCAGCTTACTCTTGCCTACTTGGACGCCCTTGGATACATGGGGCAGGCGCTGTTACCTCTACCTTGCATCAGAAGCTGAAGTACCCAGTGAAGGGGAAAGTTGTTACAGTATGCGGTGAGGAGGAATATATGGTGAGCCATCTGCAGTCATTCCGATACCTCGAGATGGAAGGTGAATTCTTCGAAACTCCCTGTCAAGCTTTCGAGACAGTTCCAAGAGCCATGCCTGCTGACTCTCCTGTCACTCCTAAAGTTACACAAGTTCTGCCTAGGATGGCCTCGCTAAAAGATGCTCAAGCCGCAGTTGAAGAAGGAGGTAGTACTATTTGGTGTCAGCTCCCTGATCTTCCTTTCAAATCTGACAAGACTGGTTTAGGTTTCACCACCATAGGTTAGAAGATGATACGCCGCGAACGTGCCAGCCAACTTCCTGTCCGCATCAGCCCAAATGGAGTCCATGCTATAGAAGACAACGACAGCGACTTCGACATCAGCGAGTGGATCTTCCCAACTCCCGACGACGGACTCAACAATTGGAAGACCGAAGACGTCATACCAATCTCCTTTAGACAGGAGTAATTGCTTTTGTTTTCTGTTATGCTTTTCGTTTTCTACGCTTTGAACAATAAACTTTAAAGCCTAGTGCCTTATCCGGGGCATTATGGCTCGTTTGTGAGGGTTATTATCTGTCATTTGCATATTTTCATTCAATAAAATCGTTGGACTTTTACATTTAAATACTGTTTTCTTTCTTTTACTTTTACCACCCATTTAAAAGCTATGTGTTCTTACACACACCCACGTGATACACTGCAGATTCACTCCGAATCTCGTTGATAACAGCTATGCTATTGCTAAATATGACTTCGATAATCCGATCTACCAAGCCGAAGACGAAGGTGAGGAAGATTGTGAAGTGCCAGGAGAACTTGTCAGATTGCTACAGTAAGAGGAACAGGTTATACAGCCACACGAAGAGCCAGTTGAGGTTGTGAATCTAGGTACTAATGAAGACAGAAAAGAGATCAAGATAGGAGCGGGTCTTGAGAACAATGTCAAAGAGAGATTGGTTCAGATGCTACGAGACTATATCGAGATTTTTTCTTGGTCATACGAAGACATGCCAGGTCTAGACATTGATATTGTGGTACACCGACTACCGACAAAAGAAGGTTTTCTCCCTGTGAAACAGAAGGTTCGTCGCATGCGTCTTGAGATGTTAGAGAAAATCAAAGCCGAAGTTATGAAGCAGTTCAACACCGGTTTCCTAGCCGTTACTTCTTATCCACATTGGGTTGCGAATGTGGTACCCGTGCTAAGAGGGATGACAAAGTACGAATGTGTGTGGATTACAGAGATTTGAACAGAGCGAGTCCGAAAGATGATTTTCCGCATCCTCATATTGATGTTCTAGTCGACAACACTGCCCAACATAAGGTTTTCTCCTTCATGGATGGTTTCTCCGGTTACAATCAGATCAAAATGGCTCCTGAAGACATGGAAAAGACTACTTTCGTTACACAGTGGGGCACTTTTTGCTACAAGGTCATGCCGTTCGGACTGAAGAACGTTGGCGCCACTTATCACGTGCTATGGTGGCATCATTTCATGACATGATTCATCACGAGATAGAGGTCTACATCGACGACATGATAGCTCGATCACAGACTGATGAAGAACATCTCGATCATTTGCGGAAACTATTTGATAGACTGAAGAAGTACAGACTAAGACTCAATCCTAACAAGTGCACCTTTGGAGTCAGATCCGGTAAACTCCTAGGGTTTGTTGTCAGCGGAAAAGGTATTGAAGTTGACCCTGCAAAGTTAAAGCTATTCAAGAAATGCCAGCTCCCCACACCGAGAAGGAAGTCAGAGGTTAAAGCTATTCCTGAAGCATTGACAGCAAATTTTGCAAAGCTTCGGAAATTCATAATTTTCTCCTAGGGTATCAGAATGACGCGCGGTTTATATTGTTAGAAAGCTAATGGAGAGTACCTTTTAATGAAATTAGTCCCCAAAGCATTATGTTAAATTTAAAAGTGATGGGGCCCCATTTTATTGAGTTTTTCTGAGTAAATTACATATTTAAATTCCCTATAGTGCAGTTCAGTTTCGAGTGCGGGAACGGGATGCCTCGTCTGATATTATGTGATTCCCTGTATAATTTTGATATGCATGATTCTCTGTTATGTCACAACATTCTGTATGTTAATTCTCATTACATGACAATGCATTATGCGATGACTATGATATTCTGGATATGTTTTCAGTTTAAGCATGCTTGTATGTGTGTAAGAACAAGTGCAACAGGGAAACCTGAATAGTAGTATCAGTATAGGCGAATCTTGTGTACTTGAGGTAAGTGCAGCAGGGAAAACCTGAACACGAGTTTCAGTATAGGCGAATCTTGTGTACTCTGTAATTTCTGGACATGTTACGGATAATGGCTTGGTGCACAATCATTCATGTCGTACCATCTGTTGCTTTATGTTTTGGCCGTTTATGTGGCTTTCTATGTCCTTCTTAAGGATCGCCATATAGGTGGCCTAGATGTATCCGAGGTGAGAATGGACGACCTAACATTAACACCACTCTAATGGGAATGATCTGATGTATACTCATTGATCGGTTTAGAATGTACCGGTATTGCAATGAGAATGATCTGGTGTATACTCATTGCATATCGAGGGAAGTGCATGTGCTCGATGGGAATGATCTGGTGAATACTCACGGTGTCACGGTTAGAGGTACTTCCTTATGCAGTAAAACATCGGCAATGTTGGTTCGACGGGGATGTGATGCCATGTAGGCTACATCACGTCGTGACTCACCATAGTACTACCACATAGGTAACATTACTAGTCCTTCATCGGTGGGTTCGTGTCTCCATTGTGAGGTGGTTTCACTTGCAATCTGGAACAAATGTGTACATTCTGTTGTGTTTTTGTTTGTTTCTGTGGCCTCATTGATTGGTCAAGGGACCCTCAATGGTGGTTTTACCCCGTATGTGTGTTTACACCCAGCTGGTAGATAAACCACGGATCCTCGGTGGATTCGTTTATACATGACCCTGTAGAACCGAGTGAACCCGTAAGATAGGGGAACTCATTGAGATTTAGTAATCTCATCCAATCCTCTTATTATTTTTCACGAACAGGTTATAGATTGAAGAATTGCTAGATGGTCGGTTTGTAGACTACAGACGAGCATATGGTAGGAAGACCTCATCAGATCTTATCTTTTCCGCTGTGCAATGCTGAAGACAAGCTAATTTTATACATTATTATGTTAGATTTGAGTTGTATACAGTTTTAATTTCTTGTCTTTTCCATCTTTTGTATGTTTCTATGTACCATTTATAGAATCACTACATATTATTCTAGACGTGTATGTGTAATACGGTGAACTGACTTTGAGATTCTGTTTTGCTTTTTATCGCAAAATGTTGCGGATAGCAAGAGTCGCCACCGACTTTACTTTTTTCCAATTAAGGGAAGGTGAAAAGAACAAGAAAAGACCTTCGTTAGATTCTGAGTAAGGGAGAAGGTTATGAAAAGGGAATGTATTAGCACCCCCTTTCATCCGTAGTTATCTACGGGCTCTTAGTTGCTTCTAGCTTATTTTTTAAAATTGCTTTCTGTGTGTTTGACAAAAAATGTTTTGAAAAGTCATTTCGCTTTGAATTTGTAATGATTCATGTAGGAATGTATACAAAGTGTTCGGAAATGTTTCGTTTTTGAAAAGAGTTTGAACTTTGACAAAAGTGTGTGGTGTGAAAAGTATTTTGATAGAGCAAGCAACTAAAAGTCTTATTACCTACTCAAAATGGTCGTTTTCGTGTTGTTTTACGTTCCTTTAGAATAGTGCTAGCCATACCATTAGTTGATAGGTAACCCTATTCGTTGGATGTAAGCAGGGATATTCGAAGGGACATCGGATGGTCAGAGAAGGCAACTTGTAGGAAGTATCCTAGCACATTCGAAGGGACGGTCATCACTTTTCGTAGGCAACAATCGAGGGACGAGATCATGTATTCGTAGGCGACATCGTGGGTCTATGATCTTTGTATCGAAGGGACTATGACGATATATTTGTAGGCAACGGTGTTAGGATACCTCTACGTTCGAGGTACTTGACCATTTATTCGAAAGGCAATGAGAGAGAATTACCCTAAGGGGTGCATGTGTGAAAAGAGTGTGTCAGATTCAGATATGTTATCTTGGAATTAGAAGTGATCTATGCTCGTTTTTATCTTTCCATACACGCCTAGTTACTAGCAGTTTATAGGGTGCGGAAAGTAAATTGCGGAAAGTAAAGTTCGGAAAATAAAAGTCCTACGCAATTACATGGCTTTGGGGCAGTTACATAATAGGAGTGCGGAAAGTAAAAGTCCTAATTAAACTATTACATCCCATGAGCAATTACATAACATTGAAAAGAAAAGCGAAAAAATAGTCCGAACCATTACAACCTGTGAGCAGATACATAATCAGAAAATATAAGAAGTTCGCATAAGAGAGAAAACTTAGTAAAAAATAAGATTTTTGAATGAGGAAAAAGATTTTAGGTTAGTCATGCTGATTAGATGATATAGAAATTTTTTGGGAATTTTCCGGATCGATTTTGGTAATTAAAAACAATTAAAAGTCAGCCTAATGGTTAATTATCAATTAATTAAAATATGCATGCAAAAATATTAATTTTTATGTCAAAAATTAAATAAACATTTTTCTGATTAAAATGCAAAAGGAAAATATTTTTGGTGATTTTTAAATGGATGAGAAAATTATTTGAAGATTAATTAAATTGAATGAAAATATTTAAAAAAAAAAGAATAGAAAAATGTTAGTTATGAAAAGTGTTAAAAATAAGGTCAGCAAGCCAGAATCGAACCCAGGACCTCCTGGACAAACCAACACACGCGTTACCAACTGGGCTAGCTGGTCTTGGTGTTCAATATTTGCAAACAAATGGTTATAAGCATTGCAACGTGTCATATTTTGAATTTTTAAAACACAGTCAAACGTGGGTCCCAGGTGTTCGCGTTAAAAGGTGACGCGCTAGAGGATTCGAACGTGAATTCGGATCCTCTGGCTCGAAACGATTTACTCTTTTGATTTGTTTATAAAGATGCCGCGAGCATCAAGCTTTATTATTTTCAACACAAGAAAAGATGATTTAATGATTATGAAAAAGGGGAAAGCTGCAATACCCTCAATTGATTTTGATATGCGTAATGACTAGCACAAACTAGACGCACCGCATTGGGGAGTATTCCGGGTAAGGGGGTTTGTTATATAAAGGGAATAGATGGAGCACCCTAAATATATATGGTTATCCATAGCTTTATATATGAATATGTTTGATATGTTTGTGTGTTTTTTAATTGCTATTTCTATGATTGGGAAAGTTTCTCCTTTGGGATTTTTAAGAAAGATAGATTATGTGGGATCCTAGTGTTTGTTATTATTGTGCTCCCAAAGATCTATGGATCTTCTGCATACATATCCCCTAGTGGGAATCAGAGCATTTGTAGCTCGGATCTAAAGGGATCTATGGTTTGTTTGGTCTGAGGGAGAAAGAAATTTGCTCGGCAAGGATGAGACCTTGTGCCTACGTATTCTCAAAAGGATGTTGAGAAAGTCAGAGCAATCGTAGTTCCCACTTATGCTAGTGGAAAGCAACGGATGTTAGTAAGAGATGACAAATGTCATCTTAATGAAAAATGTATCTAATCTATTTCATCACATACATTTTTGAAAAGTTTGATCGATAAAAATCTTTCATCGTAAGTTATAGGTGTTTTGCTTGAGTGTACAAGCGTTACCACTTACATGTTTAAGAAAGATGTTTTGAAAAAATGATTGAATCTTTAACTGTAAGCATTGGGTGTTTTGCTTGAGTGTACAAGCGTTACCACTTACTGTTAAGAGATGTTTTTGTTTGAAAAAATAGTTTGAAAAGAGTTTGAAAAGTTTGAAAAGTTTTTGACTGTATGTGATGTGATAGATGAGATACTTCTTCCATAGAGATGATAAATGTCTAAATCTCAAGGAAAAATTGATTGGATTTAGGGGATGCTTTTAAGAAGCCTATGGGTCCTTGTATTGTAAGCCCAAGAGGAGGCATTCCGAGGGTCCTCGAGAGTCATCGAGGGTCCTTGTATGAAGCTCAAGAGGAAGCTATAGGGTATGGCTGGCTTTGTCTTAAAAGGGATTTCACCGAGAAACCATCCTTTTGGAATAAGAGCAATTTCACCGGGAAATTATACTCTCAGGGTTCTATCCTAACGCGGGTGATTCTTTGTATTGGAAGCCCAATAGGAGGCTGTTAAGAGATTTCCTGTCTCTTTCATTGTATGATGCCCAAGAGAAGGCTAAACTCAATGAGGAGTTCTTTTGAACGAAGCCCAAGAGGAGGTGACTCAAGTGTTGTCTTATATGAAGCCTAAGCGGAGGCTAAACTCAGATGAATGAGTTTTCTTATATGAAGCCTAAGAGGAGGCTAAACTCTGTGGGGAGAGTTATCTTGTATAAAGCCCAAGCGGAGGCTAAATTCATGCTGGTGATGAATTATCTTGTATAAAGCCCAAGCGGAGGCTAAATTCATGCTGGTGATGAATTATCTTGTATAAAGCCCAAGCGGAGGCTAAAACTGTAGGGAACCTATTGGTTAGTCTAATTGTTATGTTATAATCAGACAGTTGTATAAACAAGTGTGTGTGTGTGTGTGATATGTATTCACAGGAGTTTATGAAGGAAATATAAACAATGCATGATGTTTATTTACAAGAGTTTATGAAATATAAACAAGTGTTTGTGAAACGAACGTTTAAAACGAGCGTAACTTGATTATTTACAAGTTTGAACTGTGTACAAGGAAGTGAATATGTACACAAACGAGTATTTATGTACAGGAGAATGGATTGATGTACATAGGAGGGTTGGGACTTACACCATAAGGGAGGCCCATTGGTTTAAAAGCAGTTTCACAGAGAATAATGCTCCTTTCAAAACCAATGGTATTCAGTGTATATACAGATGAAACAGAAACGATCAATCGAAGTTTATCTGTGTTTAAGTATTTACAAAAAGTATCTGTGTTATGTACAGATAAAAGTTTGTATGAAAAGAAATTGATATGTACAAGGAAAATATGTATGTACATACAGAATGTTGGTTTGAGTATACACAAGTGGAGTGAAAACAAACGATCGAAGTTTGTATGTACTTGTATAAAAAAGGGTATCTGTATTATGTACAGATAAAAATTTGTATGTCTCTTGAAGAGAGTTTGATATGTACAAAGAAATATTATGTACACAAAAGAATGTTATGGGACTTACACCGTGAGGGAGGCCCATTGGTTAAAAAGAAGTTTCACTGGGAAGAATTCTTCTCTTAATACCAATGGAATTGGTGTATAAACAAGCGACATGAAAAAAACAGACGAAGTTTATTTATGCTTGGATATTGATTGAATATGTACAAAGAAATAATTATGTACATAAAAGAATTGGGACTTACACCGTGAGGGAGGCCCATGATCGATTGAGAAATTCGAAAGAAAACGAATTCGGTTTTATCGTTTAAATCGGATCGATCATGGTAAAAAGATGCAAGTTTGATGAAAAGTTTTGAAAAATGATTTTGAAAGTGTTTTGAAATGTGAAGTTCATTTATGAGAAGTTTTGAAAAGAATCGGAAGTCGAAAGTTTGAAAAATTCACCTTTTAAAGTGTTTTGAAAAAGTGCTCAGAACGTCGTTTTCGGCTCGATTAAAATATGATCAGATGAAAGTTTTTTTCTGAAAATTTTTGCACAATCATAAAATAGATGTATTTATTAACAAGTGTACAAAAAATCACCTCAAAATGAGGAGTTTTGATTGGTTAAAAAAAATGTTGAAGTTTTGTAAAAAAACATGAAAAATATGAAGAGTTTTAAAAAGAATGGTCTTGTGGAGAGTTGAACCCATGACCATTGGGTAGCATACGTGGCACAAAGCACTACGGGCAAGCTAGCTACCACTGGGACAAACGCGCGTTTGTGTTCATGGAATCAGAGCACGTGTTAATAAAATATTGGAGAATTTGAATTTAAAATTCAAGAACACGCGCGAAGTGTTCATCTTCTTCCCCGATCTTCAATCCAACCTAGCTCCTTCGTTTGTTGATGAAATTCAAAGATATAAACATGAAACTTGCTCGTTTCAAGCCCAGGAATATGATACCACTCTTTAATTTCATTTATTTTAAGCCCAGAATGATTTAATTTTTGAAGAACACTATGAACCCTAAACTGAAAATTTCAAATTAAATGATGCATAGTTGATGATTCTTTGATTTTTTTTTGAGGGCTTATGATCGTGATAAGTGCAGAAAGAGATTGGCCAAGAGTTTTTGCATTTAAGTTCAAAGAATTATGATATCCAAGTTCAAGTTCATACCTGTTCAGGTTGAGATCGAGGAAGGTATAAACGTGTTTCCAGAATGGATTTGAAGATTGTGTGAGCTTCAACGGATGCTAGGGAAGCTGTAGGAATGGTATACTTGCTTTGAATCTCCCTGGAACTCTCCAGCCAAGTCCACCTGCATAAGCTTCAAAACGAAACTGGAAATCGTGATTAGAGGTGTTATAGTTTGCTGTGATTGATTTGGATCATGTCTATGAGGTTCATAGATGATGTTTGAATGATTACAACACAAGTTAATTCAGCCTAGCCATAAATTCGAATCATAAGGCAGTTTTGCAAGCATATGTTCATGGCATGTGATTTCTGATTTTCATCTTAGTTCATGTTGATTTTAAGTTTTGAACAAGTTTAATATTGACTATGAAATGTGTTTGACACCAAAACTTTCCCTAGTTTTTACTAATTCTCAAAATTGCAAGTTTTCTCTCATTTGAACTATGATTTGAGAAATTGGAGAATGTGGAAGGAAAGTATGTCTTGGCATTACTTTGGTGTGGTTTGAACTTGAAATGGTGATCTATTTATAGGCCAATAGTTTTGAAAATGTTAGGCAAGAGTACATGGCAATTGGAAATTCAAAGATAACTTAAAGGGTAAGAATGACTTTTGCAAAGAAAAAGGAAGCTTCCCTTTTTTACCATGTGTTATTTTTTCAATCTTGATCCAATCCTCAATTATTACTTCCAAGCCGATATTTATCAGTTCAAGAATCAAGTTGGCAAGGTTGTATTGCTTCTAGATGAAGAAATCTCAAAATGACCTATAATTTGATGTTTTGAACTTTGAAAAATCATGTTCATGGAGCCTTATGTTTCAATTTCAAAAGCATAGCTAGACTCCATGGATTTGTGAGTTCTTGGACATTTTGGAAAGCTCGTTTCAATAGCTACAACTTTCATGTTTTGAGTTTTTTCCAATTTAAAATGGAACTAGGTGAAAAAATGGCATGAAGTTTAGAAAAAATAAGAAATTTCAACACTTAGAAATTTTTCTAAGTGTTATAACTTTTGACTTTTTGTTGACTTTTCCAAATTCTTTGATTTTTCATGATCAAGATGGATCATTTGAAGTATTTTGATGATGGAAAAAGTTTTTTTTTGAAAAATTTGACCAAAAGTCAAAGTTTGACTTTTCTGTGCAGATGAATTTTCATCAGACGTTTCTGAAATTGACTGATGAAGTCTGTGAACTTCTGTGATGTTTTGAATCCAGAAATTAGGTCAAGATGTTGTATTTAAGATATAATGACCAATATCTATCCAAAAAAGTCATTCATTGCTCAAAAAGTCAGAGAATGCTCATGCTCGATCAAAACCCTAATTGGTCGATCCTCGATTGATCAATGAGAAAAATGGATATCTGAGGATTGAAGGCTGATGATTTGATCAAGATAGATCAAATGAGGTGAGAAAAACTCAAACCCTAATTTGTTGCCTCTTGAATCAGATGAAAATCTGATGAAACCCTAATTTTGACCTGGGAATGCTACACCCGATTAATGCTGTTCTGGGCTGTTAGTGATGCAATGATGCAAATGTAAGGTGGTATATTAGGTCAAAAATTGGGGTATGACACCAGGGTGTATTGTAGGGAGCGAATCAGAAGCCACGATCGTGCCACGCATGCCTCGCTGGGGTCAGATACAATCAACGACGCCGGAGCCTTAGCTCCGGTCGTCTTCTCCGGCAAGCTTGATCTTCAAACCTGCAAAACAGCCAAAATAAAAAGCAAAGAGATACCCTACCCCCCTAATTCGACCATGGCGAACACGATGGTGGTGTCCGTTTGTCTTGAATCGGCCTTGAAAACGAGTTTCGAATCAAACAGTTCAAGAAACCCTAACAATGGCAGTTTGTGTTTCACGCGTAAAAGCTCACATGTAATGCATCAAACATGATCTAATGAGTGTCCTAAATTCATACAAACAACCAAAAGCAATTAATAGTGCATGAAACATGAAAATCGAATTCAAGAAGTTTACCAAACCGGTGAGAGCTATATGGCACGATTTGGAATGATTTTGCTTTGTGTAAGGGTTGGGAATGATTGTTGGGATGCTCAGGAACACGATGGAAGGCTTGAAACACTTTGAAACCTGCTGAAAAAACAAATTCGAATTTGTCAACTTTGTGAAAAATTTGTGATTTTTAGGGTTGCTTCAAGAGGCTAGGGTTTCGTCCTCTGGCCTTGTGGATGTGTTGTATATTTATAATGCAAGAGATTGGAGCAAAATGAATGAAAAAAGATATGGCTTTAAATGCAAAAATATTTTCTCTTCAATTTTTATCAAATCTTTCCAAAATTTGATTTTCTCTTCCTTGTATGATCTTGCACGAAATTAGCATGTATTGTGGGCTTCCTTGGTCCTCAAGTTTGATAGAAATCCAACCCAACTTGTTTTACACCTTGTTTTCATATTTTATTTAATTTAAATTTGAATTAAATGCTTTTAAATTCAAAAATAAATCAAAAAAATAAGAAAAAGGTCGTGGCAAGGCATCAAGAGGTCTTGAATAATATTATGATCAAGTTTGGATCATAAAATTATAGGCCCGTTCGGAAAAAATTGGATTTTGTCAAATATTTTCCTTTGTGCAATTCTTCAAAAATGCCCAACTTGTGCAAGGTGTATTTTGCTCAATTTTTTAACATTTTTGAGTGTTCTTGGACTTTTTAGAAAGCTCTAGATGTGCTCTAAACAACCTCTTTGGTTTCATCTCAATTGGAGTTTCCATGCTCAATAACACTTCTTTACAAAAAGTTGACTTTTTGTTGACTTTGAAAAGGACCTGTAATGTTTTGATCCATATCTTTAAAATGAAGCATTTTATGGCCATGCTTGTGAGACATGAAGTTGTAGAGAATTTAATTTTATTCAAAATGAGAGGTGGTGGAAAATTTTTTGATAAAGTATGAGAAAGTTATGCTCAGTCAAAGTTCAGTTGACTTTTCCTTAGAAACCCTAATTTGGAAAGTTTGACTTTTGATCAAATCTTGAGTTTTCTTGATGAATCATGATCAACCCTTGATAAAATGATGAATATTACTTCAAGATATGGATGTTGACCAAAAATCATGAAGTTTGACTGTATGTTGACCACAATTGACTTTTTGTCCAATACAATTGATTTTCAACCATCTGAGCAATTGTCTGAGGAAACTTGACTTGTAAGGCTTGAAACTTGACATGAAGATTCTTTGAAGCATGTGATGAGGCATGATGACCACTGGAAGTGTTGGAGGCTCACCCTGGTTTGAGGATAACCAAACCCTAGTTTGGGTTGATTGCTTAGGAGAGGGTTTGTCTGGTCAATCCTTGGGAAATCCTTGAGTATGGATATGTGAAATGTCTTGAGGAGTAGGAGGGAAAATTTTGGGGTATGACAGCTGCCCCTGTTCAATCCTCTTATACTGGAATGGTTAGATTGGCATGCTTGCCTTTCGTGACCTGGAGGTAGAAGATGATTGAACACTCGAGTACACCTGAAAATTTGCACTCGCTGCTGATTGATGATGCAGGGAATGGGCTTACAGATGCCATTTGGAGAAGTCTTCGACTTTATTGGGGGATGAATCGTACGTTAGACTCAAGAGCGTCGCCTGGATAGGAGAATCGTCGGAGATGGGCTTAAGATGCCATCTGAAGAGACTGATGTTGGAGGATGAGTCGTACGTTAGACTCAAGAATGTCGTCTGAATAGGAGAAACGTCGGAGATGGGCTTAAGATGCCATCTGGAGAGACGAATGCTAGGGAATGAGCCTTACGCTAGGCTCTGTAGATATTCCCGAATGTAGGAGGGAGCATGGAGATGGGCTCAAGAAGCCATCCAGAGAGAGTCGTACGTTAGACTTTGCGCTCGTCTTTGAAAGAAGTTATTGGTTTGTATTGGTTTTTAACCAAATATGCAACATTTTGAAAGTGGAGAGATGTCAACAAATAGTCGGAGATGGGCTTAAGATGCCATCCAAGGCAACTGAGTTGTACGCCAGACTCTGTAGTTGCTGTTGATAATAAGAGGGTGTCGGAATAAATCTTCGTCTTGATTACTCTGAAGGAATGATAGTTGGCAGAATGTGGATAGCTTCCCTGTTGTGCTTCGGGTGTTGATCCAATGCCTGTTGTCGGAGGACAACTTGGGTGGTCGCTCGGATAGGGTTTCCCGTCTTGTTTCGGGTATTAATCCTGGACCTCTCATTTTAGAAGTGATTTTCACCTGTTTGGGAAAAACAAAAGAAACTTTGATAGGATATAGTTAGCCTTATGCAGATTATGATGCATGATAATGTGTATGAATGTTATATGCGTGTGTTATGATTTTTATGAATAATGTATGAATATGGATGTCGATATTTCAAAACATATCCATCTTGAAGAAGATGTGGACGCTCTGCTTGGGGATTCCTGGCTTCTGCTTGAGGATAAAACCGCGAAACCCTGACTCGGAATAAGAATAGGCGCCTTTGAGTCCTCCGATGCACTATCTGACCAAGTTTCGAGTCTGGACATTGCTGCTGGGAATAAAGCTGGGAGATGTTCCGCTGGGGACCTTGTGCGTAAACCCTACTGAGGATGGTGGAAGTTGGAAGATACTCCATTGGGGATCATGTACGTGGATCTGGCTAGGGAATAAGAGATGTAGTTTTCCTCCGATGCACTATCTGACCAAGTTTTGAGTTTGGATATTGCTGCTGCCGAGGAAATGGTAATTGTTGAGAGATATTCTGATGGGGATAAATACCACTGCTGGAGATGAAATGTTACTGCTCGAATACTGGTGCAATCAGGTTAAGTTGACTGGGATCGCTGCTCAGGGACTAACGCGATGAAACTTGGAATGTTGGAACTAGTGGAAGGAAAATGTGTACTTCGCCGGGGAAGGTTTGTAGTGAGCGATACCTCTACGGGGATAGTACTCTGCAGGGGAACGTTTTGGTGACTTTCGTCATCATCTCAATTCCGAGAGCATGTAGTAATTATTTTTGTATGTCCGCTTTTCGTATGTTTGTGAACAAATGTTTATTGTCAAGTGCATATAATCATTCAAGGCAAACATTGGACTTTATGCGGAAACAACAAAAATGAACACTTTGTGAAAAGAAAGAAACTTGTATTAATTTGAAAAGGTGGCGTATGGCCAAGCAGTTCGTTTACAAAGAAAGTAAAAAGCTATGCGAAAACAATCTCGTCGAGTTCCAACTATGCTAGTACTCATATATTTCGACTATCTCATGTCCTTGCTGTCAGTAGAAAGTGAGTGAATTAATTTTCACCATTTGAATATTGAATGCTCATAGTAGTCTGTAAGTAGGTGATCTGGACGAGACATAGTTGTACGCTTAAATCCCTAACTTTTTCCTAGACCTCCCTTTCAGGTTTTCATTCTACCGGGATACCCTTTTTTGCCCAAGCCGCCTTTTCAAGTTTTCGACTTGTCGGGTGTACATCTTTTTTATATATCCTTAACTTTTGCCCGAACCCTTTTGGTTCGCCAGGATACCCTTATTTTTGCCTAGGCCAGTCGACCTAGCGGGTCTCGTTTATGCGTAGTATTTTTTGACTATGTCTGCGTTCACAGGGTGTGGGAAGTCTTCGCCGTCCATGGTGCTAAGTATCATAGCTCCGCCGGAAAATACCGTTTTGACTACAAATGGCCCCTCATAGGTGGGAGTCCATTTGCCCCTGAGATCACCTTGTGTAAGGATGATGTGCTTGACTACTAGATCACCGACTTGGTAGACTCGGTGCTTGACTTTCTTGTTAAATGCTCTGATCATTCGCTTCTGATAGATCTGTCCATGGCAGATGGGTGCAAGTCGTTTCTCGTCGATCAAGTTGATCTGGTCAAGGCGAGTCTGGATCCATTCGTCTTCGCCTAACTCTGCGTCCTGGAGGACTCTAGTTGAGGGTATCTGAACCTCGATTGGTATAACTGCTTCCATACCGTATACAAGAGAGAAAAGGGTTACCCCTGTGGATGTTCGTACTGTAGTGCGATAACCATGGAGAGCAAATGGTAACATCTCATGCCAATCTTTATAAGTCACTGTCATCTTCTGTATGAGCTTCTTAATATTCTTATTGGCTGCTTCCACTACGCCATTCATCTTAGGCCGATAAGGAGAAGAGTTGTGATGCTTGATTTGGAACTGCGTGCAGAGTTCGGTAATCATTTTGTTGTTGAGATTAGAGCCGTTATCTGTGATAATCCTTTCGGGAGTGCCATACCGACAGATAAGATTATGCTTGATGAATCGAGCCACGACATTCTTGGTAACAGATGCAAACGAGGCTGCCTCTACCCACTTGGTGAAATAGTCAATTGCCACAAGGATGAAACGATGTCCGTTGGAAGCGGTGGGCTTGATTTCTTCGATCATGTCAATTCCCCACATTGCGAAAGGCCAAGGAGCGGTTAGAACATTCAGTGGTACTGGAGGTACGTGTACTTTGTCTGCATATATCTGGCATTTGTGACAAGATCGAGCATAGCGGTGACAATCAGCTTCCATGGTGGACCAATAGTAACCTGTTCTCAAAATCTTCTTAGCCATAGTATGTCCACTGGAATGGGTACCAAATGCGCCTTCGTGTAACACTTCCATGATACACTCTGCGGTTTTCTGATCTACACAGCGAAGTAAGCACAAGTCATGATTGCGCTTGTATAAGATGTCGTTGCTGAGAAAGAATTTGGATGCAAATCTTCTCAAGAACTTCTTATCATTGACAGATGCCCCTGCGAGATATTCCTGAGTCTCAAGATACCTCTTCACTTCGTAGAACCAAAGTTTCTCTTCTGTATCAAGCTCACAACAGTACGCTGGTTCGTCAAACTTCTCGATGATGATTTGGGGAGCCTCGTTGTCCCATCTGACCTTAAACATAGATGACATAGTAGCTAATGTGTCTGCCAACTGATTCTCCTCTCGTGGAATATGATTGAAAGTAATTTCTTCGAAGTAGGGGATCAAACTCAGAACATGCTCTCGATATGGAATGAGATTCGGATGCTTCGTATCCCACTCGCCCTTTATCTGACTGATCACTAAAGCTGAGTCTCCGTACACTTGCAAGAACTTGATTCTTAAATCAATAGCATCTTTTATACCCATGATGCACGCTTCATATTCGGCCATGTTGTTAGTGCAACTGAAACATAATTTGGCGGTGAAAGGCGTATGTCCACCTGTAGGACATGTAATGATGGCACCAATGCCATTGCCGAGTGCGTTTGAGGCTCCATCAAAGACCATGGTCCATCGGGATCCTTGTTCAGGTCCTTCGTCTGGTCCTGGTTCTTCGTAATCAGTAACTAACAAAACATCTTCGTCTGGAAATTCGAACTGCATACACTGATAGTCATCTACGGCTTGATGAGCCAAATGATCGGCTACTACACTTCCTTTGATCGCTTTCTGAGAAGTGTACCGTGTAACACCCCATCTAAATACCCCGAATATATTAATCAAATTAATATCTAAATCATCTTTAATCAGAGTTAACACGGCAAATGCGGGATGTCACAATTAATAGATATAATAAAACATCATTCAAACAGTAGCCATGCTACACTGAGGATCATTATCCAATTAAATCAATCAATCAATTTAAGACCATGTCTTACACAGCGGAATTTCCAATTCAAAATTCAATAAACCATCATGGTTCTCAAAGAATCCAACTAAAACAATTAAACGATAATAGTACTCTTAACTAAACGTTCCCCAGTGTTACAATCTAATCAGAGCGTGACACTGACACGCAGACTTAAAAGATAAGCTCTAGAGCCATCCTCACCAACTCCTCAGCTGCTAACTTAATCTGAAATGGTAAAGTAAGGGTGAGACTTCTCATAATTAAAGCATATTATAAATCTTTCAATCAATAATATATCACAAGCATATTATTTCACCCACTTAACATAAATTCAGATTCACACACAACCATATTCATCATGCATAATCATAACAATCCAAGAAGAGTAACACTGGAAGACATCCTAACATGTTACCACTTCATACAAACACAATGCAGACTCAATGCATGCGGTACCGACTCGTGACTCAAAGTCACCCAACACTGATCCATCATCAACCGGATACAGTACCATCGATTCGTCCATAACCACACGGACACGAATCCAGCCTAACCACTCATCCTCACTCGGCTATCGGTTATCGGCAATCCAAGTCAAATTCCGCACAATGGGAATTAACTTCACCAAACAATGCAAATGCACACACATCACTAGCATGCAACATTAATCAGTCTATGTATACATTCATTTAACATAACTGAATCACAACAATCAACATGATATACCAACCAATCATGCATACATCTAACATCAACATAAACATGCCGTTATATCTATACATTACCATTATTCTCATCACCAAGAGCCCTCTACTACACATACATCATTATGTGTCAGTTAATAATCATTTAATTCAAAATTCAACCCCTTCCAAAATAATTCCAGGTTTTCTAAAATATTTTCATTTTATAAGGTAGAGCATAAAATTTAGGAAATAACGTCCAAAACGGCGCTCAAAACGGACTTACAGTTTGAAAGTTATGAACTTTTGAAGTTTTAAAATTTTTCAAAAAGGAACAGTGGAACCCGGTTCCTCCCTGGGAGTAACCGGTTCCCAGAATTCCAAAAATCAGCGCCCCTGGAAAAATGCATGGGGAACCCGGTTCCTCCAGGTAGGGAACCGGTTACCAGAAAATATTTTCAGTTTTTCTGGCAAAAAGTAACGTGGAACCCGGTTCCTCCCACACAGGAACCGGTTCCTGAGTTCAAAAATCCCATTTTTCACCATTTTAAAAGCTGGAACCCGGGTTCTCCCACTGGGGAACCGGTTCCCTCGACGTTCAGACCCAAAAACTCAGTTTTTACAGCATTGCTTCCCAAAACCATTTTCCTCTTCATCCCAAAACGTGCCACATATTCCGACACCATAAATTCACTCATTCATCATCAACAACATACAATATAACATGTTTTGTTCGTCAGTAACGATCCTATACCATACAGACCCATTAATTCATACATTCTGACACAATCCGACGCCCATAGGAATACATCCATGGAAACCTAGAAATCCCTAAACATAGATTTTCTAATATACTATGATCTATAATATTAAAATCAAAACCTATAATAAACAATAATCAATCGAAATCACCCCTTACCTTGTGGGTTCTTCGAATCTGACACTTATAGGTTTTCTTCCTTCTTTTCTCCTCTTCTCACTTCACGTATCTTGTTTTCCCAAAAATGACTCTCTTTCCTTCTTTTCCTTATTTTAATCCTCTTTATTCCTTTTAATCATAAATAAAATAAATATTATTTCTCATCCTCCAATTAGTTCCATCAGTAATCTTAATAATCCAATATATTAAATAAATTATGTCCTCAATTAATTTAATAATTAAAAATCATAATTATTTAATTACCGAATTATTTTCGGGGTGTCACAACTCCCCCCACTTAAAAGAGTTTTCGTCCTCGAAAACATACCTCAGACGAATAGTTCGGGATACAAGTCCTTCATCTGACTCTCCAGTTCCCAAGTGACATTTCCATCGGTTGGTCCTCCCCAAGCCACTCTTACTAATGCAATCTCTTTGCCTCGCAACTATTTCAACTTTCGATCCTCAATCCTCGCAGGCACCGCTTCCACAGTCAAATTCTCTCGTACCTGTAGGTCATCTACCCGAATCTCATGAGACGGATCAGCAATGTACTTCCTCAACTGAGACACATGAAAAACATCATGCAGATTCGCAAGCGACGGCGGCAAAGCAATCTGATATGCAACCTTCCCAACTCTCTTGGTAATCTGAAAAGGACCGATAAATCGTGGAGTCAACTTCTTTGACTTCAAAGCTCGACCAATACCAGTCATCGGAGTAACTCGCATAAACACATGCTCTCCTTTACTGAACTCAAGGTCTTTCCTCCTCTTATCATGATAACTTTTCTGACGACTCTGAGAAGTTCTCATCTTCTCCCTGAATCATCTTAATCTTTTCCGAAGTTTGCTGAACAATTTCCGGTCCAATCACAGTACTCTCTCCGGTTTCATACCAACACAATGGTGTCCGATACCTCCTACCATACAATGCCTCAAACGGAGCCATACCAATACTCGAGTGAAAGCTATTGTTGTAGGTAAACTCAATCAATGGCAGATAGCTATCCCAAGCTCCACCCTTCTCTAACACACAAGCTCTCAGCAAATCTTCCAATGACTGAATCGTTCTTTCCGTCTGACCATCTGTCTGCGGATGATAAGCGGAAGTCAAACGCAACTTGGTACCCAAAGCCTCTTGCAATCCCGTCCAGAACTTAGATGTAAATCTCGGATCTCGATCCGATACAATACTAGAAGGAATACCATGCAAACTCACGACCTTTTCGACATACAATTCTGCTAATCTCTCCATCGGATAATCCATCCTTATCGGGATAAAATGAGCAGATTTTGTCAACCTATCCACAATCACCCAGATAGAATCACAATTCTTAGCTGTCCTCGGCAAACCAGACACAAAATCCATTGAGATTCCATCCCACTTCCATTCTGGAACAAACAACGGCTCCATCAATCCTGACGGCTTCTGATGCTCGATTTTCGACTTCTGACAAATCAAACAAGCATACACAAACTCAGCAATTTCCTTTTTCATTCCCGGCCACCAAAACAACTTTTTCAAATCATGGTACATTTTAGTAGCTTCGGGATGAATACTCAACCCGCTACGGTGTCCTTCTTCTAAAATACTCTTCCGAATCTCGGCAACATCCGGAACACACACCCGATCGCCAAATCTCATAACATCATTCTCGTCAATTCGGAACTCGCCTCCTTGACCTTGGTTGATCAATGTCAACTTATCAACTAAACCAACATCAGATTTCTGTCCATTTCTAATCTCTTCCAGAATACCACTAGTCAGCTTCAACATTCCCAATTTCACGCTATTCGGAGTGGTCTCACAAACCAAACTTAGATCTCTGAACTGCTCAACCAAATCTAACTCACGGACCATCAACATTGACATATGCAAGGACTTCCTACTCAAAGCATCTGCAACCACATTTACTTTACCAGGATGGTAATTCAAACCAAAATCATAATCCTTTAAGAATTCTAACCATCTTCTCTGCCTCATGTTCAACTCTTTCTGATCAAAGAGATACCTCAGACTCTTATGATCACTGAATACTTCAAACCGAGAACCATATAAATAATGTCTCCACAACTTCAAAACAAATACGACAGCTGCCAACTCCAAATCATGGGTCGGATAATTCCTTTCATGCACTTTCAATTGTCGCGAAGCATAAGCCACAACCTGCTTATCTTGCATCAACACACCACCTAATCCCATTAATGATGCGTCACAATACACCACAAAAGACTTAGTCGGATCCGGCAAAATCAAGATCGGAGCACTTGTCAACCTCCTTTTCAGTTCTTGAAATCCTTTCTCACATTCAACATCCCAAACAAATATCTGACCCTTCCTGGTCAACTTAGTCAATGGTAACGCCAGCTTGGAAAATCCTTCTATAAACTTCCGATAATAACCTGCAAGCCCCAGAAAACTACGGATCTCCGAAGCATTCTTCGGCGCTTCCCACTGAGACACCGCGCTTCTACCTTCATAGGATCCACAACAATTCCATTCTTGGAAATTACATGCCCAAGAAAACTCACCTCCTCTAACCAGAATTCACACTTGGACAACTTCGCATAAAGCTTCTTTTCGTTCAACAATTCCAACACAACTCTGAGATGTTCTGCATGCTCCTCATCGCTTTTCGAATAAATCAGAATATCATCAATGAACACTACTACGAACTTGTCAAGATACGGATGAAATATCCTGTTCATATACTCCATGAAAACACTAGGTGCATTAGTAACTCCAAATGGCATAACAGAATATTCGTAATGCCCATACCTCGTTCTAAATGCAGTTTTCTGAATATCTTCTGACTTCACACGAATCTGATGATATCCAGATCTCAGATCAATCTTACTAAACACACACGCTCTAACGAGTTGGTCCATTAAATCGTCAATCCTCGGCAAAGGATACCGATTCTTGATTGTAACTTTATTCAACTGTCGGTAGTCAACACATAACCTCATTGAACCTTCCTTCTTCTTAACCAATAACACCGGAGCACCCCACGGCGAAACACTCGGATGGATAAACTTCTTCTCAAGCAATTCCTCTAACTGCTTCTTCAGTTCAGCCAATTCAGATGCCGACATGCGATAAGGCGCCATCGACACCGGACTAGTTCCATGAATCAAATCTATAGTAAATTCTACCTCTCGCTCAGGTGGCAATTCACTAACGTCTTCCGGAAACACCTCTGGAAATTCATTCACCACTGGCAATCCATCACCTTTTGAGTTTCCCTCCGCTTCTATTGCAGAATACAACATAAACACCACAGCACCATCTTTCACAGCTAGATTCATCTGCTTAACTGACATAATCTCATTTTCGATCTTAACCTCTTCAGGGAAAATGACCGTCTTCTCAAAACAGTTAATATGAACCTGGTTGAATTCCAACCAGTTCATTCCAAGGATGATATCCAGTTGTTCTAGCGGTAGGCACACTAAGTCCATACCGAAACCCCTACCAAAAATCACAACAGGACAATTTCTACAAACATATGAAGTAGTCACTGAACCCGACGCAGGAGTATCAATGACCATACTTCCATCCATATTAGAAATTTCCAAATTTAATCTTTTAGCACAATCTAACGCAATAAAAGAATGCGTAGCTCCAGTATCAATAATCGCAATCAAAGGTATGTCATTAATAAAACATGTACCTTTAATCAGCCGATCATCTGGTTTAGTTTCTGATCCAGACAATGCAAACACTTTACCACCAGTTTGCTATTTCTTAGGTTTTGTGCACTGAGAACGAGTATGACCCTCTTCACCACAGTTGTAGCAAGTTACCACTTTCACCCTGCAGTCATTGGCCACATGGCCGAACTTTCCACACTTGAAACACTTCTTATCATTGCTCTTACAATCCACCATACGATGTCCTGTCTCACCACACCTATAGCACTTAACGGAAGAGCTAGAATCTCCTCCACTAGATTTCTTCCAACCACTGGATCTCTGATTACTCCTATCATAAGGCTTACCACGATCCATCTGCTGCTTACCTTTCCTGTCAACATACCCTCGAGCATTCGACTTAGTGTTAGCAAGATCCTCCTCTAGAATCCGACTACAATCAACCAGATCAGAAAATCTTCGGATACGCTGATACCGAATACCCTGCTTAACCTCATCACGAAGACCATTTTCAAACTTGACACATTTGGAAAATTCTCCATCTGCATCGTTAGGGTAATGAGCATAATACTTCGCTAACTCAGAAAACTTCGAAGCATACTCACTGACAGTCTTGTTGCCCTGCTTGAGTTCCAGAAACTCAATCTCCTTCTTACCTCTGATGTCCTCAGGAAAATACCTCCTCAGAAAACTTCTTCTGAACACAGCCCAAGTCAGTGCAACACCATCTTCTTCTAGTTCAGTTCTGGTAGCAACCCACCAGTCATCAGCTTCCTCAGCTAACATGTGAGTTCCATATCTCACCTTCAGCCCCTCTGCACAGTCAATCACTCTGAAGATCCTCTCGATCTCCTTCAACCACTTCTGAGCACCTTCGGGATCATGCGTGCCCTTGAACAACAGAGGATTATTCCTCTGAAAATTCCCCAATTGTCTGTCAACACCAATCGCAGCTCCCTGCGCTGGTTCCCTCCGAGCACTCCAGCCAACATTCCCAAAGCCTCAGCAATGGCATCATCATTCCTTCCGTTACCTCTTCCGGCCATTGTTCTGCAACATAACAAAACAATCTACATCAGCACACAAGTATCGACAGTGTTACTTCACACTAGTCGCATACTAAAGGGATAACGACACAGGACAAGACCGACTATGCTCTGATACCACTATTGTAACACCCCATCTAAATACCCCGAATATATTAATCAAATTAATATCTAAATCATCTTTAATCAGAGTTAACACGGCAAATGCGGGATGTCACAATTAATAGATATAATAAAACTTCATTCAAACAGTAGCCATGCTACACTGAGTATCATTATCCAATTAAATCAATCAATCAATTTAAGACCATGTCTTACACAGCGGAATTTCCAATTCAAAATTCAATAAACCATCATGGTTCTCAAAGAATCCAACTAAAACAATTAAACGATAATAGTACTCTTAACTAAACGTTCCCCAGTGTTACAATCTAATCAGAGCATGACACTGACACGCAGACTTAAAAGATAAGCTCTAGAGCCATCCTCACCAACTCCTCAGTTGCTAACTTAATTTGAAATGGTAAAGTAAGGGTGAGACTTCTCATAATTAAAGCATATTATAAATCTTTCAATCAATAATATATCACAAGCATATTATTTCACCCACTTAACATAAATTCAGATTCACACACACAACCATATTCATCATGCATAATCATAACAATCCAAGAAGAGTAACACTGGAAGACATCCTAACATGTTACCACTTCATACAAACACAATGCAGACTCAATGCATGCGGTACCGACTCGTGACTCAAAGTCACCCAACACTGATCCATCATCAACCGGATACAGTACCATCGATTCGTCCATAACCACACGGACACGAATCCAGCCTAACCACTCATCCTCACTCGGCTATCGGTTATCGGCAATCCAAGTCAAATTCCGCACAATGGGAATTAACTTCACCAAACAATGCAAATGCACACACATCACTAGCATGCAACATCAATCAGTCTATGTATACATTCATTTAACATAACTGAATCACAACAATCAACATGATATACCAACCAATCATGCATACATCTAACATCAACATAAACATGCCGTTACATCTATACATTACCAGTATTCTCATCACCAAGAGCCCTCTACTACACATACATCATTATGTGTCAGTTAATAATCATTTAATTCAAAATTCAACCCCTTCCAAAATAATTCCAGGTTTTCTAAAATATTTTCATTTTATAAGGTAGAGCATAAAATTTAGGAAATAACGTCCAAAACGGCGCTCAAAACGGACTTACGGTTTGAAAGTTATGAACTTTTGAAGTTTTAAAATTTTTCAAAAAGGAACAGTGGAACCCGGTTCCTCCCTGGGAGTAACCGGTTCCCAGAATTCCAAAAATCAGCGCCCCTGGAAAAATGTATGGGGAACCCGGTTCCTCCAGGTAGGGAACCGGTTACCAGAAAATATTTTCAGTTTTTCTGGCAAAAAGTAACGTGGAACCCGGTTCCTCCCACACAGGAACCGGTTCCTGAGTTCAAAAATCCCATTTTTCACCATTTTAAAAGCTGGAACCCGGGTTCTCCCACTGGGGAACCGGTTCCCTCGACGTTCAGACCCAAAAACTCAGTTTTTACAGCATTGCTTCCCAAAACCATTTTCCTCTTCATCCCAAAACGTGCCACATATTCCGACACCATAAATTCACTCATTCATCATCAACAACATACAATATAACATGTTTTGTTCGTCAGTAACGATCCTATACCATACAGACCCATTAATTCATACATTCTGACACAATCCGACGCCCATAGGAATACATCCATGGAAACCTAGAAATCCCTAAACATAGATTTTCTAATATACTATGATCTATAATATTAAAATCAAAACCTATAATAAACAATAATCAATCGAAATCACCCCTTACCTTGTGGGTTCTTCGAATCTGACACTTATAGGTTTTCTTCCTTCTTTTCTCCTCTTCTCACTTCACGTATCTTGTTTTCCCAAAAATGACTCTCTTTCCTTCTTTTCCTTATTTTAATCCTCTTTATTCCTTTTAATCATAAATAAAATAAATATTATTTCTCATCCTCCAATTAGTTCCATCAGTAATCTTAATAATCCAATATATTAAATAAATTATGTCCTCAATTAATTTAATAATTAAAAATCATAATTATTTAATTACCGAATTATTTTCGGGGTGTCACATACCGGATGTCGTATTCGGTCAAGATCATTTGCCATCTTGCTATTCTTCCGGAGAAAGCTGGTTTCTCGAATATGTATTTTATCGGATCCATCTTGGAGATCAATAAGGTAGTGTGAGTCAACATATACTGTCTTAGTCGGCGAGCAGCCCAAGCCAAAGCGCTGCAAGTTTTCTCGAGTTGTGAGTATCTTGTTTCACAGTCGGTAAACTTTTTGCTAAGGTAGTATATTGCATACTCTTTTCGACCAGACTCGTCATGTTGACCCAACACACACCCCATTGAGTTCTCTAATAATGTCTAGTACATGATAAGAGGTCTTCCTTCGGCAGGCGGCATCAGGATAGGAGGATTTTGTAGGTACTCCTTGATTTTGTCAAAAGCAATCTGGCAATCGTCGTTCCATTCCACTACTTGATCTTTCTTCAGTAACTTGAAAATTGGCTCACAGGTAGCAGTTAGATGTGCAATGAATCTGACAATGTAGTTCAATCGTCCCAAGAAACCTCTGACTTCTTTCTCGGTGTGGGGAGCCGGCATTTCTTGAATAGCTTTAACCTTGGCGGGGTAAACTTTAATACCTTTACCGCTGACAACAAACCCTAGGAGTTTACCGGATCTGACTCCAAAGGTGCACTTGTTAGGATTCAGTCTTAATCAGTACTTCTTCAATCTGTCAAACAGTTTCCGTAAATGATCGAGATGTTCTTCCTCAGTCTGTGATCGAGCTATCATGTTGTCAATGTAGACCTCTATCTCGTGATGGATCATGTCATGAAATAATGCCACCATTGCACGCTGATAAGTGGCGCCCGCGTTCTTCAGTCCGAACGACATGACTTTGTAGCAGAAAGTGCCCCACTGTGTAACGAAAGTAGTCTTCTCCATGTCTTCAGGAGCCATTTTGATCTGGTTGTAACCGGAGAAACCATCCATGAAGGAGAAAACCTTATACTGAGCAGTGTTGTCGACCAAAACATCAATATGAGGAAGTGGAAAATCGTCTTTCGGACTCGCTTTGTTCAAATCTCTGTAATCCACACACATTCGTACTTTACCAGCCTTCTTAGGTACGGGTACCACGTTTGCAACCCACTGCGGATAAGAAGTAACAGCTAGGAAATCGGCGTTGAATTGTTTCATGACTTCGGCTTTGATTTTCTCTGACATCTCAGGATGCATGCGACGAACCTTCTGTTTCACTGGGAGAAAACCTTCTTTTGTCGGTAATCGGTGTACCACAATGTCAATGTCTAGACCTGGCATGTCTTCGTATGACCAAGCAAAAACATCGATATAGTCTCGCAACATCTGAACCAATCTCTCTTTGACACTGTTCTCAAGACCTGCTCCTATCTTGACCTCTTTTCTGTCTTAATCAGTACCTAGATTCACAACCTCAATTGGCTCTTCGTGTGGCTGTATAACTCGTTCTTCTTGTTGTAGCAGTCTGACAAGTTCTCCTGGCACTTCACAATCTTCCTCACCTTCGTCTTCGGCTTGGTAGATCAGATTATCGAAGTCATATTTAGCAATAACATAGTTGTTATCAACGAGATTCGGAGTGAATTTGCAGTGCATTACGTGGGTATGTGTAAGAACACATAGCTTTTGAAGGGGTGGTAAAAGTAAAAGAAAGAAAACAGTATTTAAATTCAAAAGTCCAATGATTTTATTGAATGAAAATATGCAAATGACAGATAATAACCCTCACAAACGAGCCATGGTGCCCCGGGCAAGGCACTAGGCTTTAAAGTTTATTGTTCAAAGCAAAGAAAAAACGAAAAGCAAAATAGAAATCAAAATCAATTACTCCTGTCTAAAGGAGATTGGTATGGCGTCTTCAGTCTTCCAATTGATGAGTCTGTTGTCGGGAGTTGGGAAGATCCACTTGCTGATGTCGAAATCGTTGTCGTTGTCTTCTATAGCATGGACTCCATTCTGGCTGATGCGAAAGGGAAGTTGGCCGGCACATTCGCGGCGTATCATCTTCTAACCTTTGGTGGTGAAGCCTAAACCAGCCTTGTCAGATTTGAAAGGAAGATCCGGGAGCTGACCCCAAATAGTACTACCTCCTTCTTCAACTGCAGCTTGAGCATCCTTTAGCGAGGCCATTCTGGGCGGCACTTGTGTAATTTCCGGAGTGACAGGAGAGTCAACAGGCATGACTCTTGGAACTGTTTCGAAAGCTTGATAGTGAGTCTCGAAGAATTCACCTTCCATCTCGAGATATCGGAATGACTGCAGATGACTGACCATGTATTCTTCTTCACCGCATACTGTAACAACCTTCCCTTCCACGGTACTTGACCGATGCAAGGTAGAGGTATGGCCGCCCATGTATCCAAGGGCGTCCAAGTAGGCAAGAGTAAGCTGGACGGATGTCCATGACAAAGAAAGTGGAGTCGAAATTTTGGGAACCAACTTTAACTGGCAGAATGAGCTCTCCAAGTACTGTTCGTTTAGAACCATCAAAAGCTCTCACAATTATGTCGCTGGGCTTCAAGACCAATCCTTCAAAATCAAGTCGGTCAAAAGCATTCTTCTGCAGGATATTCAGAGCAGAGTTGGTATCTACCAAAACATGAGACAATGTAATGCCCTTGCATTCAACAGAGATGTGCAAGGCTTTGTTGTGTTTCTTTCCGGCAGGAGTTAAATCAGCATCAGAGAAGCCTAGGCCATTGTTGGCAGCTAGGCTAGCAATACAAACTTCAAATTGATCAGTGGTAGTGTCTTGCGATGACATGAGAAAACTTCACCAAGGCTTTAGCATGAGCCTCAGAGCACAAGAGCAGAGCAAGCATGAAGATCTTGGACGGAGTCTGTCCCAACTGTTCCACAACATTGTAGTCACACTTCTTGATGATCTTAAGAATTTCCTCCATTTCTTGTTTGGAGGTATCTTTAGCAACTTCCTTTGGTACTTCGGTCTGAGCGGGATGAGTTACTGGTTCTTTCCCTCTAGCTTGACGGTTGAATAGCGGGAATGCGTGGAGTCATGATGTCTTTGGAGGAGAAATCTCTGGAGAAAACACTCTTCCGATTCTGGTCACCTTACTTGATCCGGTGATGTTGTCAATGTCAGGAATGGTAGCTTCAACTGTAAGATCCTCAAGGGTCAGAGGGTCTTGCTTGACGCCATGATAGTAAACCTCAGCTCCATAGTTCCAAGGTATAACTTTGTCAGAGGAGTACAGAACTGGTATAGGAGAAGTAATGATGAGAGGTGCCACTCTAGGCACAGGATCAGTAGAGGAGATCCTTATTGTGTTAACATCAGCATAGTCTTCTGGGAAATCATCTCCCCATCCGGTCGCCTTAACATCTTCAATTGGAATCTTGTAGCTCTCAGGAACAGTATACTTCACCATGTAATCGAACTTTCCACTTGGCTGTCCCAAGGTATCCCAAACTTCTGGTACGATTTTGCTCATATCTTCGATTTTTAGTTTCTTAGACATGTCTTCACACAGATTCTCCACAGGTGATGGCTTCAGAAATAGCACTTCTCGGTTATCCATCATGCACTGAATACGTCTTCTCAACCAAGCACAACCGTCAGGCGCAGATGGGCACCAACGACAATTCTCTGGGCATCCTGGATTGACACCGGCTTGCAGCAAATTCTTCTTAACAATCATCAGAGGAATGGTCAAGTCATCTATATTAAAAACATAAGAGTTCTTGTCAATAGCATTGGAACTTTTACCGTGGTTAGGCATTGGCGCATTGATCACATTCGGAGTATCAACAGGAGGATCAAACTCAATTTCTTTAGCTTCAATCATATCTTGAATCTTGTTCTTCAGAGCCTAACAATCATCAGTATTATGTCCAGGGCTGTTGGAGTGGTAAGCACACTTAGCATTAGGATTGTATCTCGGAGAGGAAGTGTTGATGTTTTGAGGAGGATCACTCAAGGTAATCAGTTCTGCTTTCAACATGTGTTGCAACGCTTGTGACAATGGCATGTTGATCTTCGTAAACTGTCTTCGTGGCGCGTTACGCGTTGTCTCGTGAGGTTGTCTTGATGTAGGATTGGAGATCACAACGCCCCACATATTGAGCACGGTCGGTCTTGGCTCGGCTTTTTGACCATACAGATTGGCCTCTTTCTTACCACCAAAGATCTCTTCAGATTTGATGATGACTCTACATGAATCTTTCCGCTCTTGATACCAGCTTCAATGTGTTCTCCTGTCAATATCAGCTCGGTGAATCCGGCTGAAGAGTTTCCAATTAGATGATTAAAGAATGGGCCTATCAGTGTTCCCATAAACATATCAACCAACTCCCTATTGGACAAGGGTGGTTGAACTCTGCCTGCTAGATCTCTCCATTTCTGAGCATACTCTTTGAACTTCGCATCGCGACCCATAGACATGCTTTGTAGTTGCATGCGAGTGGGTGCCAATTCAGCATTGTACTCATATTGCTTGTAGAAAGCATCTTCTAAGTCACTCCAGGTACGGATGTGGTCATTCTCAAGCTGATAGTACCACTCCAACTGAGTTCCGGCCAAACTCTCTTGGAAATAATGAATCCACAACTTTCTGTCATTAGTGTGGGGGTTGATCTTCTGAACATAGGACTTCAAATGCAGCTTTGGACAAGAAATGCCATCATACTTGGCAAAAGTAGGAACCTTGAACTTGTGAGGAATCACCACACCAGGAACGAGACTCAGATCATCAAAATTCGGCCCTGACATCTTCAGATTTTCCACAGCATTCAGACGGTCTTCAAGTTGCTTGTATTTGTCATCCTCAAAAGAGTACTGATCATTCTCATAGTCTTCTTCCTTCTTCTCAGACTCACGTTGGTCTTCTTCGTTGCCCTTGACACTTCCGTCAGTTTTGACACTCCTGTCTGAGAGTTCTATCCGGCTGACCATTCTAGGACCACCTTTGTGACGTCTGCCCATGTTGAGAACACCAATGACCTTCTTCTTTTTGTTGATGAGCTTCTTCAGATCTTCTTGGCCTTGGACCAAGCTGGTGAACATCTCATGGAATTGAGCATTCTGAGCCTGAAGATCTTTGACAGTTTGTTCAAGAGCCATTTCTGCTAAAATAAATAGCGAGAAAATGAGAAAACCAATCTTTAATGTACAATGTTATGCTATGATATGCGATGTTTATGCAATGCAATGCAATGTTTTCAAGGACCTTAGGAATTTAAATTTGTTAAACAAACATGAACAAACTTTATTAGTTTCTTTTTATTCTTTTTTCTCTTTAAGTACAAAAGATAGTTTGGAAAAATAAAAGAACAAAAATCCTAAAGCTCTAAGTCTCTCATGGACGCTTCCTCTTGTTGTTGAAGTAGGCGTTGATGTTTCTCTCTTCGTTAAGTAGCTTGGTCAACTCTAGTACCTTCTTCTCGCTTGCATAGCATTGAGCCTCGAATGTATCCCTTTCTTCTTTAAGTTGAATCCAGGATCTCTTCAAGTCTTCAAAATCAGTAGGCATGTCGGGATGGAGAACAGTATAGGGTACGTCACCTATAGCAACAGGTTCCATAATTACTGGTAACACAAGTGTAAATGGCATCATGAGGTTTTGAGCTCGAGCTCGAACCCATTTGAGGTAAGGTTCCCAAGGAATGGAGTTTTGGTGCCCCAAAGTCTTGGTATCAGTCTTCTTTACCATGCCCCAAGCGTGTATGAACCTTCGTCGATAATTCTGGAGATCGTGGTTGTAGTCGAACACAATATCTTGGAGAAGCATATCATGAGGACCATTTCTTCGAGCATAACCAAACTGACGTAGAGTTAGAGAAGGGTTGTAAGTGATACCTCCCCTTATACCAAGTAGTGGTACATTAGGGAATTCTCCACAATGCTCAATAAATGTGAAGTCCTTTTGAGAAAAGAGACACCAACGGATATCTGAATGAGAGAGCGACATCAGCCTTTGACACCATTTCAACCTTTGTTCGTTTTTCATTACTGATGAAGGAAGGTGCGAAATAAACCAGCTGGAAAGTAACGGTATACAACACATGAGAGTTCCTTGTCGTTTTATAGTACGAGTGTGGAGAGAATGTAGAATGTCTCCAAGTAAAGTAGGCAAAGGATTTCGAGTAAGGAATATCTTGATGGCGTTCACGTCTATGAACTGATCCGAGTTAGGAAATAGAACCAAACCATAGATTAGCAAGGCTAAGATGTCTTCGAACGCATGGAAACTCATAGCTTTGAGGAATTCTCGGGCTTTCTTCATCAGGAACTTAGCAAGTAAACCCTTAACTCCACTTCTGGTTTCCTAATTGGCTTCAATGTCTGAGCGCTTTAGATGTAATACTGATGCGATGTCTTCATACCTAGGAACCTTTTCTAAACCGGTGAATGGCATTTGGTCAAGAATAGGTATCCCAAGTAGCTTAGAGAACTCTTCCAAGGTAGGAACTAACTGATAATCTGGGAATGTAAAGCAATGGTGTTTTGGATCAAAGAACTGGAATAGGACGTGCATCATATCTTCTTCAAAACCGGAGATAACCAAGTCAAGTAGATAACCATGTCTTTTGATGAACTGAGCATGGTCGGGAATTTCTGAAACCAATTCTTTGAGTTGAGAAGGTACTGCCATGAAGTTGATTCGGATAGTCTTTCTGAAAGCCATAATCCCTACAAAATAGAGCAAAGATAAATTCCTAGGTCCTTGAAATGGTTAGAAATGATATGCAATGCGATGATGTCATGATGTCATGTTTAGCAAGCATAGACAATTCACACAATAGCCCTAGGTTTAAGGCTTGCATGAGGTGTAGGTGATTACCCTACCAAAGTTTGAGTTGGTTCATCCTGTCCTATAATAGTAACCAGGTTCTAGGAATCTCATATCATTGATCTTTCTCGTAGGCGTTTATTTCAATACGACTACCAAGTGGTCGACCGAACATATCCCAAAAGTCTGATCTTAATGAGCGTAGCATCGAGTATCAGCCAACCTTAGTCTGCACCAAAGCCGGCCATCTCACTACCTTCTAATGGCCAAGATGGGTCAATTAAGGTTCTAAAAGTTGAGTTAGTGCTGATGACACCACGCAGAAGCCAAATACTATCTTCAACTTGGGAATGAAGAGTATCAGGACATCCAAAGTGTCACACTAACGTAGCCATCATGTTGATCTTTTTGGTATACACCTAACGGTCGTGACGATCTATTGCTACTTACCTAAGGAAACCTGGATCCGGGTGTAGGATCCCCCACAAATATAATACCCAAGCAACCCTTAAAGATAAAGCAAGCAAGTCAAACAGAAAGCAGTAAAAATGATCTAAAAATCCCTAAGGTATTCTCTCTTTAGGGTGTCTCCCCGGCAGAGTCGCCAGTTCTGTAATACGGTGAACTAACTTTGAGATTTTGTTTTTCTTTTTATCACAAAATGTTGTGGATAGCAAGAGTCGCCACCGACTTTTCTTTTATCCAATTAAGGGAAGGTGAAAAGAACAAGAAAAGACCTTCGTTAGATTCTGAGTAAGGGAGAAGGTTATGAAAAGGGAATGTATTAGCACCCCCTTTCATCCGTAGTTATCTACGGGCTCTTAGTTGCTTCTAGCTTATTTTTTAAAATTGCTTTCTGTGTGTTTGACAAAAAATGTTTTGAAAAGGCATTTCGCTTTGACTTTGTAATGATTCATGTAGGAATGTATACAAAGTGTTCGTAAATGTTTCATTTTTGAAAAGAGTTTGAACTTTGACAAAAGTGTGTGGTGTGAAAAGTATTTTGATAGAGCAAGCAACTACTTTCGTTACACAGTGTGGCATTTTCTGCTACAAGGTCATGCCGTTCGGACTGAAGAACGCTGGCGCCACTTATCAACGTGCTATGGTGGCATTATTTCATGACATGATTCATCACGAGATAGAGTTCTACGTCAATGACATGATAGCTCGATCACAGACTGAAGAAGAACATCTCGATCATTTGCGGAAACTGTTTGATAGACTGAAGAAGTACAGACTAAGACTCAATCCTAACAAGTGCACCTTTGGAGTCAGATCCGGTAAACTCTTAGGGTTTGTTGTCAGTGGCAAAGGTATTGAAGTTGACCCCGCCAAGGTTAAAGCTATTCAAGAAATGCCATCTCCCCGCACCGAGAAGGAAGTCAGAGGTTAAAGCTATTCCTGAAGCATTGACAACAAAGTTTGCAAAGCTTCGGAAATTCGTAATTTTCTCCTAGGGTATCAGAATGACGCGCGGTTTATATTGTTAGAAAGCTAATGGAGAGTACTTTTTAATGAAATTAGTCCCCAAAGCATTATGTTAAATTTAAAAGTGATGGGGCCCCATTTTATTGATTTTTTCTGAGTAAATTACATATTTAAATTCCCTATAGTGCAGTTCAGTTCCGAGTGCGGGAACAGGCTGCCTCGTCTGATATTATGTGATTCCCTGTATAATTCTGATATGCATGATTCTCTGTTATGTCACAACATTCTGTATGCTAATGCTCATTACATGACAATGCATTACGCGATGACTATGATATTCTGGATATGTTTTCTGTTTAAGCATGCTTGTATGTATGTAAGAACAAGTGCAACAGGGAAACCTGAATAGTAGTGTCAGTATAGACGAATCTTGTGTACTTGAGGTAAGTGCAGCAGGGCAAACCTGAACACGAGTTTCAGTATAGGCGAATCCTGTGTACTCTGTAATTTCTGGACATGTTACGGATAGTGGCTTGGTGCACAATCATTCATGTCGTACCATCTGTTGCTTTATGTTTTGGTCGTATATGTGGCTTTCTGTGTCCTTCTCAAGGATCGCCATATCTGTGGCCTAGATGTATCCGAGGTGAGAATGGACGACCTAACATTAACACCACTCTAATGGGAATGATCTGATGTATACTCATTGATCGGTTTAGAATGTATCGGTATTGCAATGAGAATGATCTGGTGTATACTCATTGATCGGTTTGGAATGTACCGGTATTGCAATAAGAATGATCTGGTGTATACTCATTGCATATCGAGGGAAGTGCATGTGCTCGATGGGAATGATCTAGTGAATACTCACCGTGTCACGGTTAGAGGTACTTCCTTATGCAGTAAAACATCGGCAATGTTGGTTCGACGGGGATGTGATGCCATGTAGGCTACATCACGTCGTGACTCACTATAGTACTACCACATAGGTAACATTACTAGTCCTTCGTCGGTGGGTTCGTGTCTCCATTGTGAGGTGGTTTCACTTGCTATCTGGAACAAATGTGTACATTCTGTTGTGTGTTTTTTTGTTTCTGTGGCCTCATTGATTGGTCAAGGGACCCTCAATGGTGGTTTTACCCCGTATGTGTGTTTGCACCCGGCTGGTAGATAAACCACGGATCCTCGGTGGATTCGTTTATGCATGACCCTGTAGAACCGAGTGAACCCGTAAGATAGGGGAACTCATTGAGATTTAGTAATCTCATCCAATCCTCTTATTATTTTTCACGAACAGGTTATAGATTGAAGAATTGCTAGATGGTCGGTTTGTAGATTACAGACGAGCATATGGTAGGAAGACCTCATCAGATCTTATCTTTTCCGCTGTGCAGTGCTTAAGACAAGCTAATTTTATACATTATTATGTTAGATCTGAGTTGTATACAGTTTTAATTTCTTGTCTTTTCCATCTTTTGTATGTTTCTATGTACCATTTATAGAATCACTACATATTATTCTAGACGTGTATGTGTAATACGGTGAACTGACTTTGAGATTTTGTGTTGCTTTTTATCGCAAAATGTTACGGATAGCAAGAGTCGCCACCGACTTTTCTTTTATCCAATTAAGGGAAGGTGAAAAGAACAAGAAAAGACCTTCGTTAGATTCTGAGTAAGGGAGAAGGTTATGAAAAGGGAAGGTATTAGCACCCCCTTTCATCCGTAGTTATCTACGGGCTCTTAGTTGCTTCTAGCTCATTTTTTAAAATTGCTTTCTGTGTGTTTGACAAAAAATGTTTTGAAAAGGCATTTCGCTTTGACTTTGTAATGATTCATGTAGGAATGTATACAAAGTGTTCGGAAATGTTTCGTTTTTGAAAAGAGTTTGAACTTTGACAAAAGTGTGTGGTGTGAAAAGTATTTTGATAGAGCAAGCAACTAAAAGTCTTATTACCTACTCAGAATGGTCGTTTTCGTGTTGTTTTACGTTCCTTTAGAATAGTGCTAGCCATACCATTAGTTGATATGTAATTCGTTGGATGTAAGCAGGGACATTCGAAGGGACATCGGATGGTCATAGAAGGCAACCTGTAGGAAGTATCCTAGCACATTCGAATGGACGATCATCACTTTTCATAGGCAACAACCGAGGGACGAGATCATGTGTTTGTAGGCGACATCGTGGGTCTATGATCTTTGTATCGAAGGGACTATGACGATATATTTGTAGGCAACGGTGCTAGGATACCTCTACGTTCGAGGTACTTGACCATTTATTCGAAAGGCAACGAGAGAGAATTACCCTAAGGGGTGTATGTGTGAAAAGAGTGTGTCAGATTCAGATATATTATCTTGGAATTAGAAGTGATCTATGCTCGTTTTTATCTTGCCATACACGCCTAGTTACTAGTAGTTTATAGGGTGCGGAAAGTAAATTGTGGAAAGTAAAGTGCGGAAAATAAAAGTCCTATGCAATTACATGGCTTTGGGGCAGTTACATAATAGGAGTGCGGAAAGTAAAAGTCCTAATTAAACTATTACATCCCATAAGCAGTTACATAACATTGAAAAGAAAAGCGAAAAAAATAGTCCGAACCATGACAACCTGTGAGCAGATACATAATCAGAAAATATAAGAAGTTCGCATAAGAGAGAAAGGTTAGTAAAAAAATGAGATTTTTGAATGAGGAAAAAGATTTTAGGTAGCCATGCTGATTAGATGATATAGAAATTTTTTGGGAATTTTCCGGATCGATTTTGGTAATTAAAAACAATTAAAAGTCAGTCTAATGGTTAATTATCAATTAATTAAAATATGCATGCAAAAATATTAATTTTTATGTCAAAAATTAAATAAACATTTTTCTGATTAAAATGCAAAAGGAAAATATTTTTGGTGATTTTTAAATGCATGAGAAAATTATTTGAAGATTAATTAAATTGAATGAAAATATTATAAAAAAAAATGTTAGTTATGAAAAGTGTTAAAAATAAGGTCAGGAAGCCAGGATCGAACCCAGGACCTCCTGGACAAACCAACACACGCGTTACCACCTGGGTTAGCTGGTCTTGGTGTTCAATATCTGCAAACAAATGGTTATAAGCATTGCAACGTGTCATGTTTTGAATTTTTAAAACACAGTCAAACGTGGGTCCCAGGGTGTATTGTAGGGAGCGAATCAGAAGCCACGATCGTGCCACGCATGCCTCGTCAGGGTCAGATACAATCAATGACGCCGGAGCCTTAGCTCTGATCGTCTTCTCCGGCAAGCTCGATCTTCAAACCTGCAAAACAGCCAAAATAAAAAGCAAAGAGATACCTTACCCCCTAATTCGACCATGGCGAACACGATGGTGGTGTCTGTTTGTCTTGAATCGGCCTGGAAAACGAGTTTCGAATCAAACAGTTCAAGAAACCCTAAAAATGGCAGTTTGTGTTTCACGCGTAAAAGCTCACATGTAATGCATCAAACATGATCTAATGAGTGTCCTGAATTCATACAAACAACCAAAAGCAATTAATAGTGCATGAAACATGAAAATCGAATTCAAGAAGTTTACCAAACCGGTGAGAGCTATATGGCACGATTTAGAATGATTTTGCTTCGTGTAAGGGTTGGGAATGATTGCTGGGATGCTCAGGAACACGATGGAAGGCTTGAAACACTTTGAAACCTGCTGAAAAAACAAATTCGAATTTGTCAACTTTGTGAAAAATTTGTGATTTTTAGGGTTGCTTCAAGAGGCTAGGGTTTCGTCCTCTGGCCTTGTGGATGTGTTGTATATTTATAATGCAAGAGATTGGAGCAAAATGAATGAAAAAAGATATGGCTTTGAATGCAAAAATATTTTCTCTTCAATTTTTATCAAATTTTTCCAAAATTTGATTTTCTCTTCCTTGTATGATCTTGCACGAAATTGGCATGTATTGTGGGCTTCCTTGGTCCTCAAGTTTGATAGAAATCCAACCCAACTTGTTTTACACCTTGTTTTCATATTTTATTTAATTTAAATTTGAATTAATTGCTTTTAAATTCAAAAATAAATCAAAAAAATAAGAAAAAGGTCGTGGCAAGCAATTATGGAGTGGTCGATGTTGAATGGGAGAGAGAAAACTTTTATAAAAAATGAGGCCCACAAGATATGGGTAGTGTATAAGGCTAAATTTGGATTTTTAGTCTTATGCTCTAAGGTGGGCCACCAACAAAGCTTTGATATAAAAACACTTGTAGACAAGCATACATGTGCTAGGATTTTGAACAACAAGTCTGCAAGTTCTAAGTGGTGGCCAAGGATGTGGTAAAGAGGATGCAAACTTATGATACAGTTAGGATAAGAGATATTATGCATGAGATTAGGAATATTTGGGCACAATGATTTGACCTGCAAGGCATTCACACAGGATCCAAATGCACTTAAAAGAAAGATAATCATTGCCTTATGAGTTGTGTACTTACCATTTGTGTACAAATATTTCTTAAAATGATTTGACTTTTGTGTTATTACCGGTTGTGTAGAGAAAAGGAAAAAATATACCAAGTAATGAAAATGCAGATAATGCAGCAACAGATGCACCAACAAATGCACCAACTGATATGCAGAATGAGGATGCTACCCCAATTGTTGGACAAACTGATGGACCAACTGATGGATTAAGTGTTATTCAAACTGATGGACCAACTGAAGGACCAACTGATGTACCGACTAATTTCCAAACGACTTGACCAACTGATATGCAAACGACTGGACCAACTGATGTTGAAACTATACCAAATGTGATGAGTCAAACAGGCTCTTGTGTGGTTGATTCATACAAAAATCAAACAGGAAAGAATAAAGGAAAAAATAGTCATCAAAAGGAGGCAAGGTGAGAGGATCAAGTTGAGTTGGTTCAAAAAACCAATTAAAGTCCATGGGTCAAAAGATCAGTCAATAATGCTACCAAAAATGGAAGAAAAGCCTTTACCAAAAGATGCCAAACTTGGAGTTTCAACTAGGTCTTTGAAGACTTGGAAGACCAAGAAGATGAGAGATTAACTGTTATGTTTTATAATTCTGCAACTTATGTATAACTTTGTGATTTTTTGGGCAATTATCATGTAATATAAATAACTAATGCACCAAAGTGTGTTTGTTTTGGGCATCCGTTATGTCTCTTTTTCATTTTGTAATGTTCGTTTTGGGCAACTGCTATGTATCAGCATTTGCTATGTATTCGACAAATGTAACAAACTACGTTCCTGTTATGTCAATGTCTTTTGTTCAATTTGATTTGTATACTAAATATCAATAGCACAATCCAATAACTCAACATAACAGAACTTAACATATTGATATAAAATTGTTGGATTACAATTGGAGTGGAAAGGGATTAAAATAAAACTTAACATATTAAAATAGAACTTAACATTTCATTCTTCATAAAATTGTTGGATTACAAATTGGAGTTGAAATGGATAACATCTTAA
Organism: Vicia sativa; assembly: GCA_021764765.1. Lineage (NCBI taxonomy): Eukaryota > Viridiplantae > Streptophyta > Magnoliopsida > Fabales > Fabaceae > Vicia > Vicia sativa. The sequence continues at coordinate 290,153,592 of CM038794.1, forward strand.
CTACACTAACTTAACCACAACTAAAAACACCATCCATGATAGACCAATTACAACCATCATCCAAATTTTTTTTCTCTTTTCCATTACAATCTTTCTCTTAAGTTTTTCTAACTTGTTAAGCTTTCAGAATCTGGAATCGATCTCATCAACAATCTATTTTGCTAATTCTCTCAAGTAAGTCTTGTCCATATCACATTGACATCATCTGGACAGATTAACATCTTTCCCTTCAACCAAATCATTCCATAGGAATAGACCACAACCATTCTGCAATTTCATTGTAACATGATCAACACATATAACCCAAAATTGTGACTTCAATATTACTAAATTCTTAAAATTACTCACCATGGCGTTCCTACATTTCCATAATTTTCTGCCTTGATTTTTAAGTGAGTTGGAGACCCACATATTCATGGTTGAGTTGCACCCGCATATTGGCAGACCTTTTCCAACATCATTCGTTGAGGATGACTTACACCCACCCATACCCTCTTGTTGGTAGGCGACTGCTAAGAAGACGACATAAGAACACAGAGACGATGGCTGGATAAAAGAAGAAGATGACTGAAGAACCATAAGACAATGGCTGGGTAAAACGGAGAAGATGGATGAAGTGCTAGATGACGATGGTGGATTGCAGAGAAGATGAAGGCGATGATAGCAGGAGAAAACAACGAAGAAGGCTGGACAAAACGAAGAAGATGGCATTTGGGAATAAAAACCCTAATTTTGGAATTTATGCCATGTTGTCCAATGATTGTCTACTAGTTTGGAGAAAAAATAAAACATAATGCCACACAAGAAATAACCATTGAAGATTCCATGACACTTGGGCAATGAGGGGTCTCTGTGAGGGAATCTACATAACATCAGGGGGCGTTTAAAAAAACTTTACCAGGGGCTAAAATGAAAACTCGCTAACATTACAAGGAGATTTATATATTTAACCCAAAATAAAATGAAGAGAAGATAATAAATCGATAACGAAATTATAAGTTAAAATTGTGGTATTTAAGACTCTCATCTCATCAAAAAACATAATGTCCCTCTCTTTATGATTTGTTGCAATCAGTCTTCTAAAATGTGAATCTCCCACACAACAAAAAGTGGAAGAAAATCTAAGAGAATAACTGAAATAACACGGTTGACTAACTAAACAAGACTTAAAGTAAGATTAAGAATATAATAAACACGAGAAAGAGGCATATTAGTTGTGGATATGAAATCAATGCCAACTAATGACATAAATGTGTCATCAACAATCATAAATGATATAGGCGAAACATGATTTAAAGACAAAATCGATTTATAATTATATCATATGATGTGATGTTCTAGAGTGCATCATATTCTAGAGTTAAGGATCCATGTGTTAAAAGATATGTTTGGCAAATTGGAAGAATTCAAACATTTAATAGAGGAGGAAGACTTAGTGTATGGCTGAGTGACAATAACCTTTTGAAGATGATCTACAATATCAGATATTTGATAAGCGGTCTTAAATGTTATACATGACCAAAACCAATGGCAATAAGAGTAACAACAACAACATTGGAGATGGACTCTTAATTCTTCTTATTTGTCTATTTGAGACATTATGATTTTCAATGACCATTATTCTTACAACAAGCACATTCATAATTATCAAGTCTAATTCTCCCTTGAGATTTTCCTTTGTAAATACGAGAAAAATATAGATTGAGGAGTGTAAAGAGCTCCTTTATTTGAAATGAAACTAAAGTGGAATTTACCAACAACTTATTAACTTCTAATTCAATATTGAAAAGAGAAGTATAGTGTAGAATACTCCCACAAAGACTCATCCTGACAGACAATTTGAAATTGAACAAGGCGATGCACTTCTATTTAATCGGTGTATGCTTTAACAACTTTTAATTAATTTTATTCTATACGATTCAATTGATCCTATAAATTAGCCATGAATGAATAAAATTCTTAAATCAATATACTATTTTGTTTAAAAGCCCTAATGTCACACTCAAACTAATATTGTTTTATAAAATTAGATTTATTAAACAAAATTTTCAAACAATTTCAATAAGGATCTTCAAATTACTAACATCTCATTTTTGCAACTCGTTTACATATTATTTTGTTAGCTTCGTTCTCTAGTTGATATTGTTTTGCAAGTTGCACGTGTATTGACCGAGAAACAAAGTTTTTGATTCAATTAAGGATATTTGAAGTTATAACATTTTATGTTTTCAACTCTTTTATATATTTTGCTACGTCTTTTTATATATAGGCTTAACAAAAGCTCCATCACCCAACAATCACTTCTCATCCTGTATGATGTGGTGAGTCTGAACATACAATCTGGATGGATACATATTATCTTGTACATTTTTGGATTTACTCGATCTACCTTAAAATCAACAGTTAATCATGTGAAACTTTTTTTATAGCTCAAACACAATCTTCCCGTGAACGAAATTTGTCGTTCACTTTTAAATTTTCATCAAACTGCACAAACGGGTTGAAGAAATAATCTGATGACGGTTCGTCTCCACCCATGTTGAAGGGGCATGGATTACAGGAAGAAGAATCCAAGATTCAATGCCGCTCTATATCGTAATCTTTTGGAGCACCTTGGCCCGAATGATGTTAGCGTAGTACCTCTAAACTTTTTCTCTTTTAACTTAATTGTTTTTAAATTTATCATTGTTCTAATTTAATTTTATCTACGGTTTATCTAGAGACGATATTTGGATTTGGACCATAAACGCAACCCCGGGGATGCACCAGTTTGGATGATAAAAACTACAATGATATGGTTCAACATAGTGAAGATGCACCACAACAACCGTGTCAAGATGCAGTTCGGAATGCATCAAGATATACCATGCGATCCAACTTCGGATCTGTGGCATCTCAAAAGGGTCGACGCCTAATGGGGTGTTAGTAATTGGAAAGATTTCGCTCTGAAATGGTGTAAGATGTGGGCTAGGCGTCACCAACATGTCTTACAATTCCCTGTTTTTCACTAGGCATAATATACGATACATAGATCAATATTATGATTGGTACAAATCAGTTACTAACCCTGAAATGTTGGTGTCTGACCCAAGGTATTTGATCGTCCCACACACACAATGAGAACAATCCTCAAATCCCCAACACATATCCACCTCCCACCAAACACCACAATGATATCAATCCACAAACACCCAACCCCGATCCCCACCTCAATACCAATACCCCCATATGCCTCACACCCAACCCCAATTTGAATCTCAATACCAATACACCCATATGCCTCACACCCAACCTCAATCTGAACCTCAATTCCAATACACCCACATGCCTCACACACAATTCCAGTATTATGAACAAAGACCATACATCCAACATCTCGATGTGGGCCCCTCATCATCTCACTTTCTCACCTTAGCCCAAATCTAGGCCTACTTGAAGAATATGATTCAGCCAACCCAACTTACCCTCGACCATCACATCCTCGTAGCACCAAACAATCGCTATATCAAACTCCACAAGATCAATTTCATTTTTACCCCCTTATTCAAACAACCAGTGTTATCGACCACCCATGTAATCCCACCACCCATGGAACCCCACCCACCACCAATACGACCAAACTTTGAGGACATAGGTAACCGACTATTTTGAAACGAATATTCCAATTATGCTGATCTGACATATTTCATAGATCCTGGACGCATTGACTACGCTGGGCCCTCGACTCAACCACAACAGAAAATTCGTCGAAACCCAACACGAACTAAGCAGGGACGTAGCTGAGAAATCTAGAGTCTTACAAGATAATATGTAACTGTTATTCTCATTATGTAATCCTTTAATTATTAATGAAAATCGAACTTACTCATAATTGTATCGCACTTGTCTTTTATTTTTAAAAAATGAATAAATAAATTGCCCACCAAAAGCACTTAGGCGCCATCTGAGATGACTTAGGGCAAATAGATTACACCTATGCACCATCTCACTTGGCGCCTTCATTAAAAAATTGAGTATATGCACCATCTAGGATGGCACCTCCACTTATATGCAGTCATATAAGTCTGAAACATGATTATTTGTGCAATTTTCTTCGAAACGTGGTTATTTGTGTAATTTTGTTCTATACATCGTTATCACTAAAAAAAAATTGTTTTCACCTTCTTTTTCATTTCAAAGATATGCAAGAAAATAAAAAATAAGGTACCTTTCAACTACCTACCCATTAATGGAGAATGCTTAGGCATTCCCCATTTTACCCTCTATTCCTTAATTAATTTGCACTACAAAAAGGGCTTTTTAGTCATTCAATATATCACACTCTATAGCCAATGATATTCACCCATTTTGCCAAGTGGCACTCAGTTTTTCAAACTCCTTTTTCCCTCTCATTCTCCTCATCTACCCTCTTTCTACCATTTTATCATTTTCAAAACAACACTATCTCACTCTTTCTCTTCCGTTTTCCTTCTTCTCTCTCTAAATCCCCACAAACCCTAACTCTTCGTCAAGCTCGCCGTATTTCCAGTCTTGTCGGAGGTAAATATATTGAATAACGGTATTGACGTGATTCCGACGGGGTTAGGTGCGATTCCGGCGATAGGACTCACAGTTTCGCGGTGTGTTAAGGTTTCTCCTCCCCTGCTCCTCGCTTCTTCTTCCTTTCTTCATCATGCTTTGATAAAAACTGCTCTCATTATTTTTTTTCTTCTTTCTTATTTCAGATCTTTCTTATTTCAGAATAACAGAGCTAAGGTTGTTTTGTTACTCTGGTAATAGATTTGGATTTAAGGAGGGGTATTATTGAGGATTTCGGTTTCAATTTGTTCATTTTGGTGGGGATATAGAATAGGGTATGAAGCTGAGGAGATGTCGATGTTTGAGCTTATGCATCAAAGTTAGTGTTGATGCAATTTGTGGTTGATTCACTTTTGTTGTTGTCGTGGTTTAATTGCAAAGAGCAGAGAACGTTACTGTCGGGAAACTACTAAGGTATGCTGCTTTTGATTTTTCTACGCGTTGGTTAAGAGTTTATTTTTGCGGTTCCGATCTAAATTTGCGTTGTTGCTTGCAGGTGTTGATGCAAGGAATTCGAAGGTTGCAGTGTTCAAACTGCTTTAGTTTGTGTTGTCGCAAGTGTTGATACATTTTGTTCCAAATTTGCAGGTTGTGGTGAAGCTACTCTTGTGTCGTATGTGAAGCAACAGGTGTGGAATTGAAGCTTCAATGGTTGCTAATGTGGAATTTAAGCGTCGATGTATCAACATTCCTAGAAAGTGGTATGTATATACAGTTTTTGATAACCTCTAATTTGGTTTTATAAATTTAGGTTTTTGTTGGTTATTTGTTGTTAGGATTATGTATTTTTTTAACTGTTTTTATGGATTTGTTGCAGTTCTGCTACAAACAGATTAATTAATTACTGCTAAGGATTCTGATTAATTTTCTCTGTATTTTTTTCAACTACGTGTTTTTAAATTAAATTTTGTTGTAGGTTTGTTATGATGTTGCATTGCTTTCGGCCTAACCATTTGTTTTCTCACAAGGCTGGGATAAAACATACTGCTTGAGATACCTTGGTGATTTCAACGAAATCCACTTTTTGGTGACAAAATTTACAAGGTTAGTCCATAAGTCTTTACTGTGCAGTTTTCATTTGATGTATCAACTTCAAAATCACCTATGATGTTAGGTTTATAGATCGTATCAATGATGATTTTGTTGAAGCAACACACCATTAGATTTGAGGTACTGATTTGATACACAAATTATTGTTACAATTTCTGATAGTTGCAATTTCTATTTTACATATAGAACGATCGCAGTCAAGTTGAAGTTTGGTCTGAGAAATATCTACAATCGGGTACTGTGAACTTGAAGTTTCAGAGGGAAATCTTTACTATTGCAAAGAGGCCGGAGGTTCATATGCGCCTGCTGTGGTTGGTTTTGAATTTAAAAATGGCCGATCATATCCTGTCTATGATGTGTATGTTGAGTTCAAGAATGCACTGTTAGAGGTATTTCTCTCCATTTTTGACTTTCTTGTCTGTGATTGTAATTTGGGAATACTGAACTCTTTGTTTTTTAATTCCTCAAGTATATTTGTCTACAATGATAGGTGTTGTTCTCACATTTTTCATCTGTTATGATAGGTATTGTTTTTTGTTTTAGAACAATTGGATGGCCTTTGATGGTTTATATCATGGCTGGGTTATCACTTTTGGATGAGTGTTTCACTGTGGTAACTTGCTATCTGTGTTAACTTGCAGACTACTGATTTCCTTCTTCTCAACCTCAACAACACAACTTGCAGACTATCTGTGTTAACTTGCTATCTTTCCGTAAGTACAAGGATTTTGAGTTTCTTCTATATAAATTCATATATACCACTGCTAGCTTTTTGGCTGAATGTTATAATTTTGGTTACCACTGTATATTGTTCCAAAGTTAAATGCTCTCTGAACTGAATTAATCTAACCATCCGGACCTTTGGATTCAAGGCTTTCTTTTATTTTTTTAACACTACCTTCAAAATTTTAACAAGCCCAATACTTTTGGAAATTAATTTTTGCGGACTATGTCTTATAAGTACTTATTTAGTTATCCAATTTTGTAGAAAATAAATAGGGGCGGCTGACTTTACACAATAGAGGATGTCTTCTGCTGAATACATGAAGGGAATGAAGTCGGTTCCGAAGAAAATCATTGACATTCTTCTATTGTCAGTGTGCTCGTTTGAATGAAGATGCGGCGTGAATCATTTTACCTATGCCACCATTGAAAGATAAGTGATTTCTTACTAGCTTTACTAAGTGATCTTTCAATTATACATGTGTTGCGTAACTTATGTGCTATTCTAAGATGATTGATGGTCTATTTAGTTAAGTATTCAAAGTTTGATGGAAGCAACTCTAACTTTTAGGATTCATAAACATTTTTATCAATCCTGTTTTCTTTTGTCGATGATCCATTGCTAAAGCAGACACATTGTTAGTCCAGTTATATTTGCATATTTATTAGTCTAAATGATACTTTTGTGTATAGGGTGATGACATGACAGAGGAAATATTATCTGAGCCATTCAATCGCCCAAAACAGGATCCTCTTTTACCCATGTTTAATGCCCCCTCAACATTCTCTGCAATGTGACATGACAGAGGAAATATTGTTTGAGTTATTTGTATTGATCTGCAGATACTTGGAATCATATGATACTATAGAAAGATCTGATATAGTAATCATATGAATAGTGAAGTGTTCTAAGTAACTAATGACAATTGTGAATGATGTTTAAAAATACGGTGAAAACTAAAATAATGGATGATGATCATGAAAAGATTCTGCACATTTTTCTGACAGGGAAATCTTTTGAAAGATGCATACATTATACATGTTTTTCATGATCCAGTAATAGGTTTTCACGATGCAGTAAGATACATGTTTTTTTCAAGTAGTTGAAAAGGATGTCAGTCTTAGTCACTTCATTTGTGGCATGGAAAACAACTTAACAAGAGCTGGATAGTGCTGGAAGCATCACAAGAGCTCTGAACCTTGGTGTGAACGTTAACTTGATTACCAGTAAGATTTGTGGTTCTTGCTTTCTTGTAGTTCATTAACCGTTAACAATCTTGGTTTGTTTAACATTTGATTGCATTGGATTGATACTTATCTACTAACTTAAACATTTTCCATTTTTTTCCGGATGGCTACACTATTATCTTCGTATTTTCCATTTTTAACACTAGAGCTATAAATTAAAAATGTTTTATTCAACTGCATTATGCTACTGGTTTCTGTGTGGTGTCTTATCATTCACTTTATTAACCTTTGGCAGTAGTGATCTCCCTTTAATTATGTCTCGTAATCACACTTTGATTTATATCCAACTTATTAGCCGTATCAAATTTTGTTTATATACGATTTTGGTCCACTGATTGCAGAGCCCTATGTTGATTCAACAGAAAAGCGTGAACATCGACCTTTGCTTTAATGCACCAGCGTTGATGTTTCCTATGAGCAGCTCCTTTGGGAGAATGAAAACTTAGTAAGTTTTTTATAGATTAGACCATCTTTTCTTTGTATAACCATAACTGTTGCGAATTGAGATTTATAATTTCACTCTTTGTATAACCACAACTCCATATCAATATTTTACAAATCCTGACTTATTGAAATCTTCTATTAAGTTTTGACAAGTTTATTGAAATCCTGACTTGCAGCATTTTATACCCTTCAGTTCAATGGTGCATTCAGGAGAGACTTTGGACCAGCTGGTGCAGGGGCTATATTGTTGGCTAAAGAATGGATTATGGTATACAATTAATCTAACAAATCAATTACATTAGTCTTGAGTACCTCCCTATGAATTTGACAGAAGTGTGTAAGCTTTGATAGCCAGTTTTGGTCTTTATCAATACCAAAAGGTTGAATATGCTACTAAATCCTGTTCAAGTGATTACTTTGTTCTTATTAATAACATGCCTTTATGGATGTAGTGGCAGACATCTTTATTTATTCAGCAGATTGCAACTATATCTTAGATATTTTAAAGGGTTAGATTGGATAATTTGATTAATAACTTTGTTGGAATCAAATTTTACAAACTGATTGAAAACTTTGATTTCAGACACGTCCTATTATAGTATTCTCCTCAGTATGCTCAGGACTGGCATGTGAGCCTTTGATTGCATTTTACTTATCTAACACCAATCCTCACGTGGATCAATTCACATTTTGAAGGTTTATATCAAGATCAAATAAGTGTTTCACATTCTCCAATGTCCCAAGCAATTTCACATGAGCGATCTTGCACTGCCTGACCCTTCTCAGACCGTGGTTTTCCTCGTTGCGCTTCTCAACTTTTTAATATACATGCTGCTTCTGTTTCTTCCATTACTTCTAATAATTCCATATCAAAAATAAAAGCTAATTGTCTTTTTTCTTATATAAGGAATTTGAGGATAAATTATGCATCAAACATTGTACAAGAAGTAAGCACTTTAGAACATAAGATAATGGATATTGAGGAGACTAAGATTTTGATGGTTTATAATACTGAATGTTTCTATTTTGTTTTTAACGGTATGTTGATTTTGGTGTTTCAATTTTCATTGATTTCTTTTCATTTGGTTGATATAGTTGAATTCGGTGATTGCTGAATGCAAGGAAACAAGAGAAATGGGAGTCAGTTCAAGAGGTGGATGCAAAAGGTTGTATTAATTCTGTCAATGTTTTCAGGTTTGTCTTATTCTTTTTCAATGTTTTCCAATGATTATGTTTATTGTTGACTGGTTTAAACATGATTTTGTATGCTCACCAAACTTGATATTACATTGTTGTTTGTTCCTCTCAGGAAAATAGAAGCATGTGTGACAACTTCTTAGCCATTAAGCAAACAGAATTAACAAGGTACGTTGTTCCATTCAGCATGTGTGATGTTTTTTCAGATGAAGCTTGCATACTATGTTGTTTGAGTTTTCCTTTGTTATGAATAATTTGTTTTGGAACTTTTTCAGTCTTTCATGAATAAGCAATTTTTGAGACATTTGATGTTATGTTCTTCACACTCAACCATACTGAGACATTTGATTTTATTTTCTCTTGGTTAGTCTGTCGTGTGGTTTGTGACTGCCATGGAGAAGTTATGTTACAAGGATCAACTATCAAGATGTTAGACTGAAATAAAATTAATCAATATGTGTAGGTAAGTGTTAATTAATAATGAATTGGGGCATATCATTAACCATATGTTGATAGGAAGGAAACTGAGAAGTGGTTTCGATAACATGTTTGAATGGATTACTGAATGGTCATTTTGAATTGCAGCTTGCAGTGACACATACAATTGGGCATGATGCAACTACTGTAAGTATGTCCAAAGTTTACAGGGGCCTTCAACACCTCTGTCATGTAAACAAGTCAACACATATATTTTCTTACAAATTTAAGTGCTTTATCTTTTTATTGGTATATATTAATATACCTTTCTTACAAATTTTTCTGATGATGAATGTATTATATTAATCCAACCTGTGATTTGTCTTTATGAATAATTCTGTCATCCTTTGTATTTTGCTGTATATGTGACTTATGTTTTAGTTTAATGAAGTTTGTTCTTAACAACTACTTTTCTTTTGCCGCTAATAGTCAACACTTACTATATAATGTGTTATTATTCACCATACTCTCCTTCTTTCAAACTAACTCATAAACAAATATTAGATACTGAAATAGATTCAAAAGGAGGTGGAAATTATAGTGTTAAAATTATAGTCAAAATACTTAGATTCAATATGTGTTAAAATTATAGTCAAAATGCAAAATACATGAACTGCTTAGTATATGCATGAATTGTTTAATATGTGTTATAAAGCTAAACTGCATGTTTGTGATAATGTTTTTTATGTTGTGTAATAATTAAACTAAGTTGATAACATGCAAAGCTTTGGATAACAAGAGTGGGAAAAAGTGTTACATGCTAAATCTCTATCCATTGCTTGAGTTAAATAAATATGAAAAATAGAAGAAGAATTGGAAGTTGCAGCAAGTGGAGAGATATAGAAAATAGAAGATGAAATTATCATTTTACAAATCTTTATGGGTTCTACACTCATTTTTGTCAAAAGTTACAAATTGTACTATAATTCTTTACAAACATTACATATAATTATTTAATTTCATTAAAAAAGGTTATGTAAAATAATTTAAATAACTTATTCTTATTTAAATTGACTGTTTTAAAATTTAATTGAAGTTTTTTAAATATTTATTAATAAATATATTAATTTATATTATTATTGAAATAAAAGTAATTATAAATAAGGTGGGAATTCAATTATGCCACGAAAAAATTAAAATATAAAGGCCAATAGAACCAGATTTTCAAATGAAGGCCAATAAAACCACAGTTATTAGTGATTTTATATTAACAACTATATATCAACAACGACTAAACCTTATTAAATTATCTAAGATATGAAAGAACTTATTTTTCTTTCTGGGGCATGATTTTTTCTATCAGATACTAAAAAGGATCCGTTTAATGTGGCAAATTACAAAACTCATTCTGTCGTATCGTTATTGATATTAATATTGTCCATGAACATAGTATTTTAGTCACAACTTGCTATTACACACTTTATTACTTACCTATTTTATCATTAAAATTATAAATTTTTACTTAAAGTTAAAATGATGGAACATGAGTAAAAGGGACTTTATTCTATCACCATAATACTTATTTTAAACAATCATGTATTATCAAATGATCTAAGATATAAATGAAGGCACCCGTGCAAATTAAATATATATTAATTAAATCTTTTAATTAAAAACTATATGAGTTTGTATTTTGCACTCAGGTGAAATATTTATAATTTTTTATATATTTATATGTTAAATTTAAATATATTTATTTGATGTAATTTTAATTTTTGTTGTTATTTGGCAGGTGTTAGACTATCATTCATTTGCGTTAAAAATATGATTAGAATATTACATTAAGTGGTACGGGACACAACTAAATTTATTCAAGTAAAAAAACATGCATAAATATTACTCACAATGTACATTTGACTATGATTATTATAAGAAAACAATAAGTGATATTTCTTAATTTTACGATCTCATGAATTTTACGGGTCACTATCATGACAATAATTTTTATTTTATTTTAATCATCAACATATTTATAAATATTTATAATTATTAGTAATATTTATAGTTATTAGACATTAGATTTACCATGTTAGTAATTTGCTACATATTTTTTAATATATTTTTAATTATTAATAATTTTATAAAACAATGTATATTTACAACAAATAAATCATATGAAATTATTTAAGATAGAAATGCATGTACCCGTGCGGACGCACGGGTCTTCGACTAATTTTGAATTAAAACTCAAAACAACAAAATACTTCAAAGAATTAAAACAAAAAACTAAACAGACTATTAGCAATTACAATCATATTAGAAGCAAGCACAAAGTAATCTAAGGTGGCAAAATATTTTGTTAATTGTATATCTCCAATATTTTAAAAATTAAAAGTATTGCAGTACACAGTGGTAATTACTGATTAAACACTTTCAGGAATACATCAGAAAACCAACTCATCCAAAATCTAATTGTACCCATAAACCATGCCATGTTACCATCCTAAAAATCAAACTGATGCCAAGTTCTCATGTCCTACCTTTTTCCCCCTTTGGTAATCTAATCCAAAGTGAAGCTCAACAAGGGTACATACCTATTTATCAAACTTCATATAAACTATAAATCATCTTCAAATGGGGAAACAGAAAAATCATCTAAATCGAAGCTCTTTTTCAATCTGGCTCCTGAAGAATTAGCATACCACTAATCATGAACTAAAACGGCTACAACTTCCAAACAAAACGAAAACCTCATGTACTTCATGTGTAAGCATCCATCTGTAGTTTCTGTACGCTCCTAACTAGACTTCAGTTAACCATCTGCACTCCAGAAGAAATTGACACAACTTCAATGGAACCGTATATGCTTCTTCTTTTTTTTTAAGAATGGGAATACAATTTTGCTTATCTTAATAATAATATTAAGAATATGAGACAAAAGTTATAGAGCATTAATAAACATACATTGCTATGAGTAGTCATAATCATTTTGTTTTTGAAAAGTGTATAATTTTAAATGTTTTATAATTTATTATTATGATTTATATTTCTTAGTATAGGTGTACACACGACATGCATAATATTGAATACTCCTAATTTTTTATTCTCCGTCTTAAAAGAAAGTGAATATCTTTTATAAAATCATATTCTTTTCAATAGATAAAAAATCAAAAATGATTCTTCAATAAATTCTTAAGGTGTCTGTCAACCGTCCAAATACCACAAATGTAACATTCACACCGATATCACATATTGCACATCAATTCAATATTTCACATCGACACGTGTGACTCAAATGTAACTCAAAACAAAATGCATGTGGTATAAATTGTTATCCTTAATGGTTTTTACATTTAAACTGAGTCCATCTCTTAGACAGATAACCATTAAACTTTTTTCATCTCTCAAACTTTCAAACCCATCTCTTAGGCTTGGGACAAGCCACTGATCTCCATGAAATTAACAGACATTGCCTATTGACATAAATGATGCATGTGCAATCTCAACAATTATACGCTAAGCGTGCAATGTGACTACTCTAATAAAATCTGCAAAATCAGCAATGCACCAGTACAAAATGAAACTCTAAAAACCCATTCAAATTCATATTTTCTACCAATTAAATACTTTACACCCTATATCCAACATATAGCTTCCATCATAAACATCAAAACATGTTCTAAAACATCAATTTCAAGAATTTATACACAAACCGTGACATGTTAAAATCTAATAGTTGAAGAACATAACCCCTAAATCATGGAACTGCTTATTACACACTCTTATCTAATCCCATAATAAACAAATTACCCACCCTTACCTTGGATGTAGACACTTTCGAAGATTCATTATTCTCCTCATCTTTTCTCCCTTTTTCTCTCTTTTCTTAATTTTTTATCTTTTCTTGTTTTTTTTTATATATCCCTCTAATTCTATAATTCCCATTCTTCTTTTTTTTTAAGAATGGGAATACAATTTTGCTTATAAACTCATATCAAATCAATCATGGAAAAATTATACAAAAAACTAACTATAAAACATCAGCTGCATTTGGTATCATTAGAGGTAACAGGGAATTGGACAAAATGATATAAATACTAGAATAATCGAAAGTATTTATATACCATTTATATACCATTAACCTCTAGCAAAGACACCCCTAAACAAACGTGTGCCCATTACCAGACACGTCTCCGTGTTTGACATGTGACGGTTTCCGACAATGACACATGTGATTACGTTTAATTTATTTATTTTTCAAATTATTACTGATATCGACGTGTCAGTGTCGGTGTCGTGTAAGTCTCAGTGTCCATGCTTCATAGCCATTAACACACCCTTTCTGCAGCTCTTAGCCTCTTAAAACACTCTATGATTGCTAATAACTAGTTACTTCAGTTTCACAATAGATAACTTCCATGATGACTTGTCACAAGCTAACATAGAACAACAAATGTTATTTTATTTTCAGTTTCAACGAATAACTAGTGACTGTCTTATATAGAAAGATGTCAAGTGAAAACACGGCCCCATGAGAGTACTATTACAAAAATACCTACCTAGATGGTACATCTATGGACATTGTTTTTGAGCAACTAATAGACAAACTGTGTGTATAGGTTAGGAATCAGGAGATTCTTTTGAGCAACTATGTGCATCAAACACAAATATAAAGGAATAGCATGATCTTACTGCGTACCTATTGCACCTTCTTTTCTTTTTTTGCACGGTTCGGAATAATGCTCAAAAGAATGCTGTGAATCTTTTGATAATGTGGGTGAATAACCCCATGTGCAATGTGTATCTTCTCATCGCATCGATCTTGGTACTTGTCATACAACACAGGAAGAGACAAGCTAAGAAGAACACCTGACAAGATCATTACATAAATATTAAAACCAAACTTAAAAGAAAGAGAATTCCAATAGAGAAGGTAAGAGACTAAGAGCTACAAAAGCATAGAACTTACTTATATAGATCAAAGTCAAGAAGTTAAACAGACTACCAATATAGGATATTGTCAACAATACACCAACAACCTGATTCACCAAGTTCACATAAACAAGTGTCAACGTAAAAAAAATTTGTTACTATTCAAATTCATCGAACTCGAGATAAACAAAGAGAAGAAGAAAAATCCAACCCAGTACCTGTAGACAAAGCAACAAATTCCTCTCAATTGCTATATCATGTGCAACAGACAGAGCTCGATTTATCCAAATTTGCAGGACATCAGCAATCTTGCCAATAGTTCCCTCCGAGATCTCTAGATCAGGAAGAGGAGGAAGCGGTCTGTGACATAGAAATAAAATAATTTCAATCATAAGGAAAGTATAGACCATATATTAACCGATCTAAAACCACTCTTTCTGTATAGAATTTTTAACCAAACCTCTCTTTCTGCCTAACAAATTAAAATTTCAAAGAAGACTCAACATCCTCATAGTAATTTCACAAACATTAGCATCTCTATCAACTAATTGTTCTCCCTCTAAACAAGATTGCTCTGTTGCACCAACACCTCCGAAAAAAGGCGTGTCCATGTGAGTGTCTAAAATCGACATCCACACTTGTGATTATGTTTAATTTATTTATTTTTTCAAATTATTACCAGTTTCGACGTGTCAGTGTCATGTTTCTAGTGTCTGTGCTACAGAGCAAGATTGATTTAAAAAATTCAAACATAAAAAATGCACAATAAGAATCTCTCATTGAAAATGCAAGTAAAATACCTATTAAGAAGATTAGCAGCTTTAGCCCATAAAAAGAGAATCACAACAAGAAGCAAAATCACATTAGCCACAAACGACAAGAAGTTATAACCGGCTCGCTCAAACAGATACCACAATGTCGTCGCCGAACTCAGCACCGCAACTCCTCCACGCCAATTCTTCCACAGCAGCACATCAGCAACTAACACAAATCAAATCAAATAAAAAACAGTCAACTCCGATTTTCATTTCTAAATCAAGCGATTCAAACTATAAACTAATTGAATCGTAAGCAAGATCCATCGTTAACTATAAGCAGCAGAAGTAAAGGATCCATCATCCATAGCGGAATGAACGAAATCGGAAGGGAAGAGAGAAGGAGAGAACCTATGCCGGCACCGAGAGCGTGGTGAACGGAGATCCGATTAGGTTCTACCATTGCGATTGGGGGAATTTGGTGGTGAGTGCGGAGTTACGAGTAACAACTGGTATTATTTGATGTCTGACTGCAATTTTTTTTTACAACTATCGTTGCACTTGTAATGTTGAGAAATTATTATTACTTACATTAATTGATTTTCATTTTATTTATATTAGGAGTAGTAAATAATATTACTTTATTAAATTAAACTCTTTATTTATTAAAGATGTCTATCGATAATAAAACAAAATAAATTAATACATTTATGTTTTATTTAAAATTAAAAGCATTATACTTTTTTGGTTGTATCGAATTTTATAGAAGATAACAAGATATTATACAAAATGTGATTTATGAATCGAAATTTGTTTTGCAAAGAAATTTGATAAATATTTATGCTATGTTCTGTCATATCTGTTGTGGTATAAGGGTGCTTTACGGTTTACTAACGTCGGCATTGGTTTGAAACAGTTCATATAAAAATTTTATTTTTCCATCACTATATTATTTTAATCTCTATAGCTTTAGTATGAATTGACATTGAGACTTCTCTGCAAAAGAGATTGAAATTGTGTGTTGATTTTCGTCTAGTGGAAAACATGTTGTGCCATTGTCTTTCATCATGTTGCATTTTATTGTTTTACGTGGCTATGGTTATTTTGTATTAAGTGTGAAATGTTTAGGAAACACTCACGACATAAAAATGTACTTCGAATACAAAACAAAATCAACAAATTGTTGGGAGATTTCAAAGTTTCCACAAAATGATTGTTCAAACCATAGGATAAAAGTAGAATTCCAAGGATAAAGAGTAACATTAGAGTGTGATTCCTTTGATAATGGATTTACCCTTGCCATCAAAGTCTTTGTTGGGAATACTTGCAGTAGCCTAAAATGAAGTGGATAGTCAGGCTTAAATGTATTAGTGTATGCGTGTAACACATAGTTAACGTGTTAGCTCAAGAGATGAGAAAACATACCTCAGTAGGTACCATGGCATCTTCAATCTATTGGATAACGTCTTCGTCTCTAGTAAGTTTTACAATAGAGCCCTGTCTGTAGAATGGTTGCCATTTGACCTGAAAAGCGAATTTCTTTTTCAACAGATTGTCAAGGTGGGCAGGGTATATCAACGGATGGCACGGCGTGGGCTGGGGACTAAGGGAAATAAGCTGCCCTTGCTGACTAATCACTTTAAAGTGAATGTTGCTAATACTGATGGATATTTCTTCCAGTACAGTGTATGTGTTGTATTTTGATGATTGAGTTGATTTGTTGCAATGGTTTTTACCTTTACTCTTCTGTTTTGTGTTTGCTAATGAGCTGTATTTGTGCAGGTTGCTCTTTTTTATGAAGACGGACGTCCTGTTGAGGGGAAGGGTTCTGGTAGGAAGATACTGGTCCGAGTTCAGGAAACTTATAATTCTGAGCTGAATGGGAAAGACCTTGCTTATGATGGTGAAAAGACACTGTTTACTATTGGCTCTCTAGCTCAGAATAAGCTCGAGTTTACTGTTGTTCTTGAAGATGTAACATCTAACAGGTTGAAATGTGTGAATGTTGGTATTTGAATATTTGTGTTTTCCTTGGTTATTAATGTTTCTGATACAACTTTTTCTTAGGAATAATGGTAACCAGAGCCCTGAAGCGAATGGTAGTCCTAATGATGCTGATTGGAAGAGGATGAGAAAATCCTTCCGTTTCAAGACTTATAAAGTTGCAATCAGCTTTGCCTCCAAAATTCCTCTGCAGGCTATTGCCAATGCCTTAAGGGGGAACGAGACAGAATTATCAAGAAGCCATTAGGGTGCTTGATATTATACTGAGGCAACATGCTGCCAAACAGTGCGTGGTTTATATAACTTAATATATTTTGTATATTTATTATTTAATTACATCCGTACTAATGTTTTTCTGATATTCTGTTGCAGAGGCTGTCTTCTTGTTCGCCAAAATTTCTTCCACAATGATCCTAAGAATTTCACAGATGTGGGAGGTGGTGTACTTGGGGTCAGAGGGCTGCATTCCAGCTTTAGAACAACTCAAAGTGGACTTTCAATTAACATAGGTTTGTTATTGAAGCCTTGGTTGTCTATGTTATCATCTGCATAAAACTATTATGTTGTGATTTCTTATTTCTTTCTGTTTTTTTAGATGTGTCCACAACTATGATTGTTCGTCCCGGGCCTGTTGTGGACTTCTTGATTGCAAATCAAAATGCGAGGGATCCTTTCAGTCTTGACTGGGCTAAGGTAACCAAGTGATCTGAACACTTCTTTGTTGTTCTTTAACCAATTGTAATGCTCTATTGTTCTTCAACTACACTAAAACCTAATCTTTTGTATATTTTTGCTGTTTAGGCCAAAAGGACTCTAAAAAACTTAAGGATCAAAACCAGCCATTCAAATCAGGAGTACAAGATTACCGGGTTGAGTGACTTGCCATGCAAGGAACAATAGTAAATTTTCTATCTTACTATATATTGATTCGTTTTGATGCGATGTTATTCATTTATTAACTTTCTTAATGTTTGGGTATACTTGAATTTTTTGGGTACATGCTTGCTGTTTTGTTAATAATGGAATTGTTTTTTGTAGGTTCACTCTGAAGAAGAGAGGGGGTGGAGAAGATGAGTCAGAGGAGATCGCTGTTTATGATTATTTTGTAAACAGACGTAATATTACTCTGCAGTACTCTGCTGGCCTTCCATGTATCAATGTTGGGAAGCCCAAACGACCAACCTATGTCCCAATTGAGGTAGATTTGGTGCTTTATAATATTTTTTTGGACTAAGCCTATTAGTTGAATTACTTGGCTCTGCTAATTCCCATGTAGCTAACTAAGAAACCCTGAGATAATTATTACTGAACATATTCTCATCAGTCATTTCACAGATCTTTTAAATTACAGTATTAAAGCTCATTCATAGATCATTCATTTTTCTAAATAATCATGCATTGATTTCACAAACATGTTTCATTAAATTTAAAATTCTTGTTTCACTCCCGCCCCCTGAAATTCAAATGATTTAAGATTTTTCCTCACTATATGTTAACTCTTCTATATGTCTTTTACATAGCTTTGCGAATTGGTTTCTCTTCAACTGGTTTCTCTTCAACGGTACACAAAAGCCCTGTCCACTCTCCAACGGTCATCTCTTGTCGAGAAGTCAAGGAAGAAGCCTCAAGAACGGATGAAGGTTTTGTCTGATGTAAGTCTCATACTATATATTGGGCAAATGGTTGTCATGTAAATTTCATTTAACTGTGTTATTTGCTGATTTACAGGCTCTGAGAACCAGTAACTACGGTTCTGAACCCATGCTTAGAAACTGTGGCATTTCTATAACTTCTGGTTTCACACAAGTGGCAGAGTTTTGCAGGCCCCAAGGGTATGTATCTGTTAGAATATGTGTATAATTCATGTTAGATAGTGATCGAAACAGCTTGACTGTTTCGAACAAGATGGTAATCGAATAAGGGGTAATCGAAATAGCTTAGCTATTTCGATTTGTTACCTTGGATAGCTATAAATCGAAATATAATGGATCTTAGATTTTGGGCTTTAGTTCAGTTTACACTATTAGGCCCAGAAAAGTGTATATATAAGGAGCATCTCCTTATATGCAAGATAATGCTTTTTCTCAATCAATTTACAACATACAATTTCCATTCTGTCAGTATCACACATTTTTATTCTCCTCTCCTCTTAAACTTCTTCTTCTTCATCACAATTATATTTTCTTTCATCCTCTGTTCCAACAAATTGGTATCAAGGAGCTCGGTTGCGATTCAAGGAGAATCAAATGGCAAACGGAACAACAACGTCTACACAGATTCCAGCAAATCTACCAGTTTTCAAAGGAGAAAACTACCAGCGATGGGTTGCACAAATGAAGGTTATTTTCAGATTTCAAGATGTTGTTGAAATCTTGAATGAAGGTGTATCGGTGGAAGCAAATGCGACGGAAGCCCAGAAAGCTGCGCATAAAGATCAGAGGAAGAAAGACTGCAAAGCTTTGTTCTTAATTCATCAGTGTGTAGATTCTGATGTCTTTGAGAAGATAATTGAAGAAGAATCAGCAAAAGAAGCATGGGACAAGTTAAAGAACTTGTATGGAGGAGAAAATTGAAGAAGGTGAAGTTCCGAGAAAGCAATACGAATTGATGCACATGAAGGATGATGAATCAATCTCTGCATACTTCTCAAAGATTGTGACATTGACGAATCAAATGAAAGCATGTGGCGAAACCATCACAGACCTGCAGAAAATAGAAAAGGTATTGAGATCCTTAACAGGATTTTGACTATATTGTTGTAACAATTGAAGAAGCAAAGACTCTTTCCGAGATGAAGTTAAGAACTTCAAGCTTCATTAGAGGCTCGTGAGATGAGGAGCAAAGAAACTCGAGAAAGAGAAGGTAGCGAACAAGCATTGCAATCAAGATTCACAAGTGAAAAATCGAAGTTTCAAAGCATCTTGCGGTGATGAGAAGTCAAGCAAGAATCTTGATTCGAGAAAAGGTATGGGCAACAAGTATTCGGGAAGAAAGTTGACAAGAAAGATAAGCAATGCTACAATTGTCAAGATTTTGGTCACTGCCGAGATGTCAAGGAAGAAAGTAGAAAGAAAGAAAGTGATGAAGCTCAATATGCACAGGGAGCGGTGATTACGATGATGTGCTAATGATGGTTAATTCTCAATCGAATTCAGAGAAAACCAACATGTGGTATCTGGATTCAGGATGCAGCAATCATATGACTGGCAACAAGAATTGGTTCAGCAAACTTGATGAGTCGATAAAAGGTGATAAAGTTTCGATGGAAGACACATCGATTCTGGTAAAGAGATATTTCAATTGCGAAAGGATGGTGGAAAAGCTACTATCACTGAGGTATTGTATGTACCCTCTATGACAAGTAACTTGATAAGTGTAGGTCAATTGCTTGCAAAAGGATTCAGGATGAAACTCGAAAGGAATGAGATGAAAGTCTATACGATGGGAGGTCGATCATGAAAGCGCCATTGGCAGAAAACAAGACGTTCAAAGTAGAACTCAACACATCAGATCACAAATGTCTTGCTACGATGACAGAAGAAGACAAAAATTGGCTATGGCACCACAGGTATGGACATCTAAACTTCAGAAGTTTATGCATGCTCAATCAGAAGAAGATGGTGGTTGGTTTGCCTTATGTGAAGGAACCAAAGCAAGTATGAGGAATGTAAGCTAAGCAGGCAAGGAAGGCATTCAAACATGACTTGCCCATGAAATCCAAACGCAAGCTGGAGCTAGTTCACTCTGATGTGTGTGGACCATTTGAAGTAAAATCAAATGGAGGCAACAGGTACTTTCTTACGTTCATTGATGAATTCACCAGACATATATGGATTTACATCATTGAAAAGAAAAGTGAAGTATTCACACAGTTCAAGAAGTTCAAATTGCACGCTGAAAAGCAAAGTGGTAAATTGAAGAAGCCGACGGTGGTGGTGAAACCTTGAATTTGCCAAGAATGGGAAGGTATGATGATTGCACCCACCTGGCATAGGAGGGAAAATGACATGACAAGAAAGTTGAAAGCTAAAGAAATGCCTAAAAGATTCATGAGCGGCGACAGATACATTCGAGCAGTGTCCAACGAAAGGATAGTTGGAAAACACCTCATGAGGCTGGATCGAAGCCAAGTGTAAGTCACTTGAGTTTTTGGATCAATGTGTTTGCACAGACAATTGAGAAGAAAACCGGATCAGTGAAGCTATGGTTCTTATAGGTTATCATTCGTCGCATAAATTCACCAATCGATAGAGATAATCGAATGTTCAATCGACGAAAGCAAAGGTTGGAATTGAGTCGAAGTTCAACACGGAATCGACACTATTATAACGTGTTCGAGAAGATCCACAAGATGAGTCCTCGAATAGTCGGTGAACAAGGTAACACTTCAACTAGTCGAAATGAAGAACCACCGAGCAAAGTGAAGAAGGTCAACAAGAACAAGAACCGAATCAACTAGGCTAGGTATGAAAGATTCTCGATCAAGTGATTGATGATGATGGTGATCTAGTTGAAGAAGCCATGATGATGGTGAACCAATCGATTTAAATGAAGCAATGAATAATTCGAATTGGTGGCCATGAAAGAAGAACTCAAAGCCATTGAAAAGAACAAGACTTGGGAGCTTGTCGAAAGAACGAATAAGAAGCCAATTGATGTAAAGTGGATATACAAAGTGAAACGAAGGCCAAATGGAGAAATTGCTAAGTACAAAGCAAGTGGTGGCTAGAGGTTTTCTGAAGCCGTGAATGACTTGATGAGGTATACGCACGGTTGCTAGGTGGAAACAATTCGAATAGTTGTTTCGACAGTGAGGATGGAAGATGCATCACCGGATGTAAAGTCGATTCTGAATGGACCATTAGAGGAAGAAGTCTATGTCACTCAACCACCGTGATTCGACGTCAAAGGCGAGTCGAAGGTATATAGATTACGAAGGCTCTATGGTTTGAAGCAAGCTCCTCGAGCTTGGAATAAAAGAATAGATAGTTTCCTAATCGAGCGTGGTTCACAAAGTGTGTCTCTGAACATGGAGTGTATGTGAAAGATGTCGACGGTGTCAGTCGAATCATTTTATGCCTCTACGTAGATGACTTCGACATCGGAGATGAAGAATCTGAGATAGCAAAAGTCAAGTCAAAGCTAATGCAAGAATTCGAAATGTCAGATCTAGGTAATCTCTCATATTTTCTAGGAATGGAATTCAAAAATACTGACGAAGGAGTATTCTTGCATCAAACCAAGTATGCTCAAGACATTCGAAAGGTTCAACATGAGCAACTGTAAAGAAGCTGTTACTCCACTAGAGACAGGAGCAAAGCTGAAGAAAGAATCAAATGATAAGTTGGTAAATTCGACATTGTACAAACAGATCATTGGATCCTTGAGATATCTTTGCAATACAAGGCCTGATATTTGCCAAAGTGTGGGGTTGTTGAGCAGATTTATGGAGAAACCTCAAGAGTGTCATCTCAATGCAAAGAGGGTGTTGAGATACATAAAAGGAACCATCAATCATGGGTGTTACCGCCAAAGAAAAGAACAACACAAGTATTGAGTTCATGGATATCTTGATTCGGACTTGTGGAGATCAAGATGAAAAGAAAAGCACCGCAGCTACATCTTCATGATCGAAGGTGCTCCAATCTCCGAGCTCAAGAAACAAAGCATTGTGGCTTTGTCATCATGTGAAGCGAATATGTAGGCATCATATGCATGTCAAGCAACATGGATCAAAATGTTACTTGAAGAACTCAAGATAATGAAGCCTAAGAATATAAAGTTATTTGTTGACAACAAATCAGCAATTAACTTGGCTAATCATCCAGTGTGTCATGGTCGGAGCAAACACATTGAAAGAAGGTATCATTTTCTGAGAGATCAAGTGAACAAAGGGAAGATCGAAATAAAGTACTGCAAGACTGAAGTTCAACTAGCTGACATATTCACTAAACCTCTGAAGAAAGTCAGATTCGAAGAGCTGAAAGAGAGCATAGGGATGAGAAGTCTCGAGAACATGAATTAAGGGGTTGTGTTAGAATATGTGTATAATTCATGTTAGATAGTGATCGAAAAAATTTTAAACAAGATAATAATCGAATAAGGGTAATCGAATAGCTATTTCGATTTGTTACCTTGGATAGCTATAAATCGAAATATAATGGATCTTAGATTTTGGGCTTTAGTTCAGTTTACACTATTAGGCCCAGAAAAGTGTATATATAAGGAGCATCTCCTTATATGCAAGATAATGCTTTTTCTCAATCAATTTACAACATACAATTTCCATTCTGTCAGTATCACACATTTTTATTCTCCTCTCCTCTTAAACTTCTTCTTCTTCATCACAATTATATTTTCTTTCATCCTCTGTTCCAACAGTATCTTTTATCTTTGTTATTTCGAAAATGCGTATTTGTATGTTTTCCTTGCTGTATTTGTATGTTTAGTAGTAGTTTTATTCTCCAACATTGCAACCCTTGAATTAAGGTTTCATATTATTATAAGAAATGGTTAAAAAATAACTGGTACTTTTAAATTGGTAGTATTTGTCTTGAAGAATTTTTGTTGGGATTCACACGAAAATCAGCATTATTAGTGTGTTGAGTAAGTGTTGCTTGTATTGTTTTAATGTTGTTGGGATTAGTCTTTATAGCAATGAACATCCACTGGCTAAATGCATATTTTATTTTAGATGTTTTGTTCTGCTTGTTTTTTTTTTTTGACTTAAAATGCAATTTCATTGTTTTGCTTTTTGAATAATGGAAATCCATTTCATTGAGAGATGGCTTTCTATTACTGATGGCACTTGGCTTGTTATCATCTTTTTATCTATACCAGTTGTATAAAATTTGTTCTGTATTTGTTTCTCAGCTGAAGTTTGAAAATGCTGAAGATTTCAATCCTATGTCATTTCAATAATAAGGTATTTTAGTAAAATCTCAGTTTTATTATTTATATTATGCATGAATTTTTTGAAAATATCCATCACTGGAGTTAATTGAAAAATACGCTTGAGTTTTTTGAAAAATTATTATTTTAGTGTAGATAAAATTTAGACTTGACAATTAATATAAATTAATATAAATATCCTAATTTCTATAAACTCTTTTAAATGTTGATTTCAATCAATTAAAACTTTCATATTTTATATAAAACGATTTTTTCTATTAAATTTATGATTCTATTTTGGTACTCATGTAATTAGAAAGATTTTATACGTGATTAACTTATTAGTAATTAGTGATATTTTTGAATATTATTTTGATTTTAAATTGATTTGTAAAACATTTGTTAGTATTAAAAAAAGAATATATCTTTTAAATAAATATATCAATAGGATGATGAAATAATGAATAATGATTATTTCTAAAGAATATTATATTTATAATTATATTTATAATAATGTTTTAGTGTAGATATAACTTTGAATTGAGAATTAATATAAATATCCTAATTTCTATAAACTCTTTTAAATGTTGATTTAAATAAATTAAAACTTTCCTATTTAATATATAACTATTTTTTCTATTAATTTTATGATTCTATTTTGACATTCATGTAATTAGAAAATTGTTATACTGATCACTAACTTATTAGTAATAAGCATGTTAGAAGTGATATTTTTGAATATTATTTGGATTTTAATTTTGATTTGAAAAATATTTGTTAGTGTTAAAATATACTAGTAAAAAGAATATATCTTTTAAATAAATATGTTAATAAGATGATGAAATGATGAATAATGATTATTTCTAAAGAATTATAAGCTTTAGGAAAACCTTTAAGAAATGTTATCTATTTAAAATCATGGTTTTTCGTCAATGGAGTTAATTGAAAAATATGCATGAGTATTTTGAAAAATTATTATTCTAGTGTAGATATAATTTTGAATTGAGAATTAATATAAATATTATAATTTCTATAAACTCTTTTAAATGTTGATTTAAATTAACTTATTAGTAATAAGCATGTTATTATTTGGATCATTATGACCTTCCTATGAAGGAACTGTGTTAAAGAAAAAAATTTGAAAGCAAGTACGCTGATGCTGTTGGTCAAAATGGCTCTTCATCTTCATCATCATGAAGAGGTAACTTGAGAATTTTCTTTGACATTAATATAAATATTCTAAGCAGCCCATGAAGTACATTGAAGCTGGAAGGCCGGTGATGAATGAGCTCTTACACTCCAGAGTCCATTCCGATATAATGGACAATTGAAAGATTGTTACTCGGCCTCTTCATTTAATGATGTGTGCAACCCATCCCAGACCCACGAGCCTCTGGGAAGGTTGCACACATCATTAAATGAAGAGGCCGAGTAACAATCTTTCAAAATCTCACGTGTTGGATCTAGCAATCTAGATTCATTGTTTGAGATTTGGTTTTGACCGATCGCGCGAAGGTAAGGCATCGGTGAAAACAGTGATAAATGTTTGTTGAGCATCAAAAATCCAAGAAACAGAGATTAGAATTGCTTGGAGAAATTGACACCAATTGATTTCACCTATACATTTTTCTATTGTAGAACCAAGAGAAGGAAGGTGATAATTTAGTGGTGTTTCTGAATCACAGCTAGTGTTATTGAGTTGGCTAACAAGAGGAGTTGAATCGCCCATAATGGGAGTATATTGTTATTATTTTTTTTATGGTGACTATCAAGAGGAAAGGAGTTTATATAGATATATAATAATAGGGTATATTTTCATGCATAGACTAGAATCCTCTGGTTTCATTGATTCATAGTTGTAATTTATTTATCTTAAATTTGAAAATAACTAATTATAGGCACGTTCATAAAATAAAAATATTTCTATAAAATCATATGTAATGATTCCTCCACTGGCCTTTTTTCCAGCACACCATATACACAATAATACATCTTTTGGGCTAATCTCTCTTTTTTTTATTATAGCAATTTTGAGCTAATCTCGAATGACGTGGAAAAGAGTCATATTTTAACCAACATACAAATATTAAAAGGAAAAATAATATAATTTTCCAAAACAGAATTTAATTAAAAACAATAATCAATTTTTTAAATTATTACTTTATTGTTAAATTATTATGTGATATTTCAAGTAATTTCTGAAAGATTTCTAAAAAAAAGATATTATATAATATTTATTTCAATGTGAAATGTATTGTTTTCCAGAAAAGGTTCTTGAGAATCTCAGCTGAAGTTTTCCAAGCGTACAGTATCCACATTAAAATCTACTTGAAATGATAATAATAATATTATTAAAATGTTTTTGCACTAAATTAGGAATGAACATAAACTTTCTTTATAATGTTTCTGCAAATTTGAATCCGCAGGAAAAAAAATGGAAATAAGAAAATTCCTTTTTTTGTTGAATTATCAAGTCTTTAAAAATAGTCATAATTATTTTAGGGATCTTTTAATTATTTTAATAATTCAGTCTTTTAAGTTTTTTTTATTGATTTAGGATCTAATTATATATTTTTACTCTAAATATTTAGAATGTTAATATATGTATTTTATTACAATTTTTTTTGTATTTTTTAATGATTAATTTAATCTAAGATTGAAAATAAGGGTAAAAAGATAACTGTGATACATTTGATAATTTATTAAAAAAATTAAAAGATTAACTTGTTACTCTAAAATAATTTAGAGTATCTCTGGTATAATTTATGCCTTAAAAATATGTGTAATTACTACTAGTTGAGTTAAATTAACGAAATTAAATTATCACCGCCAAATCCTTACTTCTCTGTCCCAAAATATTTGTTATATTTAACACTTTCACACAAATTAAAAAAATATAAAAAAATAAAAAAAAATGACAAATTTTCTAAAATATTCTAGTTGAGTATTGATATATTTAAATTATAAATTTGAAAGAAATAATAAATTAAAAGTGTTAATTAAAGGATATAATCTAAAGATAAAAACTAAAATTATATTAGAACTAAAAGAGACACTTGTTTTTTAGACAATTTTTTTTAAAATACGACAATTATTTTATGGCAGATGGAGTGTAGAGCATGCAGATTTTATTGGAAATTAATATTACAAGTGTGAGTGTGGGAAAATAGTCTCACATTGGTTGAACATGTGGTGACTTGAGCATTTATAAGTGGGAGAATCCACTCACTTATCATCTTAATGTTTTAAGTGGACAAGTGGTGTGTCTCTCACAAAGGTGTGTTGCTCAAATGAAAATCAGATGAAATTTGAAGTAAACATAAATCTTATGAAAACCAGATGAATTTGAAGAAAATCTAATCAAATTTGAAGTAAATATAAATCTTAGGAAATTTGATTAAATTTTAAGTGAATATAAACCTTAAGAAAATTTGAGGTAAACATAAATCTTAAGAAAATCGGATGAAATTTGATGAAAATATCATGAAATTTGAAGTAAATTTAAGTCTTAAGAAATTTGATGAAATTTGAAGTTAATGTAAACCTTAAGTAAATCTGATGAAATTAGAAGTAAACATAAATATTAATAAAATCAAATGAAATTTGAAGAAAATACCATGAAATTTGAAGTGAACTTAAATCTTTAGAAATTTGATGAAATTTGAAGTGAATATAAAGCTTAAAAATATCTGGTGAAATTTGAAATAAACGTAAATCTTACGAAAATTAGATGAAATTTGAAGAAAATATCTTGAAATTTGAAGTGAAATTAAATCTTAAGAAATTTGATAAAAGTGAATATAAACCTTAAGAAAATATGATGAAATTTGAAGTAAACATAAAAATCGAATGAAATTTGAAGAAAATGTCATGAATTTTGAAGTGAATGTAAATATTAAGAAATTTGATGAAATTTAAAGGGAATATAAACCTTAAGAAAATCTGAAGAAATTTGAAGTAAACAAAAAGAAAATCGGATGAAATTTGAAGAAAATTTGATGAAATTTGAAGTAAACATAAATCTTAAGAAAACCAGATGAATTTGAAGAAAATCTAATAAAATTTGAATTAAATATAAATCTTAAGAAATTTAATTAAATTTGAAGTGAATAAAAACCTTAAGAAAATTTGAAGTAAACATAAATCTTAAGAAAATCGGATAAAATTTGAAGAAAAAAAAATCATGAAATTTGAAATAAATTTAGGTCTTAAGAAATTTGATGAAATTTGAAGTTAATGAATACCTTAAGTAAATCTGATGAAATTAGAAGTAAACATAAATCTTAAGAAAATCAGATGAAATTTGAAGAAAATATCACGAAATTTGAAGTGAACTTAAATCTTAAGAAATTTGAAGTGAATATAAACCTTAAGATAGTATAATGAAAGTTGAACTAAACATAAATCTTAAGAAAATAGGATGAAATTTGAAGAAAATATCATGAAATTTGAAATAAATCTAAATCTTAAGAAATTTGATGAAATTTGAAGTGAGTATAAACCTTAAGTAAATTCGATGAAATTTGAAGAAAACATAAATCTTAAGAAAATCAGATGAAATTTGAACAAAATATCATGAAATTTGAAGAAAATATCATGAAATTTGAAGTGAACTTAAATCTTAAGAAATTTTATGAAATTTGTAGCGAATATAAACGTTAAGAAAGTATAACGAAATTAGAACTAAACATAAATCTTAAGAAAATCGGATGAAATTTGAAGAAAATCTGATGAAGTTTGAAGAAAATCTGTTGAAATTTAAATTAAGAATAAATCTTAAGAAAACCAGATGAATTGGAAGAAAATATGATAAAATTGAAATAAATATAAATCTTAAGAAATTTGATTAAATTTAAAGTGAATATAAATCTTAAGAAAATATGAAGTAAACATAAATCTTAAGAAAATCAGATGAAATTTGAAGAAAATTTCATTAAATTTAAAGTAAATTTAAGTCTTAAGAAACTTTATGAAATTTGAAGTTAATATACACCTTAAGTAAATCTGATGAAATTAGAAGTAAACATAAATCTTAAGAAAATCAGATCAAATTTGAAGAAAATATCATGAAATTTGAAGTGAACTTAAATTTTAAAAAATTTGATGAAATTTGAAGTGAATATAAACCTTTAATAAATCTTATGAAATTTGAAATAAACATAAATCAAAGAAAATCACATGAAATTTGAAGAAAATATCATGAAATTTGAAGTGAAATTAAAGCTTATGAAATTTGATGAAAAAATCTAATGAAATTTGAAGAAAAACAGTTGAAATTTGAAATAAACATAAATCTTAAGAAAACCAGATGAATTGGAAGAAAATATGATAAAATTTGAAGTAAATATAAATCTTAAGAAGTTTGATTAAATTTGAAGTGAATATAAACCTTAAGAAAATTTGAAGTAAACATAAATTTTAAGAAAATCAGATGAAATTTGAAGAAAATATCATGAAATTTGAAGTGAACTTAAATCTTAAGAAATTTGATGAAATTTGAAGAGAATATAAACCTTAAGAAAGTATAATGAAATTTGAACTAAACATAAATCTAAAGAAAATCGGATGTAATTTAATGAAAATATCATGAAATTTGAAGTAAATTTAAATCTTAAGAACTTTGATGAATATTGAAGTGAGTATAAACCTTAAGTAAATCTGATAAAATTTGAAGAAAACATAAATCTTAAGAAAATTAGATGAAATTTGAAGAAAATATCATGAATTTTGAAGTGAACTTAAATCTTAAAAAATTTGATGAAATTTGAAGTGAATATAAACGTTAAGAAAGTATAATGAAATTTGAAGTGAATATAAACGTTAAGAAAGTATAATGAAATTTGAAGTGAATATAAACGTTAAGAAAGTATAATAAATCTAAAGTAAATCGTATGAAATTTGAAGAAAATCTGATGAAATTTGAAGAAAATCTATTGAAATTTGAAGTAAACATAAATCTTAAGAAAACAAGATGATTTGGAAGAAAATGATAAAATTTGAAGTAAATATAAATCTTAAGAAATTTGATTTAATTTGAAGTGAATATAAACCTTAAGAAAATTTGAAGTAAACATAAATCTTAAGAAAATCAGATGAAATTTGAAGAAAATATCATGAATTTTGAAGAGAACTTAAATCTTATGAAATTTTATGAAATTTGAAGTGAATATAAACCTTAAGTAAATCATATGAAATTTGAAATAAACATAAATCATAAGAAAATCAGATGAAATTTGAAGAAACTATCATGAAAATTGAAGAAAATATCATGAAATTTGAAGTGAAATTAAA
The DNA here is from genome assembly GCA_021764765.1 of Vicia sativa. Lineage (NCBI taxonomy): Eukaryota > Viridiplantae > Streptophyta > Magnoliopsida > Fabales > Fabaceae > Vicia > Vicia sativa. Next base: position 290,184,122 of record CM038794.1, read on the forward strand.
TATTAAGAAATTTGATGAATGTGAATATAAACCTTAAGAAAATATGATGAAATTTGAAGTTAACATAAAAATCGGATGAAATTTGAAGTAAATGTCATGAATTTTGAAATGAACTTAAATCTTAAGAAATTTGATGAAATTTGAAGTGTATATAAACCTTAAATAAATCTTATAAAATTTTATATAAACATAAATCATAAAAAAATCAGATGAAATTTGAAGAAAATATCATGAAATTTGAAGTAAACATAAATCTTAAGAAAACCAGATGAATTTGAAGAAAATCTAATAAAATTTGAAGTAAATATAAATCTTAAGAAATCAGATTAAATTTGAAGTGAATATAAACCTTAAGAAAATTTGAATTAAACATAAATCTTAAGAAAATCGGATGAAATTTGAAGAAAATATCATGAAATTTTAAGTGAACTTAAATCTTAAGAAATTCGAGGAAATTTGAACTGAATATAAACCCTAATTAAATCATATGAAATTTGAAATAAACATAAATCATAAGAAAATCAGATGAAATTTGAAGAAAATATCATGAAATTTGAAGAAAATATCATGAAATTTGAAGTTAAATTAAATCTTAAGAAATTTGATGAAAGTGAACATAAACCTTCAGAAAATATGATGAAATTTGAAGTAAACATAAAAATCGGATGAAATTTGATGTAAATGTCATGAATTTTGAACTAAACATAAATCCTAAGAGATTTGATGAAATTTGAAGTGAATATAAACCTTAAGAAAATTTGAAGAAATTTGAAGTAAGAAAAAATTTTAAGAAAATCGAATGAAATTTTAAGAGAATCTGATGAAATTTTTAGTAAACATAAATCTTAAGAAAACCAGATGAATTTGAAGAAAATCTAATAAAATTTGAAGTAAATCTAAATCTTAAGAAATTTGATTAAATTTGAAGTGAATATAAACCTTAAGAAAATTTGAATTAAACATAAATTTTAAGAAAATCGGATGAAATTTGAAGTAAATTTAAGTCTTAAGAAATTTGATGAAATTTGAAGTTAATATACACCATAAGTAAATCTGATGAAATTAAAGTAAACATAAATCTTAAGAAAATCAGATGAAATTTGAAGAAAATATCATGAAATTTGAAGTGAACTTAAATCTTAAGAAATTTGATGAAATTTGAAGTGAATATAAACCTTAAGAAAGTATAATGAAATTTGAGCTAAACATAAATCTTAAGAAAATCGGATGAAATTTAAAGAAAATATCATGAAATTTGAAGTAAATTTAAATCTTAAGAAATTTGATGAATTTTGAATTGAGTATAAACCTTAAGTAAATCTGATGAAATTTGAAGAAAACATAAATCTTAAGAAAATTAGATAAAATTTGAAGAAAATATCATGAATTTTGAAGTGAACTTAAATCTTAAGAAATTTGGTGAAACTTGAAGTGAATATAAACGTTAAGAATGTATAATGAAATTAGAACTAAACATAAATCTAAAGAAAATCAGATGAAATTTTAAGAAAATCTGATGAAATTTGAAGAAAATCTGTTGAAACTTGTAGTAAACATAAATCTTAAGAAAACCAGATGAATTGGAAGAAAATATGATAAAATTTGAACTAAATATAAATCTTAAGAAATTTGATTAAATTTGAAGTGAATATAATAAACCTTAAGAAAATTTGAAATAAACATAAATCTTAAGAAAATTAGATGAAATTTGAAGAAAATATCATGAAATTTGAAGTGAACTTAAATCTTAAGAAATTTGATGAAATTTGAAGTGAATATAAACCTTAAATAAATCTTATAAAATTTTATATAAACATAAATCATAAGAAAATCAGATGAAATTTGAAGAAAATATCATGAAATTTGAATAAAATATCATGAAATTTGAAGTGAAATTAAATCCTAAGAAATTTGTTGAAAGTGAATATAAATCTTAAGAAAATATGATAAAATTTGAAGTAAACATAAAAATCGGATGAAATTTGAAGTAAATGTCAAGAATTTTTAAGTGAACTTAAATCTTAAGAAAACCAAATGATTTTGAAAAAAACTAATAAAATTTGAAGTAAATATAAATCTTAAGAAGTTTGATTAAATTTGAAGTCAATATAAACCTTAAGAAAATAAGAAATAAACATAAATCTTAAGAAAATCAGATGAAATTTGAAGTAAATTTAAGTCTTAAGAAATTTGAAGTTAATATACACCTTAAGTAAATCTGATGAAATTAGAAGTAAACATAAATCTTAAGAAAATCAGATGAAATATGAAGAAAATATCATGAAATTTGAAGTGAACTTAAAACTTAAGAAATTTGATGAACTTTGAATTGAATATAAACCTTAAGAAAGTATAATAAAATTTGAACTAAACCAAAATCTTATGAAAATCGGATGAAATTTGAGGAAAATATCATGAAATTTGAAGTAAATTTAAATCTTAAGAAATCTGATGAATTTTGAAGTGAGTATATATACCTTAAGTAAATTTGATGAAATTTGAAGAAAACATAAATCTTAAAAAAACCAGATGAATTGGAAGAAAATATGATAAAATTTGAAGTAAATATAAATCTTAAGAAATTTGATTAAATTTGAAGTGAATATAAATCTTAAGAAAATTGGATGTAAACATAAATCTTAAAAAAATCAGATAGAATTTGAGGAAAATATCATGAAATTTGAAGTGAACTTAAATCTTTAGAAATTTGATGAAATTTGAAGTCAATATAAACCTTAAGTAAATCTTATGAAATTTGAAATAAACATAAATCATAAGAAAATCAGATAAAATTTGAAGAAAATATCATGAAATTTGAAAAAATTTCATGAAATTAAATCTTAAGAAATTTGATGAAAGTGAATATAAATCTTAAGAAAATATGATGAAATTTGAAGTAAACATAAGAATCGGATGAAATTTGAAGAAAATTTCATGAATTTTGAAGTGAACATAAATCTTAAGAAATTCTATGAAATTTGAAGTGAATATAAACGTTAAGAAAATCTTAAGAAATTTGAAGTAAACATAATTTTTAAGAAAATTGAATGAAATTTGAAGAAAAGCTGATGAAATTTGAAGTAAACATAAATCTTAAGAAAACCAGATGAATTTGAAGAAAATCTAATAAAATTTGAAGTAAATATAAATCTTAAGAAATTTGATGAAAGTGAAGATAAACCTTAAGAAAATATGATGAAATTTGAAGTAAAAATAAAAATCGGATGAAATTTGGAGAAATTGTCATGAATTTTGAAGTGAACTTAAATCATAAGAAATTTGATGAAATTTGAAGTGAATATAAACTTAAGAAAATCTTAAGAAATTTGAAGTAAACAAAATTTTTAAGAAAATTGAATGAAATTTGAAGAAAATCTGATGAAATTTGAAGTAAACATAAATCTTAAGAAAACCAAATGAATTTGAAGAAAATCTAATAAAATTTGAAGTAAATATAAATCTTAAGAAATTTGAAGTGAATATAAACCTTAAGAAAATTTGAAGTAAACATAAATATTAAGAAAATCGGATGAAATTTGAAGAAAATTTAATGAAATTTGAAGTAAATTTAAGTTTTAAGAAATTTGATGAAATTTGAAGTTAATATACACCTTAAGTAAATATGATGAAATCAGACGAAAACATAATCCTTAAGAAAATTAGATGAAATTTGAAGAAAATATTATGAAATTGGAAGTGAACTTAAATCTTAAGAAATTTGATGAAATTTAAAGTGAATATAAACCTTAAGAAAGTATAATGAAATTTAAGCTAAACATAAATCTTAAGATAATCAGATGAAATTTGAAGGAAATATCATGAAATTTGAAGTAAATTTGAATCTTAAGAAATTTGATGAATTTTGAAATGAGTATAAACATTAAGTAAATCTTATGAAATTTAAGGAAAACATAAATCTTAAGAAAATCAGATGAAATTTGAAAAACATATCATGAAATTTGAAGTGAACTTAAATCTTAAGAAATTTGATGAAATTTGAAGTGAATATAAACCATAAGAAAATCTGAAGAAATTTGAAGTAAACAAATATTTTAAGAAAATTGAATGAAATTTGAAGAAAATCTGATGAAATTTGAAATAAACATAAATCTTAAGAAAACCAGATGAATTTAAAGAAAATCTAATAAAATTTGAAGTAAATATAAATCTTAAGAAATTTGATTAAATTTGAAGTGAATATAAATCTTAATTAAATTTGATGTAAACATAAATCTTAAAAATATCAGATGCAATTTGAGGAAAATATCATGAAATTTGAAGTGAACTTAAATCTTTAGAAATTTGATGAAATTTGAAGTGAATATAAACCTTAAGTAAATCTTATGAAATTTGAAATAAACATAAATCATAAGAAAATCAGATGAAATTTGAAGAAAATATCATGAAATTTGAAGTGAAATTAAATCATAAGAAATTTGATGAAAGTGAATATAAACCTTAAGAAAATATGATGAAATTTGAAGTAAACATAAAAATCGGATGAAATTTGAAGAAAATGTCATGAATTTTGAAGTGAACTTAAATCTTAAGAAATTTGAAGAAATTTGAAGTGAATATAAACCTTAAGAAAATTTGAAGAAATTTGAAGTAAACAAAAATTTGAAGAAAATCTGATGAAATTTGAATTAAACTTAAATCTTAAGAAAACCAGATGAATTTGAAGAAAATCTGATGAAATTTGAAGAAAATCTGTTGAAATTTGAAGTAAACATTAATCTTAAGAAAACCAGATGAATTGGAAGAAATTATGATAAAATTTGAAGTAAAATTAAATCTTAAGAAATTTGATTAAATTTAAAGTGAATATAAACCTTAAGAAAATTTAAAGTAAACATAAATCTTAAGAAAATCAGATGAAATTTGAAGAAAATATCATGAAATTTGAAGTGAATATAAACCTTAAGAAATTTTTCATCTAATTTCATTATACTTTCTTAACGTTTATATTCACTTCAAATTTCATCAAATTTCTTAAGATTTAAGTTCACTGCAAAATTCATGATATTTTCTTCAAATTTCATCGTATTTTCTTAAGATTTATGTTTTCTTCAAATTTCATCAGATTTACTTAAGGTTTATACTCACTTCAAAATTCATCAAATTTCTTAAGATTTAAATTTACTTCAAATTTCATGATATTTTCTTCAAATTTCATCCGATTTTCTTAAGATTTATGTTTAGTTCAAATTTCATTATACTTTCTTAAGGTTTATATTCACTTCAAATTTCTTAAGATTTATATTTACTACAAATTTTATTAGATTTTCTTAATACTCATCTGATTTTCTTAAGATTTATGTTTACTTCAAATTTCATCAGATTTGCTTCAAATTTCATCCGATTTTCTTTAAAATTTTGTTTACTTCAAATTTCTTCAGATTTTTTTAATGTTTATATCCACTTCATATTTCATTAAATTTCTTAAGATTTAAGTTCACATCAAAATTCATGACAATTTCTTCAAATTTCATTCGATATATGTTTACTTCAAATTTCATCATATTTTCTTAAGGTTTATATTCACTTTCATCAAATTACTTAAGATTTAATTTCACATCAAATTTCAGGATATTTTCTTCAAATTTCAATTAATTTTCTTAAGATTTATGTTTATTTCAAATTTCACCAGATTTTCTTAAGATTTAAGTTCACTTCAAATTTCATGATATTTTTTCCAAATTTCATCTGATTTTCTAAAGATTTATGTTTACTTCAAATTTCATCTTGTTTTCTTAAGATTTATATTCACTTCAAATTTAACCAAATTTCTTAAGATTTATATTTACTTCAAATTTTATTAGATTTTCATTAAATTCATCAGGTTTTCTTCAGATTTATGTTTACTTCAAATTTCTTCAGATATTCTTAAGGTTTATATTCACTTCATCATATTGTCTTAAGGTTTATATTCACTTTCATCAAATTTCTTAAGATTTAATTTCACTTCAAATTTCATGATATTTTTTTTCAAGTTTTATCTGATTTTCTTATGATTTATGTTTCTTTCAAATTTCATAAGATTTACTTAAGGTCTATATTCACTTCAAATTTCTTCAAATTTCTTAAAATTTAAGTTCACTTCAAATTTCATGATATTTTCTTCAAACTTCATCTGATTTTCTTAAGATTTATGTTTACTTCTAATTTCTTAAGGTTTATATACACTTCAAATTTAATCAAATTTCTTAAGATTTATATTTACTTCAAATTTTATCATATTTTCTTCCAATTCATCTGGTTTTCTTAAGATTTATGATTACTTCAAATTTCAACAGATTTTCTTCAAATTTCATCAGATTTTCTTCAAATTCATCTGGTTTTCTTATGATTTATGTTTAATTCAAATTTCGTCAGATTTTCATCAAATTTCTTAAGATTTAAGTTCACTTCAAAATTCATAACATTTTCTTCAAATTTCATCCAGTTTTTATGTTTACTTCAAATTTCATCATATTTTCTTAAGGTTTATATTCACTTTCATCAAATTTCTTAAGATTTAATTTCACTTCAAATTTCATGAATTTTTTATTATATTATTTCAAATTTCATCTGATTTTCTTATGATTTATGTTTATTTCAAATTTCATAAGATTTACTTCAGGTTTATATTCACTTCAAATTTCATGAAATAAGACTTAAGTTCACTTCAAATTTCATTATATTTTTTTCAAATTTCATTTGATTTTCATAAGATTTAGGTTTACTTCAAATTTTCTTAAGGTTTATATTCACTTCAAATTTAATCAAATTTCTTAAGATTAATATTTACTTCAAATTTTATCATATTTTCTTCCAATTCATCTGGTTTTCTTAAGATTTATGTTTACTTCAAATTTCAACAGATTTTCTTCAAATTTCATTCGATTTACTTTAGATTTATGTTTAGTTCAAATTTAATTATACTTTCTTAACGTTTATATTCACTTCAAATTTCATCAAATTTCTTAAGATTTAAGTTCACTTCAAATTTCATGACATTTTCTTCAAATTTCATCAGATTTACTTAAGGTGTATATTAACTTCAAATTTCATCAAATTTCTTAAGACTTAAATTTACTTTAAATTTAATGAAATTTTCTTCAAATTTCATCTGATTTTCTTAAGATTTATGTTTACTTCTTATTTTCTTAAGATTTATATTCACTTTAAATTTAATCAAATTTCTTAAGATTTATATTTATTTCAATTTTATCATATTTTCTTCCAATTCATCTGGTTTTCTTAAGATTTATTCTTAATTTAAATTTCAACAGATTTTCTTCAAACTTCATCAGATTTTCTTCAAATTTCATCCGATTTTCTTAAGATTTATGTTTAGTTCTAATTTCATTATACTTTCTTAACGTTTATATTCGCTTCAAATTTCATAAAATTTCTGTAGATTTCAGTTCACTTCAAATTTCATGATATTTTCTTCAAATTTCATCTTATTTTCTTAAGATTTATGTTTTCTTCAAATTTCATCAGATTTACTTCAGGTTTATACTCACTTCAAATTTCATAAAATTTCTTAAGATTTAGATTTACTTCAAATTTCATGATATTTTCTTCAAATTTCATCCTATTTTCTTAAGATTTATGTTTACTTCAACTTTCATTATACTATCTCAAGGTCTATATTCACTTCAAATTTCATCAAATTTCTTAAGATTTAAGTTCACTTCAAATTTCGTGATATTTTCTTCAAATTTCATCTGATTTTCTTAAGATTTATGTTTACTTCTAATTTCATCAGATTTACTTAAGGTTTTCATAAACTTCAAATTTCATCAAATTTCTTAAGACCTAAATTTACTTCAAATTTCATGATATTTTCTTCAAATTTCATCCGATTTTCTTAAGATTTATGTTTACTTCAAATTTTCTTAAGGTTTTTATTCAATTCAAATTTAATCAAATTTCTTAAGATTTATATTTAATTCAAATTTTATTAGATTTTCTTCAAATTTATTTGGTTTTCTTAAGATTTGTGTTTATTTCAAATTTCATCAGATTTTCTTCAAATTTCATCCGATTTTCTTCAAATTTTTGTTTACTTCAAATTTCTTAAGATTTTCTTAAGATTTATATTCACTTCAAATGTCATAATATTTTCTTAAGGTTTCTAGTCACCTTCATCAAATTTCTTAATATTTAATTTCACTTCAAATTTCATGATATTTTCTTCAAATTTCATGATAGTTTCTTCAAATTTCATCTGATTTTCTTATGATTTATGTTTATTTCAAATTTCATATGATTTACTTAAGGTTTATATTCACTTCAAATTTCATCAAATTTCATAAGATTTAAGTTCTCTTCAAAATTCATGATATTTTCTTCAAATTTCATCTGATTTTCTTAAGATTTATGTTTACTTCAAATTTTCTTAAGGTTTATATTCACTTCAAATTAAATCAAATTTCTTAACATTTATATTTACTTCAAATTTTATCATATTTTCTTCCAATTCATCTTGTTTTCTTAAGATTTATGTTTACTTCAAATTTCAATAGATTTTCTTCAAATTTCATCAGATTTTCTTCAAATTTCATCAGAAAATATCACGAATTTCATAAGATTTAAGGTTTATATTCACTTCAAATTTCATCAAATTTCTTAAGATTTAGATTTACTTCAACTTTCATCCTATTTTCTTAAGATTTATGTTTAGTTCAACTTTCATTATACTATCTTAAGGTTGATATTCACTTCAAATTTCTTAAGATTTAAAATCACTTCAAATTTCGTGATATTTTCTTCAAATTTCGTGATATTTTCTTCAAATTTCATATGATTTTCTTAAGATTTATGTTTACTTCTAATTTCATCAGATTTACTTAAGGTTTTCATTAACTTCAAATTTCATCAAATTTCTTAAGACCTAAATTTATTACAAATTTCATTATATTTTCTTCAAATTTTATCCGATTTTGAAGAAAATATTATAAAATTTGAAGAAAATATCATGAAATTTGAAGAGAACTTAAATCTTAAGAAAGTTTATGAAATTTGAAGCGAATATAAACGTTAAGAAAGCATAATGAAATTAGAACTAAACAAAAATCTTAAGAAAATCGGATGAAATTTGAAGAAAATCTGATAAAGTTTGAAGAAAATCTGTTGAAATTTAAATTAAGAATAAATATTAAGAAAACCAGATGAATTGGAAGAAAATATGATAAAATTGAAATAAATATAAATCTTAAGAAATTTGATTAAATTTAAAGTGAATATAAATCTTAAGAAAGTCAGATGAAATTTGAAGAAAATTTCACTAAATTTAAAGTAAATTTAAATCTTAAGAAATTTGATGAAATTTGAAGTTAATATACACCTTAAGTAAATCTGATGAAATTAGAAGTAAACATAAATCTTAAGAAAATCAGATGAAATTTGAAGAAAATATCATGAAATTTGAAGTGAACTTAAATCTTAAGAAATTTGATGTAATTTGAAGTGAATATAAACCTTAAGTAAATCTTATGAAATTTGAAATAAACATAAATCATAAGAAAATCACATGAAATTTGAAGTGAAACTAAAGCTTAAGAAATTTGATGAAAAAATCTATTGAAATTTGAAGAAAAACAGTTGAAATTTGAAGTAAACATCAATCTTAAGAAAACCAGATGAATTGGAAGAAAATATGATAAAATTTGAAGTAAATATAAATCTTAAAAAATTTGATTAAATTTGAAGTGAATAAAAACCTTAAAAAAATTTGAAGTAAACATAAATCTTAAGAAAATCAGATGAAATTTGAAGAAAATATCATGAAATTTGACGTGATCTTAAATCTTAAGAAATTTGATGAAATTTTAAGTGAATATAAATGATAAGAAAGTATAATAAAATTTGAACTAAACATAACTCTTAAGAAAATTGAATGAAATTTGAAGAAAATCCGATGAAATTTGAAGAAAATCGGTTGAAATTTGAAGTAAACATAAATTTTAAAAAAAAAACAGATGAATTGGAAGAAAATAAGATAAAATTTGAAGTAAATATAAATCTTAAGGAATTTGATTAAATTTGAAGTGAATATAAACCTTAAGAAAATTTGAAGAAAACAAAAATCTTAAGAAAATCAGATGAAGTTTGAAGAAAATTTCATGATATTTGAAGTAAATTAAGTCTTAAGAAATTTGGTGAAATTTGAAGTTAATATAAACCTTAAGTAAATCTGATGAAATTAGAAGAAAACATAAATCTTAAGAAAATCAGATAAAATTTGAAGAAAATATCATGAATTTTGAAGTGAACTTAAATCTTAAGAAATTTGATGAAACTTGAAGTGAATATAAACGTAAAGAATGTATAATGAAATTAGAACTAAACATAAATCATAAGAAAATTGGATTAAATTTTAAGAAAATCTTATGAAATTTGAAGAAAATCTGTTGAAATTTGAAGTAAACATAAATCTAAAGAAAACCAGATGAATTGGAAGAAAATATGATAAAATTTGAACTAAATATAATTCTTAAGAAATTTGATTAAATTTGAAGTGAATATAAACTTTAATAAAATTTGAAGTAAACATAAATCTTAAGAAAATCAGATGAAATTTGAAGAAAATATCATGAAATTTGAAGTGAACTTAAATCTTTAGAAATTTGATGAAATTTAAAGTGAATATAAACCTTAAGAAAGTATAATGAAATTTCAGCTAACATAAATCTTAAGAAAATCGGATGAAATTTGAAGAAAATATCATGAAATTTGAAGTAAATTTAAATCTTAAGAAATTTGGCTAATTTTGAGGTGAGTATAAACCTTAAGTAAATTTGATAAAATTTGAAGAAACCATAAATCTTAAGAAAATCAGATGAAATTTAAAGAAAATATCATAAATTTTGAAGTGAACTTAAATCTTAAGAAATTTGATTAAATTTGAAGTGAATATAAACGTTGAAAGTATAATGAAATTAGAACTAAACATAAATCTTAAGAAAATTGGATGAAATTTGAAGAAACTCTGATGAAATTTGAAGAAAATCTGTTGAAATTTGAAATAATCATAAATCTTAAGAAAACCAGATGAATTGATGAATTTTAAATCTTAAGAAATATGATGAATTTTAAGTGAGTATAAACCTTAAGTAAATTTGATGAAATTTGAAGAAAACATATGATAAAATTTGAAGTAAATATAAATCTTAAGAAATTTGATTAAATTTGAAGTGAATATAAACCTTAAGAAATTTGAAGTAAATTTCTTAAGATTTAAGCTCACTTCAAAATTAATGAAATTTTCTTCAAATTTCATCTTATTTTCTTAAGATTTATGTTTTCTTCAAATTTCATCAGATTTACTTAAGGTTTATACTCACTTTAAAATTTATCAAATTTCTTAAGATTTAAATTTACTTCAAATTTCATGATATTGTCTTCAAATTTCATCCAATATTCTTAAGATTTATGTTTAGTTCAAATTTCATTATACTTTCTTAAGGTTTATATTCACTTCAAATTTCTTAAGATTTATATTTACTACAAATTTTATTAGATTTTCGTAAAATTCATCTGGTTTTTTTAAGATTTATGTTTACTTAAAATTTCATCAGATTTGCTTCAAATTTCATCCGATTTTCTTAAAAACTTTGTTTACTTCAAATTTCTTCAGATTTTTTTAAGGTTTATATCCACTTCCTATTTCATCAAATTTCTTAAGATTGAAGTTCACATCAAAATTCATGACAATTTCTTCAAATTTCATAAGATATATGTTTACTTCAAATTTCATCATATTTTCTTAAGGTATATATTCACTTTCATCAAATTACTTATGATTTAATTTCACATCAAATTTCATGATATTTTCTTCAAATTTCATGATATTTTCTTCAAATTTCTAATAATTTTCTGAAGATTTATGTTTATTTCAAATTTCACCAGATTTTCTTAAGATTTAAGTTCACTTCAAATTTCATGATATTTTCTCCAAATTTCATCTGATTTTCTTAAGATTTATGTTTACTTCAAATTTCATCTGGTTTTCTTAAGATTTATATTCACTTCAAATTTAATCAAATTTCTTAAGATTTATATTTACTTCAAATTTTATTAGATTTTCTTCGAATTCATCTGGTTTTCTTCAGATTTATGTTTACTTCAAATTTCTTCAGATTTTCTTAAGGTTTATATTTACTTCAAATTTCATCAAATTTCCTAAGTTTTAAGTTCACTTCAAAATTCATGACATTTTCTTCAAATTTCATCCGATTTTTATGTTTACTTCAAATTTCATCATATTCTCTTAAGGTTTATATTCACTTTCATCAAATTTCTTAAGATTTAATTTCACTTTAAATTTCATGATATTTTTTTTTCAAATTTCATCAGATTTTCTTATGATTTATGTTTCTTTCAAATTTCATAAGATTTACTTAAGGTCTATATTCACTTCAAATTTCATCAAATTTCTTAAGATTTAAGTTCACTTCAAATTTCATGATATTTTCTTCAAACTTCATCTGATTTTCTTAAGATTTATGTTTACTTCAAATTTCTTAAGGTTTATATTCACTTCAAATTTAATCAAATTTCTTAAGATTTATATTTACTTTAAATTTTATCATATTTTCATCCAATTCATCTAGTTTTCTTAAGATTTATGATTACTTCAACTTTCAACAGATTTTCTTCAAATTTCATCAGATTTTCTTCACATTTCATCCAATTTTCTTAAGATTTATGTTTAGTTCTAATTTCATTATAATTTCTTAACGTTTATATTCACTTCAAATTTCATCAAATTTCTGAAGATTTAAGTTCACTTCAAAATTCATGATATTTTCTTTAAATTTCATCTGTTTTCTTAAGATTTATGGTTTCTTCAAATTTCATCAGATTAACTTAAGGTTTATACTCACCTCAAAATTCGCCAAATTTCTTAAGATTTAAATTTACTTCAAATTTCATGATATTTTCTTCAAATTTCATCCAATTTTCTTAAGATTTATGTTTAGCTGAAATTTCATTATACTTTCATAAGGTTTATATTCACTTTAAATTTTATCAAATTTCTTAAGATTGAAGTTCACTTCAAATTTCATAATATTTTCTTCAATTTTCTTCTGATTTTCTTAAGATTTTTGTTTTCTTCTAATTTCATCATATTTACTTAAGGTGTATATTAACTTCAAATTTCATCAAATTTCTTGAAACTTAAATTTACTTCAAATTTCATTCAATTTTCTTAAAATTTTTGTGTACTTCAAATTTCTTCAGATTTTCTTATGGTTTATATTCACTTCCAATTTCATCAAATTTCTTAAGATTTAAGTTCACTTCAAAATTCATGACATTTTCTTCAAATTCATGATATTTTCTTCAAATTTCATCTGATTTTCTTATGATTTATGTTTATTTCAAATTTCATAAGATTTACTTAAGGTTGATATTCACTTCAAATTTCATCAAATTTCTTAAGATTTAAGTTCACTTCAAATTTCATGATATTTTTTTTCAAATTTCATCTGATTTTCTTAAGATTTATGTTTTCCTTAAATTTCATAAGATTAACTTAAGGTTTATACTCACTTAAAAATTCATCAAATTTCTTAAGATTTAAATTTACTTCAAATTTCATGATATTTTCTTCAAATTTCATCCGATTTTCTTAAGATTTATGTTTAGTTCAAATTTCATCAAATTTATTAAGATTTAAGTTCATTTCAAATTTCATGATATATTCTTGAAATTTCATCTGATTTTCTGAAGATTTATGTTTACTTCTAATTTCATCAGATTAACTTAAGGTTTATATTTACTTCAAATTTCACCAAATTTCTTAAGACTTAAATTTACTTCAAATTTCATGAAATTTTCTTTAAATTTAATGAAATTTTCTTCAAATTTCATCTGATTTTATTAAGATTTATGTTTACTTCAAATTTTCTTAAGATTTATATTCACCTAAAATTTAATCAAATTTCTTAAGATTTATATTTACTTCAAATTTTAGTAGATTTTCTTCAAATTCATCTGGTTTACTTAATATTTATATTTACTTCAAATTTCATCAGATTTTCTTCAAATTTCATTCGATTATCGTAATATTTTTGTTTACTTCAAATTTCATCAAATTTTCTTCAGGTTTATATTCACTTCAAACTTCATCAAATTTCTTAAGATTTAAGTTCACTTCAAAATTCATGACATTTTCTTCAAATTTCATCCGATTTTTATGTTTACTTCAAATTTCATCATATTTTCTTAAGGTATATATTCACTTTCATCAAATTTCTTAAGATTTAATTTCACTTCAAAATTCATATGATTTACTTAAGGTTAATATTCACTTCAAATTTCGTCAAATTACTTAAGATTTTAGTTCACTTCAAATTTCATGATATATTCTTCAAATTTCAACTGATTTTCTTAAGATTTATGTTTACTTCAAAATTTCTTAAGGTTTGTATTCACTTCAAATTTAATCATATTTCTTAACATTTTTATTTACTTCAAATTTTATCATATTTTCTTCCAATTCATCTGATTTTCTTAAGATTTATGTTTTCTTCAAATTTCATCAGATTTACTTAAGGTTTATACTCACTTCAAAAAATTCATCAAATTTCTTAAGATTTAAATTTACTTCAAATTTTATGATATTTTCTTCAAATTTCATCCGATTTTCTTAAGATTTATGTTTAGCTGAAATTTCATTAAACTTTCTTAAGGTTTATATTCACTTTAAATTTCATCAAATTTCTTAAGATTTAAGTTCACTTCAAATTTCATAATATTTTCTTCTAATTTCATCTGATTTTCTTAAGATTTATGTTTTCTTCTAATTTCATCATATTTACTTAAGGTGTATATTAACTTCAAATTTCATCAAATTTCTTAAGACTTAAATTTAATTCAAATTTCATGAAATTTTCTTCAAATTTCATCCGATTTTCTTAATATTTATGTTTACTTCAAATTTTCTTAAGGTTTATATTCACTTCAAATTTCTTAAGATTTATATTTACTTCAAATTTTATTAGATTTTCTTCAAATTCATCTGGTTTTCTTGAGATTTATGTTTACTTCAAATTTCATCAGATTTTCTTCAAATTTCATTAAATTTTCTTAAAATATTTGTTTACTTCAAATTTCTTCAGATTTTCTTAAGTTTATATTCATTTCAAATTTCATCAAATTTCTTATGATTTAAGTTCACTTCAAAATTCATGACATTTTCTTCAAATTTCATCCGATTTTTATTTTTACTTCAAATTTCATCATATTTTCTTAAGGTTTATATTCACTTTTATCAAATTTCTTAAGATTTAAGTTCACTTCAAATTTCATGATATTTTCTTCAAATTTCACCTGATTTTCTTAAGATTTATGTTTACTTCAAATTTTCTTAAGGTTTATATTCACTTCAAATTTAATCAAATTTTGTTAAGATTTATATTTACTTCAAATTTTATTAGATTTTCTTCAAATTCATCTGGTTTTCTTAAGATTTATGTTTACGTCAAATTTTATCAGATTTTTCTTCAAATTTCATTCAATTTTCTTAAAAATTTTGTTTACTTCAAATTTCTTCAGATTTTCTTAAGGTTTATATTCACTTAAAATTTCATCAAATTTCTTATGATTTATGTTCACTTCAAAATTCATAAAATTTTCTTCAAATTTCATCTGATTCTTATGTTTACTTCAAATTTATCATATTTTCTTAAGATTTATATTCACTTTCATCAAATTTCATAAGATTTAATTTCACTTCAAATTTCATGAAATTTTTTCAAATTTCATGATATTTTCTTCTAATTTCATCTGATTTTCCTATGATTTATGTTTATTTCAAATTTCATAAGATTTGCTTAAGGTTTATATTCACTTCAAATTTCATCAAATTTCTAAACATTTAAGTTCACTTCAAATTTCATGATATTTTCCTCAAATTGCATCTGATATTTTTAAGATTTATGTTTACATCAAATTTAATTAAGATTTATATTCACTTCAAATTTAATCAAATTTCTTAAGATTTATATTTACTTCAAATTTTATCATATTTTCTTCCAATTCATCTGGTTTTCTGAAGATTTGTGTTTTCTTCAAATTTTATCAGATTTATGTTTTCTTCAAATTTCATCAGATTTACTTAAGGTATATACTCACTTCAAAATTCATCAGATATCTTAAGATTTAAATTTACTTCAAATTTCATGATATTTCTTCAAATTTCATCCGATTTTCTTAAGATTTAGGTTTAGTTCAAATTTTATTATACTTTCTTAAGGTTTATATTAAATTCAAAGTTTATCAAATTTCTTAAGTTTTAAGTTCCCTTCAAATTTCATGATATTTTCTTCAAATTTCATCTGATTTTCTTAAGATTTATGTTTACTTCTAATTTCATCAGATTTACTTAAGGTGTCTATTAACTTCAAATTTCTTAAGACTTAAATTTACTTTAAATTTCTTGATATTTTCTTTAAATTTCATCAAGTTTACTTAAGGTTTATACTCACTTCAAAATTCATCAAATTTCTTAAGATTTAAATTTACTTCAAATTTCATGATATTTTCTTCAAATTTCATCCGATTTTCTTAAGATTTATGTTTAGATGAAAGTTCATTAAACCTTCTTAAGGTTTATATTCACTTTAAATTTTATCAAATTTCTTAAGATTTAAGTTCACTTCAAATTTCATAATATTTTCTTCAAATTTCATCTGATTTTCTTAAGATTTATGTTTTCTTCTAATTTCATCATATTTACTTAAGATGTATATTAACTTCAAATTTCTTAAGACTTAAATTTACTTCAAATTTCATGAAATTTTCTTCAAATTTCATCCGATTTTCTTAATATTTATGTTTACTTCAAATTTTCTTAAGGTTTATATTCACTTCAAATTTCTTAAGATTTATATTTACTTCAAATTTTATTAGATTTTCTTCAAATTCATCTGGTTTTCTTGAGATTTATGTTTACTTCAAATTTCATCAGATTTTCTTCAAATTTCATTCAATTTTCTTAAAATTTTTGTTTACTTCAAATTTCTTCAGATTTTCTTAAGTTTATATTCACTTCAAATTTCATAAAATTTCTTATGATTTAAGTTCACTTCAAAATTCATGACATTTTCTTCAAATTTCATCCGATTTTTATTTTTACTTCAAATTTCATCATATTTTCTTAAGGTTTATATTAACTTTCATCAAATTGCTTAAGATTTAAGTTCACTTCAAATTTCATGATATTTTATTCAAATTTCACCTGATTTTCTTAAGATTTATGTTTACTTCAAATTTTCTTAAGGTTTATATTCACTTCAAATTTAATCAAATTTCTTAAGATTTATATTTACTTCAAATTTTATTAGATTTTCTTCAAATTCATCTGGTTTTCTTAAGATTTATGTTTACTTCAAATTTCATCAGATTTTCTTCAAATTTCATTCAATTTTCTTAAAAATTTTGTTTACTTCAAATTTCTTCAGATTTTCTTAAGGTTTATATTCAGTTCAAATTTCATCAAATTTCTTAAGATTTATGTTCACTTCGAAATTCATGAAATTTTCTTCAAGTTTCATCCGATTCTTATGTTTACTTCAAATTTCATCATATTTTCTTAAGATTTATATTCACTTTCATCAAATTTCTTAAGATTTAATTTCACTTCAAATTTCATGAAATTTTTTCAAATTTCATGATATTTTCTTCAAATTTCAACTGATTTTCTTATGATTTATGTTTATTTCAAATTTCATAAGATTTACTTAAGGTTTATATTCACTTCAAATTTCATCAAATTTCTAAAGATTTAAGTTCACTTCAAATTTCATGATATTTTCCTCAAATTGCATCTGATATTTTTAAGATTTATGTTTACATCAAATTTAATTAAGATTTATATTCACTTCAAATTTAATCAAATTTCTTAAGATTTATATTTACTTCAAATTTTATTAGATTTTCTTCAAATTCATCCCGCTTTCTTAAGATTTATGTTTACTTAAAATTTCATCAGATTTTCTTAAAATTTCATTCGATTTTCTGAAAATTTTTGCTTACTTCAAATTTCGTCAGATTTTCTTTAGGTATATTCACTTCAAATTTCATCAAATCTCTTAAGATTTGTGTTCACTTCAAAATTCATGAAATTTACTTCAAATTTCATCCGATTTTTATGTTTACTTCAAATTTCATCATATTTTCTTAAGGTTTATATTCACATTCATCAAAATTCTTAATATTTAATTTCACTTCAAATTTCATGATATTTTCTTCAAATTTCATGATAGTTTCTTCAAATTTCATCTGATTTTCTTATGATTTATGTTTATTTCAAATTTCATATGATTTACTTAATGTTTATATTCACTTCAAATTTCATCGAATTTCATAAGATTTAAATTCTCTTCAAAATTCATGATATTTTCTTCAAATTTCATCTGATTTTCTTAAGATTTATTTTTACTTCAATTTTTCTTAAGGTTTATATTCACTTCAAATTAAATCAAATTTCTTAAGATTTATATTTACTTCAAATTTTATTATATTTTCTTCCAATTCATCTTGTTTTCTTAAGATTTATGTTTACTTCAAATTTCAATAGATTTTCTTCAAATTTCAGCAGATTTTCTTCAAATTTCATACGATTTACTTTAGATTTATTAGACTTTCTTAACGTTTATATTCACTTCAAATTTCATTATACTTTCTTAACGTTTATATTCATTTCAAATTTCATTATACTTTCTTAAGGTTTATATTCACTTCAAATTTAATCAAATTTCTTAAGATTTATATTTACTTCAAATTTTATCATATTTTCTTCCAATTCATCTGGTTTTCTGAAGATTTATGTTTTCTTCAAATTTCATCAGATTTACTTAAGGTTTATACTCACTTAAAAATTCATCAATTTTCTTAAGATTTAGGTTTAGTTCAAATTTTATTATACTTTCTTAAGGTTTATATTCAATTTGAAGCAACTCGATTTTCAAAAATATTTTAATTCTCGAAAACTAGTGAAATCGCCACCTAATTTTATTTATTCCAAAAGGAAAGGGAAAATATAGATAAAACCCAAAACATGCGGATAAGGCGGTCTGCATGACCAAAAAGTGGGATCGGGAGTTGATTATGTAAGGGGAAGGTATTAGCACCCCTTACATCCATCGTACTCGATGGGACCCATTTAATTTTACGCGTTTGTGTGTGTGTTTACTAAGTTATGGATGCTGAAAGAAAACATAATTTGTTTATTATTATTTTGAGTTTGTACGGTTTGGAACCCGTGTGCCTATATTCCTTGTGCAATGGGAAAGTCAAAACTCTGTAGTTCCTCTTAAAAAGGTTTTAATTTGTTGTATTGATTTTATAAGAAAAATCGTGCGTTTAGACGTTTCAAATACTTTGAACTAGGACTTGTTTTGTTTGTTTGAAAAGCTTAAGTCCTCGTTAGTATTTAAACGACTATTACTCTCTTTATCGAAAAGAGTTTTTACGATCGCATATGAGCGATAAAGAATTTGAATGAGTTGAATTGTTTTTATGTGGGTGAAAAGTACCGAACCATAAGTCTAGCATCCTATGATTCAAATACTAGAAACAAGATGAACTCAATGCCCATCGAGTCGTCTATCATCCCAAAAGTTTTTTTCTTTTACGAAAGAGTGAAGTGAAACAAGGTTCACGTTATTAAGAATCTTTAAGTAGTTAGTCTAGCATCCAACGACTTAAAGATTAGAAGTTCATTTTTTTGCAAGTGTTTAAACAACTAGTCTAGCATCCAATGGCTTAAACACTTGAGTTTTCTTTATGAAAGAATTTAGAAAATGCACTCGACGTTGGATCGAGGTTTGTAATTTAATTACGAAAGTGTTTTTGGAAATGCGGGTTATAGTTACTTAAACATGTGAACTAAGGTGCAAATGAACGATTAATTGCATACAAGCATTCAATAAAGCGGGTAAATAAATTAAAAGCCCATGCAAGGTGGCTTGCACAAATAAATAACGACTTATCTCGTGTAGGTGCATGCGCGAAATAAATTTAATCGATTAATTAAACAAAATTTAATCAAGTAATTAGTTTAATAAAATTAATTAGGTAAACTAATTAATTTTAAATAACCTAATTAGATAATTAAATAATATTTAACTAATTAATTAAAGTTTCATTGTAAGCCCAAGAGTAAGCGTGGTGTGTGCAAAGATGTGTGCTTGTGGCTTCAAAGCTTTGTCAACTCAGGTAGTAAAATGGCTACTTTGGTATTAGTTTGAAAAATGTTTTTGGTTTGTGCTTTGTGAATAATAAATAAATAATAAAGCAATAAATACAAATATTTACTAGTGAAGCAACTCGATTTTCAAAAATCTTTTAATTCTCGAAAACTAGTGAAATCGCCACCTAATTTTATTTTTCTAAAAAAGAACGGGAAAATATAGATAAAACCCAAAACATGCGGATAAGGCGGTCTCGTGACCAAAAGTGGGATCGGGAGTCGGTTATGTAAGGGAAGGTATTAGCACCCTTACATCCATCGTACTCGATGGGACCCATTTAATTCTACGTTTGTGTGTGTGTTTACTAAGTTATGAATACCAAAGGAAAAGAAATTGTTTGTTATTATTTTGAGTTTGACACGGTTTTGAACTGGGCCTACATATTCCTTGTGCAATGGGAAAGTCAAAACTTTGTAGTTCCTCTCGAAAGGTTTAAGTTTGTTGTATTGATTTCATAAGAAAATCGTGTGTTGGGACGTTTCAAATGCTTTGAGCTAGGACTTGTTTTGTTTGTTTGAAAAGCTTAAGTCCTCGCTCGCATTTAGCGACTATTCTCTCTTTATCAGAAAGAGTTTTCTATGATCGGCGTGTATGAGCGATGAATTTAGTGAGTTGAATTGTTTTTTATGTGGATGAAAAGTACGAACAAGAGGCTAGCGTCTCCGATTCAAATACTAGAAACGAGGAGCAGTTCCCAAAGTCGTCTATCATCCAAAAATGTTTTCTTGAGAAAAGTGAAGTGAGGTTCACGTTATTTGGGGTCTTTAAGCCACGGGTCTAGCGTCAACGACTCAAAGACTAAAGTTTATTTGGGGACAAGTTTTTGTAATTAGTCTAACGTTTAACGACTAAAAACTTGCTTTAATATGAAAAGATTTCGAAAAAAATGCACTCGACGTTGGATCGAGGTTTTGGCTTATTATGAAATGTTTTTGCAATGCGAGTTATGATTAATTGAATATATGGTCCTAAGAATGCGGTAATGGAAAAGAATACACAATAGTATACAAGCATGAAGCAAATAAATAAATTAAAAGCCCATACAAGGTGGCTGAAATAAATAAGCGACTTATCACGTGTAGGTGCATGCACGAAATAAATTTAATCAACTAATTAAACAAAATTTAATCAAGTAATTAGTTTAATAAAATTAATTAGGTAAGCTAATTAATTTTAAATAACCTAATTAGATAATTAAATAATGTTTAACTAATTAATTAAAGTTTCATTTAGCCCAAAGAGTAAGCGTGGTGTGTGCATAAAAAGTGTGTGGCGTTGTGGCTAAAGCTGTCAACTCGGGGTTTAAAAGATGGCTCGCCGCAGTAGTTTAAAAAAAAAATATTTAGTTTGTGTTTTGTGAATAATTAAATAATAAAGCAATAAAAATTATCTACTAATTATTACAACAAATTGGGGAATGGGGATACAAATTTACAAATGGGGAATAAAATAGAAAATAAAATGCTAGAAAAAAAAAATCCTAATGATAATAAAGTGTCTAACTATACTACTATTATTATTTTTTTGTATTTTGAGGTATATATAAATATATTATTGGTTAAATAAAAATGAAAGATAATAATGGTGACAATTATTGATTAGAAAAAATAATAGTACTAGGTAATATACTTAATAATAATAATT
This sequence comes from Vicia sativa, assembly GCA_021764765.1. Lineage (NCBI taxonomy): Eukaryota > Viridiplantae > Streptophyta > Magnoliopsida > Fabales > Fabaceae > Vicia > Vicia sativa. The sequence continues at coordinate 290,206,021 of CM038794.1, forward strand.
AATTAAATAAGAATAATAATTATTTAGTAATAATAATAATAATAATATATAACGATTAATAATATTAATAATAATACTAATTAGTAATAATAATAATAATTAATAATAATAATAATAATACTAATAACGATTAGTAATAATAATAATTAATAATAATTATTATTATAATAATAAAATATTTGTAATAGTTAGTAATAATAATATTAGTTATAATAATAATAATGCTAATCCTAGTGATAAACAAAATTAAGTTAAAAAATTGGAAAGTGAAGCAACAATACCCACTCTCCTCTCTTCCTTACGATATTTAGGATAAACGAATCTTCTCTGATAGTTATAGAGTGCTTGTTTAGTGCAGTTGGGTTCCATGATTACGGTCGATTTGTTTCGGTTTTGGACCACAGTTCTCCGATTCTTCGTTTGGTTTGCGATCTATGTTGGCTTGCGATTAGTTCCGTCGTAGTTCTTCTTCACCGATCTCGCCGGAACTCGGTGTTGGCTCCGCGATTCGGTTTTGATCTGGAACCGCCATGCATTCTGCGTTGACTCAGGTTTGATTTACGATTTCGCGGTGGGGGCTCGTTTGGCTAAGGTTTGAAAGGGTTTGACCAGTTCAGGATTACTCTGGCGATGATGATATTTTGTGATTATACGAGCCTACACGGTGATCTTCAATTACTTCTTTTCCTCTCTTCTCTCTCTACGAAGGGTCGGTGTTAGGAAGATGATGAGTCTTGTTATGGTTTATAGGTTCTGTTTGGATGGGATTTATCTGTTTGGTTTATGAGGTTCTGTGTTTGTAACGATACGTGTTCTGGGTTTTTGGAACTGTTTTGTTGGTTCTGGTTTGGATGATTTTTCTCGGTTTTCTTTTGGAACTAGTTTATAAGTTTTTTTTGGCTTTTTGGGCGATACTATGCTTGTTACATTTTTGGTAGTATTCTCTTTTCTCAAAATTGGGTTTGGAATCAATGGCTATTTTCTTAAGAACAGATTCCCTTTTTGGTCTTCTGGCTTTGAAATATATAGAATAGATGCTCTCCCCTGGTCTTGGCTTAGAACAAATATTACTTGTCTTCCTTGATTGATACAGAACCATGTTACATCCTGTAAGGCATGCTTTCTTTGTCTTGTAATCTACCTACGCTTACTGTGTTGCTTGCATTAGTTGTTATAATCTCTTGTGATGTCTTTTCCTATCTTTTGCTTTACACTCTGTTACTGTTGGGATTTAACGATAACCACATTTTTTATTTTGCCTTCTTGATAACACCATCTTTGTCATGTTTGTCCTCTTGCCCTTCTCCCTTTTGTGAACTAAAGTTTGCTTTATGATTTGCAATTGGGAAAAAACAAAAGCCCATGATTAATCTTTAGATTATGAGGCATTGAACATGATTACCCTCTAACCTGATTCCTTGACACAAACCCTAATGATGAGATTGAGAGAGGATAAATGTTCTTTTAATTTCTTATGAATTTATGCTTATGCTTGCTAATCATTCTCTTGTGTTTCGTTTCATGTAACATTGGATGGTGGCAATGGTGGCATGGAGAAAGCAAAGTGGAAGAAACGGATGGACTTGAAGACCAAAGAATATGTTACGAAAGTTTATGTTTAGGATTTAGAAGTTTTTTGTAGTAATTGTAAATCTAAAACATAGCCTTGTAACAAACTTGTCATTCCATAATAGAATTTGAATGAATGGCATTTGAAATTCTGTTTTGCCAATGTTGATAGTATTTATAATTTCGAACTTTGTAACACCAAAGGTGATGGCATAACTTAGCTTAAAATTCAAGACTTGAATATCTTTTGTAAAAGTATCCACGATTCTTTGAAATAAATTGGTAATGGGCTTTGGTGAAACCATGAAACAAAATTCGGATATTTGCAATAAAGACATGAATCTTGAGTTAAAAGTAAAGTCTGAATTCCCTTTTCAATTACGAGTTAGAAATGCCAACAAAATGACAAAGCCACCAAACTTCCTTTCCATAGCGAAATCAAATCTCGTCAATAGCATACTTTGATGATGTTTATCTTGAACGTCTTAACCAAACTTCCATTAGCGAATAAAAACATCAACAACAATACACGCATGAGAAACTTTAATCATAAACCAATTGGTGATCTTGCTCAAAGCTTTTGATCCGATTCAAGTAAGCATGAAGAACCTAAAATTACCGGGTAGTTCACATCTCCAGAATCAGAGTGTATTTTCAAGGAATCCAAAAGTGATGATAAAAGCACGGAGGAGGATGAGCGCTGAAGTGTACAATCTTATAGCTCGACACGGAGAATATCACGGTGATCAAGAATCTGACAAATTACAAATTTGAAAACGACAACCAAAATAAATTAATTTAGTAAATGAAACCCAATGATGTAACATGAACCACGCAAAGCAATCAAAATATCCAGAGGGTAAATTTTGGGGTGCGACAACTAGCTATTACAACCGGTGGGGAGTGGGGGTACAAATTTACAAATGGGGAATAAATCGAAAAGAAAATGCTAAAAATTTCCTAATAATAATAATAAAATATCTAACTACACTACTATTATTCTTTTTGGTATTTTCGGGTATACTAAATATTCTATGAGTTAAGAAAATAGTAGTAGTAATTTCTGTTTTTTTTTAATTAAGAAAAACAAAATAACAATAGTTATTAATAACAATAGTAAATAGTAATAATAATAGTTGTTAATGGTTTAAAATAATGGTAGTAATGATAATGATATGATAACAGTATAATAATAATAATAAGAATAATACTAATAATAATAATAATAGATACTAATAATGATAATAATGGTTAATGATAATAAATATTAATAATAATGAAATTAGTAATAATAAGTATTAGTTAGCTAAATAATAATGATAGTTATAAAAATAATATTAGTAATAATAGTTTTTTTTTAACAAAACAAATAAAGATGGAATTGGGAAGTGAGACATCCTCATCTGCTCTCTCACGCGATGCATGTATCTTCCCAGAAAAAACCCCAATCTCTCTTCCTCACGATGAACGCTGAAGTCCCAAACCCAAAAACTTCTCTCTCTCAGCGCGATTCAGCAGAAATAAAACCTCATCTCTCTCGTTCTCGATGCTTGATCGAAACCTCATCCTCTCCTCTCTGTCATTTGCTGAAACCCTAACCACAATTCAGGTTACTTGGTTTGTTGTTGCGTTTCTCCTGTCTAATCAGTAATCGCGTTATGTTTGCGAGATGAGCAGTTTGAAACGAAAACAAAGGTTCGAGAAACCTAGACCTCTCAACCACGATTCCAGCAGGGTGAAGGTATACACGAGTCTTGAGCGTGCTTGATAGCAAGGCGGCTCTTGAGTTATCCTTCGGGTGAGATTGTTCTTGGCTTTGGGTCTTTTCCTCGTTTTCTTTCTCTGTCAGAACGAAATTTCTGAAAAAAAGAAACTCTGAAGGGCTAGCTTTTAGGGAAATGATGATAAATGTTTAGGGTTTGATGATGTTTTTTTTAATTCTTGGCGTTTGATTAGAACCGTGTAGCTTTTTTTTGTGGTATGGCTCTTTGGTCTATATTTGAACAGATGCTTTCACTGGTTTTTGGTTTCTTGTATGTTGTGTTTAGAACAGATGCCCTAACTTGGTCTCTCTGGCTTTGAATTTGGTGATTTTGAATAGAACTTCACTTGTGTTTTTTCTGGTTTTTTGGCTTTGAGTTTTTGGTGTCTGATCTCCCCTCTTGTGTTTTTCACTGGTATCTCTTAATAAGAACAGATATTCTCCACTTGTTCTTCTTGTATCCTCTGAGTTTTTCCTTGGTCTGCTAGTTCCTTGGTGATATGCACTAGATATTCTGTGGTGCTATTTTCTTTACTTTTTGGCTTTGCTGATTTTAACATGACCTTGACCACTTTTAGAGCAGAAATGCGCCTTGGTCTATTATCATTCTTGTGTAATCTTCATCATCCTCATTGGTAACATGTAATTAGTTGCTTGTGGTGAATAGCAAACTTCCTCTTTGGGCTCTACCTGCTGCTCTGTTATTTAGATTGCATTTGGCATCTTATCATTTCCATGTATCTTTATCATTGAGTGAAAAAATTCACATTACTGCGATAATCAAACAAATGGGTAAAACTCTCTCTTGTTGCTGTTGCCTCTTCTTTGGTTTGTGGTATGTTATTCTTGTATATTGTAACTGTATGTTGACTGTGATTTTTTAGTTATGAAGTTATAGGGTTGTTAGGTGATGGGTTGATGGGGTGCTGTGGAAAAATGATGTTTGCCTTTCACGATTTCCGGGCACGCACCTCCTGGCAAACGAAAGTTGTTGTGATTTCAAGGAGGAGGTATGATGTAGATGAAAGAACTTTGGTTACGAGGCTTTGCATCTGAAACAATTAACCTTCCTCTGATTCACGAAATTAGCCACAAATGATGAGTTTAAAAACATACTTCTTTGAATTTATTCGACATACGATTACTAATCACTTTCTTGTTTGAGTGCATTGGAAAGCACTTAGCGGTGTCGGAGAAAACGTTAAGCGGTAGCGAAACAGACTAAAGTGAACCCGAACATCTTTTGTAGCAAATTTGTAGGTTTGTAGAATTTTAAATTGTAACTTATAAATTCTTTTATAACAAGTTTATAATTTCCAAGTAAAACTTGAATAGTTTGTAATTCAAATTTACTTTAATAAAACAAAACTTGTTTTCCCCCAATTCAAACTTAACTCTCGAATTCCTACATAAAATGCATCATAACCTTGTGAAACTCAGAACAATAAGTACAACCTTGAATAAAATCCATAGCATCTTCTTTGTACAAAGGTGAAATATAAACACAGGTTAATGAACTTACATCGTTCCTTCTATCGAAATTAAATTCCAGGGCGAATAAACCCTTTAAAGAAGTTCAAAACTTGAAAACAAAACAAACTTATCTTAAATGTCAATTCAACGACAAATGAATTCCTTTTAGAAATTAGAATTATCTTGAATGTAACAAAAATGAAATTCTTCAATCCATTTGAACTTTCTTTCATGAAAATTTCTCTGTAAATTTTGGAACCACCATGATAGAACATTTATGATAAAACACATCACGAAAGTGAAACAAAGGAGGAATTTTTGGGGTCGGCGGTTGCCCTATTGATCGTCTTAAACACGATAAGTGAAAAAGCGTGACTTCCGAACAATCAGTGGAAGAGGATTGAATACGAAAATAAAATTTAACTTCAGCGAGAAATGAAAATTGAGAAGCGTTTGAAGGTCCTACGAGTTAAAGAATACCTGAACTTTAACGAAATACAATCGAGGATTTGTCGAGGAAAACAGAAGAGTTAAGGAATGAGACCTTAACGAAAATATGGCTTAGAACAAATCTCGGAATTGTTGGTGCCGAAAGTGCGAAAGCCATGGCATACTAAATGTCTTTGCCGTGTAACCTCACGAGTTACCATGACGAATTGATGGCGCTGGAGTACACTTCTGCAGGGGATAAACAAAACAATATCCAGCACCTTGTGATATAGATATTTATGAAGTCGGTAAATCTTGTTTGTTTACTGCTGATAAGAGATCTTCTGCATGTGCGAGACATGTTGAGCAACCAGGAGTTGACAAGATCTTCAATTTGGATGCGAGATAGCTTCACGTTGATAGAAGAATCGGTTCGGTGTGGTGAAAAACTTCTAGGGTAATGAGCTTTAATTTAGCGACATTGTATGGACAATGCGTTGTGAAGTGGATATGTGAATCAGCGTCGAGTTGGAGAAATATCACGAGATAGAATAAACATCCCATGGTGGATATTTATTTGTTGCGATTGTGATGACTTCGGGAAATAAACACACGGAGTTTCTTTGTAACTTTAAAGGAACAACTCAAAGAACAAAATGAGAATTTGCCAATAGTGTTTACTAAGAAGATTCTTGTCGAAAGAAATCTTTGAAAATACCAAGAATGATGTTGTAATAATCGCTACGAAGGAGACTACATGAGGAGTAAATTAAGCTTATTGGGAAACCATGGAGATCGTGTGGAAAATTCCTTTGAGGGATTCCGGTTGAATAATTTGTTGACGTTAGAGTCCATCTGAAAGAGACAACTGTTTCGCCGGGGAAGAAATCTCGATCGGAGAAAACCTCAGTTGTTGAGATCCATACAAGTGTATAACTTGTATTTGTAGAATAGAGGATAATTATGTCGTCCGAGAACTAATCCTTCAAATTTTATCCGTACGAGGATATTTACAGTTTCAGTTGAAGAACCTACAAAACAAATAGCCGAGGCTAAGGCATGAGTATGATATGCATGATATATGTTTTTTTTTTATGCAAATGGTATGTGACTTCCAATTGCTGTTGAGAGAAGGAAGATATCCTTGGGAATCAATTGGACCGATCACGGGTATCATAAGAGTTCACTGGGGATGATCGATCGATTCTACGGGAAGAGACTTCATTGGAGAGTTGACACTCATCATCGACTATCATCACTCACTCAGCTCCATTGGGGAGAAAGGATAAATATGTGATGGAGAACTTTCACCTCACTCCCAATTTACAGGCATTCAAACTAAAGTAAGGGTTTATGCATGACCGTGATATGACATGGATGGCGCATGAATGCATCGCGTAGTATCTTGGTTGATGCATTGGTTTATCAACCCAATTCCAAACACCTACTTGAAAATCAATGAACGTGATGGCCATAATCCAGATTCTGAGATGCTAATAAAAGATTTCCTCGTGGAAAATATCTTGATTACTCTCAATCATCAAGAAGGATGGAGGTACTCCATTAGGAAAAGCGTAAATACTTAGAGTGGTCACTACCATCATTAAAATCAAGCAATTTTAAGTTTCAAAATTTTCTTCTTTTCACCATTTTGAATGATTTTCTAAAACAACAATGACATTAAGTTAATGATGCGGAAAAGATAAAAAGTAGGACAAGAAAAGTTCAACTGAACAATTTTTATTTAAAATATAGGAAAACAACTTCATAAGTAAGGATTTTGTACATAAAGATGCACATTCCTTTAGGAGGAACATACGGAAAAAGTGAATCTATTACATTTCTTAAAACAACAACGAAATTGAAACGAACTTCATTGAACAAACATACTATTCCCCTCCCGATTGCTATTCTTCATCAAGCCACGAATATGATGATTGAACTAATCCTTTCCATATGAGCTTTTGTTGTAGCGGGGTCATCCTTTTGACATTATGTCTTCATACATTACCTAACTTTTGCGTGAACCATCTTGAGAAGATTTTGGTTCACGGGATATTACCCTTTTTTGCTTAAGCCGCCCTTTCGGGTTTCGACTATAGGCTCAATTTTTCTCTTCTTTTTTTTTATTTTAGACATAATACTTCTAATGGCGTAAAGGTTGATGGCGTGTGCCAAGTCTTCTCCATCCATGTTGGTGAACAAGAGCTCCTCCAGAAAACCTTCTTCACCACTATGGTCCTTCATGGTTGGCACCCACTTTCCCGGGGTCTGTGCGGGGAGATTATCCTCTTTAGCACCAATTCGCCCACTTTGAACTCGTAGGGACGTACTTTCTTGTCAAAAGCCCTCTTGATTCTTTTACGGTAAAGTTGGCCATGAATGATTGCTATCAACTCTTTCTTCGATCGATTGGGTTGGTGCGTATCTATTGCGGACCCGTTCGCCTCTTCCAACTCCGTTTCCATCGAACTACGGAGAAGGAATCTCAACCTCTATAGGAAGCCTGACCTCCATACCATAAACAAGTGAGTAAGGTGTCGCTCCGTTAGGCGTGTGACGGACATTACATGCCCGTCGCAAGGACATCTCGTGCCAATCCGCATCGTCTTCACCATCTTAGCGGATCTTCTTGATATTCTTATTAGTACATGGCACCATTCATCTTTGTGCGGGGATGAGTTGTGATGATCGATCTTGGGTGTCCATAACTCCTTCATCATCTTTTATTAAATTCGTCCATTTGCGTTGATAATCTTTTCTAGGAGTCAAGTAGTGATGAATTATGTTGTTCTTGATAAATCGGGTAACCACTTGTCGTGTCACTTGTCGTGTAACGTTTATATTCACTTCAAGTTTCATCAAATTTCTTAAGATTTAAGTTCACTTCAAAATTCATGATAATTTCTTCAAATTTTATCTGATTTTCTTAAGATTTATGTTTTCTTCAAATTTCATCAGATTTACTTAAGGTTTATAATCACTTCAAATTTCATCAGATTTCTTAAGATTTAAGTTCACTTCAAATTTCATTATATTTTCTTCAAATTTCATCTGATTTTCTTAAGATTTATGTTTACTTTAATTTCATCAGTTTACTTATGGTGTATACTAACTGAATTTCATCAAATTCTTAAGACTTAAATTTACTTTAAAATTTCATCAGATTTTCTTAAAATTTATGATTCAATTTCCTTAAGGTTAATATTCACTAAATTTAATCAAATTTCTTGATTTATATTGTTTCAAATTTTATTGGATTTTCTTCAAATTCATCAAACTTGATTTATGTTTACTTTAATTTTCAGGATTTAAAATTTCATCGATTTTCTTAAAATTTTGCATACTTCATTTGATGGATTTTCTTAAGGTATATTCACTTCAAATTTCATCAAATCTCTTAAGATTTGTGTTCACTTCAAAATTCATAAATTTACTAAATTTAATCCGATTTTTATGTTTACTTCAAATTTCATCATATTTTCTTAAGGTTTATATTCACATTCATCAAAATTCTTAATATTTAATTTCATTAAATTTCATGATATTTTCTTCAAATTTCATGATAGTTTCTTCAAATTTCATCGATTTTCTTATGGTTGTGTTATTTCAATTTTCATATGAGTTGCTAATGTTTATATTCACTTAAATTTCAATTTCATAAGATTTAAATTCTCTTCAAAATTCATGATATTTTCTTCAAATTTGATGTGATTTTCTTAAGATTTATGTTTACTTCAATTTTTCTTAAGGTTTATATTCACTTCAAATTAAATCAAATTTCTTAAGATTTATATTTACTTCAAATTTTATTATATTTTCTTCAATTCATCTTGTTTCTCAAAGATTTATTCTTCAAATTTCAATAGATTTTCTTCAAATTTGTAGTTTTCAAATTTCATTGATTTACTTAGATTTATTAGACTTTCTTAACGTTTATATTCACTTCAAATTTCATTATACTTCTTTTTATATTCATTTCAAATTTCATTATATTTCTTAAGGTTTATATTCACTTCAATTTAATCAAATTTCTTGATTTATATTTACTTCAAATTTTACTAGTTTTCTTCAAATTCATCTGGTTTCTTAAGATTTATGTTCTTCAAATTCATCAGTTCGTCAAATTTCATCCAATTTTCTTAAAATTTTTGTTTACTTCAAATTCTTAGAATTCTTAACGTTTATATTCACTTCAAATTTCATCATTTCTTAGATTTAAGTTCACTTAAAATTCATCATTTTCTTCAATTTAATCAAATTTAAGATTCTTATTTACTTCAATTTTATCGTATTTTCTTCCAATTCATTGTTTTATATATGAAATTTCAACCGATTTTCTTCAAATTTCATCAGGATTTTCTTCAAATTTCATTCAATTTTCTAAAGATTTATGTTTGTTCAATTTCATTATACTTTCATATCAATTATATTCATCAAATTTTTATCAAATTCTTAAGATTTAAGATCACTTTATATGATATTTTCTTCAAATTTCATCTTCTTAATGGTTTATGTTTACTTCCAAATTTTCTTAAGGTTTATATTCACTTCAATTTAATCAAATTTCTGAGTTTATTTCAAATTTCAAATATTTTCTTCAATTTCATCTGGTTTTCTTAAGATTTATGTTTACTTCAATTTCATGATTTCTTAGGTGTATATTGTTGATTTATTACGTATTTCTTAAGACTTGACTTACTTTAAATTTAATGAAATTTTATTTCAAATTCATCAGATTTTCTTAAGTTTATGTTTTCTTCATATTTTCGTGGTTTATATTCACTTTAAATTTAATCAAATTTCTTAAGATTTATATTTATTTCAATTTTATCATATTTTCTTCAATTCATCTGGTTTTCTTGGATTTAATTTAAATTTCAGATTTTCTTCAAACAATCGATTTTCTTCAAATTTCATCCCGGATTTTCTTAAGATTTATATTTAGTTCTAATTTCATTATACTTTAACGTTTATATTAAGCTTCAAATTTCATAAAATTTCTTAGATTTAAGTTCACTTCAAATTTCATGATATTTTTCTTCAAATTTCATATTTTTCTTCAAATTCGTCTGATTTTCTTAGATTTATGATTTTCTTCAAATTTTTATCGGTTACTTAAGGTTTATACTAAGCTTCAAAATTTCATCAAATTTCTTAAGATTTAGTTTACTTCAAATTTAATGATAATCATTTAAATTTTATCTTCAAATTTCTGTTTCTTAAGATTTATGTTTAGTTACATTTCATTATACTTTCTTAAGGTTTATAATAATTAAAAAGCAATTTCATCAATTTTCTTAAGTTTATTGACTTTCATTTCAATTTAAATGATATTTTCTTCAAATTTCATCTTATTTTCTTAATATTTATGTTTACTTCTAATTTCATCAGTTTTCTT